>JANZXV010000210.1:4874986-4886801 GCA_027576455.1 Erythroxylum roigii
TGTTTAAAAATATAAAAATTTGTAAATATAAAAATTTTAAAGAAGTTAAAAATAAATGAAGCTTATTCTTATTAAATTAATAAAATCATTTTGTATTAATTAATAAAGGTTTCATCTTTAAATTTATAAATTTCAATATAATTTGTAACAAATTGTCATTAATAAAACAGGCCAAAATCGACAGAAGACAAAAGCAGAGATTTATGAATCCCCAATGAACTTGCGCTTTTTAGTGGTATTCATGTAGGGCCGAATTACCCATTCATTATGGGCTTCATTCTGATCCAATGTTCCTAACTTTATCTGATAAAGCCTTTGTTTCTATCAATAAATGTGTGTGTTCTACAACAAAAACATCTTTTTTTTCTTTCACTTCTATTCACGCGTTATGCTTCAACTTTAGAAAAACAACAAAGATCCTAACTTATTGCTCTAGCCTAGATTACAAGGGCAATGAATTTATGACTCTAATATACTAGTTCATGGAAAATGGGAGCTTGGAAAATCGGTTGCATCCAAATCTTTACAGAAGAGACATAATAAGGCATTTTGACCTTCTTCAAAGACTAAACATTTTTTCTGGATAGTGACATGATTGCCCATGTAAGCGATTTTAGTCTAGCAGTCTCAGCCATCAACGACTTATCACAAAGCCTAACTAGCTCTACAGGAATAAAAGGGATAATTGGCTATACTGCTCCAGGTACCAACTTCTTTCTTTTTATAATACAAATATTCCAGAAGTAATATTACTTCAAAGTTTATCATGTTCAATTATCACTTCTATTCATCATATTAATTAGAGAACTAATAGAAAGTTTAGCTAATTGGTTGTAAGTGACCGTTGTATCACTTCATTAACCGTAGAATATGGAATGGGTGGGGAAGCAGCAAAAGAGGGATATGTGTACAGCTATGGCATCCTTGTGTTAGAAATATTCTCAAGAAAAAGACCAACTGATGAAATGTTTAAAGACGGATTAAATCTTCGAGACTTCATTGGCACAGCCATTCCGCAAAGACTAGAGTATGTAGTAGACCCAGTTCTTCTTGAAATAGAAGTTACAGGAGAAGCAACCTCTAGTGAAGATGATAACAATGCAATCAAGATCAATCTAAATTTGAGCTCCACAAAACCAAAAGTGCAGAAGTGTTTACAATCTATATTTGAGGTTGGAGTTGCACGTTCTGCAGAATTACCTAAAGATAGAATGAATATAGAGGTTGTCAATAGGAAACTGCATTTGCTCAGAAGAAAATTAAGTATCTAGATGCTTATCAAATGCTAAATATCATGTTACTTCTTTCCTCTTCAATTATGTGAAAATGTACCTTGAAATAAAACTCAATAGCAATTAAGTCTTAAGATTGTTAAATGTTGAAAACTCTTTCGTTTAGACACAGTCAAATCTAACACAAACAAGGATATATATATATGGAGAACAAAATATAACTTCTTTGCTAGAAAAAAGACAGTACAGAGACTCTCGCTAACTCTGTACCACAACACTGTTTTCCTCTTTGTTTTCTTCAGCTCACACTCTTCATTGTACAAACTCCTCACTACATCTCTATTTATACATACATCTCTCATCAATGCAATAAAACTATTACAAGTACCTAATTAAAATACTCATAAATTGCACAACCATTCATCTTCAAATTCCACAAACTATTCATATTCGTAACTCCATGAGCCATTCGTATTCCTAACTCATGAATTATTTATGAACCATGTTTAACTTCCAACATCCTCCCTTAAATATGATTCTGGACATACTCCGAGCAGCAGTCTCAGCTTTTTGAAGTCATCAGTATTGAGAGCCTTGGTAAAGATATCTGCCACTTGATCTTTGGTCTTCACATACTTCACACAAATCTCCTTTCTCAAAATATAGTCTCTGATAAAGTGAAACCTTATATCGATGTGCTTGCTACAATCATGGAAATTTGGATTTTTCGATAAAGCAATAGCAGATTTGTTGTCTATATTAATCTCTGTTGCTTCATCTTGCACAACTCCAATTTCATTAAGCAAATTCCTCAACCATATAGCATGACAGACAGAGGAAGTAGCAACAACATATTCAGCCTCACAGGTTGAGAGAGTCACTATGGGTTGTTTTTTTTTAATTCCATGTAAAAGCAGTATCACCCATAAAGAATACAAATCCTGTAATGCTTTTACGATCATCTATATCTCCAACCCAATCATTACCACAATATCCTTCAAGTTTAAAACATTCAGAGAATGAATAAAATAACCCATAGTCAAGCGTACCTTTGAGATAGCGAAGAATTCTTTTTGCTACCTTCAAATGTGTAGCACTTGGAGTTTCCATGAAACGACTCACTAAACCAACTCAAAATAATATATCTGGTCGTGTACAAGTCAAATATCTCAAACTGCAAATCAGACTTTTGAAATATATTGGATCAATAGATGCACTCTCTTCATATCTTGACAACTTGATGCCTATTTGCACCGGAGTTGCTACAGATTTGGAATCACTCATTTTAAACTTCTTTAAAACTTCCTTGGCATATCTTTTTTGAGAAATAAAGATCCCTTGCTTCATTTGTTTCACCTCAATGCCAAGATAATATGAAATCATTGCAATGTCTGTCATCTCAAATTCTCCAATCATCGCTTTCTTAAACTCATCGAACATGCTTGGATTATTTCTTGTGAAAATCAAATCATCCAAATACAAACAAACAAGTAATACATCACCATTTTTGTTTGTTTTGAAGTAAAGGGCGTGTTCATATGGGCATTTCACAAAACCATTTTTCTGAAAATAGTTGTCAATTCAGCTATTCCACGCTCTCGGAGCCTGCTTCAATCCGTATAAGGCCTTATTTAATTTCAGAACCTTGTTTGCTTGGCCTTTTACGATGCAGCCAGGAGGTTGATCCAAGTAAACTTCTTCCTCTAAATACCCGTTCAAGAAAGCGGACTTGACATCCATCTGGAAAATTCTCTATCCATGTTGAGCAGCCAATGAGATAATTAATCTGATGGTCTCCAAACGAGCTACGGGGGCAAAAACTTCATCTACACCTTGGCGTTGGCTATAGCCTTTAGCCACAAGTCGAGCTTTATATCTCTCCACATCTCCGTTAGCATTTCTTTTGGTCCTGAAAACCCATTTGACTCCGATTGCTTTCTTTCCTTTGGGAAGAGCTGCAAGTTCCCAAGTATTGTTTTTGTTAATGGCTTGAATTTCTTCATCCATTGCCCTCACCCACCTTTTTTCTTGACTAGCTTCTGCAAAATCAATTGGTTCACTATCCGCGAAAAGATAAAATAAGGTGACATTATTTATCACTTCAGTTTCATCATACAATTCCCCCAAATTCTTCAAGCCACGAGACCTAACAAGACATTTTCTGATGATGTAGATGATTCACTATGATGAGGAGATGCAGGCATCACAGGTCCTTGATCTGCTTCAATATTTTCTCCCATGCTTTCTTCAACAAATGGAAAGAAAGCATAATCTTCTTTTTGTGTATTCTAATCCCACATATCTTCCTCGTCAAAAATGACATCTTTGCTTACAACACGTCCGCGTGAACCTCCACGACCTTTGCCGCGACCTCGTCCTCGTCCATTTTGACCCTTTTCTTGATCATCACCTATCTTCAGTTGAAGCTTTGTTTGCAATAACTGCTTGATGGGCTCTTTCTTCTTCCGTAGAAGCTTTTCTTCATGGGCTTGTTAGGAACCCATGAGTTGATCAATTGTCATTAGGCTCAAATCTTTCGACTCCTCAATTGCTACA
Organism: Erythroxylum roigii; assembly: GCA_027576455.1. NCBI lineage: Eukaryota > Viridiplantae > Streptophyta > Magnoliopsida > Malpighiales > Erythroxylaceae > Erythroxylum > Erythroxylum roigii. Next base: position 4,878,775 of record JANZXV010000210.1, read on the forward strand.
ATGATGAAATTGAATTTTTCATCAAGCGAGCGAAGAACCTTTTCAGCAACTTGGCTATCTGAAATCTTCTCACCATATCTCTTCATATCATTCACCACTTTGAGAACTCTTGCAAAATAATTTGAGATGGACTCAGATTCATTCATATGTAAGGCTTCATATTCTCCTCTCAACGTTTGAAGCCTTACTCTCTTCACCTGATCAACACCTTTATATGTATTTTCCAAAATTTGCCATGCTTGTTTAGCAGTCTCGGCCTTAGAGATTTTTTCAAACGTTCCATCATCAATTGCTTGATGGATTATGGTGAGAGCTTTTTTATCCTTTTTCCTTGTAATACACAAAGCATCCCTTTGTGCCTGATTCAAAACGGCTTCTTCTTCTGGTTCCACATATCCTTTATCTACTGTCTCCCAAGCATCTTGCGTACCCAACAAAGCCTTCATCTAAATACACCAAGTTGAATAGTTCTCTTTTGTTAGATGAGGTACTTGAAATGGAACATGGTTACTGGTGTTGGCCATTTTCTCTAATCTCTCAAGCTCTGATACCAATATGTTGAAAACTCTTTTGTTTAGACACACTCAAATCTAACACAAACAAGGATATGTATATGGAGAAGAAAATATAACTTCTTTGCTAGAAAAAAGATAGAGACTCTCACCAACTATGTATCACAACATTGTTTTACTTTCTGTTTTCTTCAGCTCACACTCTTCATCGTACAAACTCCTCACTACATCTCTATTTATACATACATCTCTCGTCAACGCAATAAAACTGTTACAAGTACCTAATTAAAATACTCATAAATTGCACAACCATTCATCTTTAAATTCCATGAACTATTCATATTCGTAACTCCATGAGCCATTCATATTCCTAACTCATGAACTATTCATGAATCATGTTTAACTTCCAACATTAAAAGACTACAATGTATAATCTTCTTATATAAAGTGTTGATAGGTCTACAAATATTCTTGACATGTGTGAGATATTTCATAAAATAAAGTTTTTACTAATTATTCTCCATTCGCTAACAAATTACCTGGGATTACAACTTTGACAGAATTTCTAGAATTATGACACAATTGAAGAGGACTCATATTGTAGCTGAAGTCATTTGGCTGCTGCAAAATTTTGCTTCAGAAATTACCCTGTTAATGCTTGCATATCTCTTGTTAATACTGTTTTCTCAATCCAGGGGGAAGAACTTTGTACCTTGAAAAGTATTGTCTACATTTTCCAAATGATGACAAAGATAAAGTGAAGTTAAAAGGTTAATACAAATTTGTCAGCTATGCTTGGATCCATCAGCTGATATTTTGCTTGGAAAACAGTTGAAACCATAATAAAGAACAGGAAACAAATTTAAGATGAACACATTAGTCAAACCATTTTGTGGTGAAGAAAAGTCACTTTGGAAATAAATATATGGTGTTCAAATTTCTTGAAAATGAAAAGACAGATCAGGGTTCTTCAATAGTATTAAGTTAGAAGCATTAGTAGATATCAAATAAGAACTTACTTCAAATTTCACCTTTTAAGTTATGAACAAATTACTTGATTATCAAAAGGATCTACATTTTCCAATGCTCTAAAAAGTTTTCTGTTATTCACATATCAATTCAATTCAGGATCATGAACAGCCTGTAAAAACCATTAGTATGGAAAGAGTTTGTCAACAGTAAAGTTAAATAGTTTTTCGAAAGAATTTTAGAGTACGAAATCGAAGAACGAGAATCAAAAGATGGGGATGTGTACAACTATGGCATCCTTGTATTAGAAATGTTCTCAGGAGGAAGACAACCAAATGATGAAATGTTTTTTAAACGGTTTAACACTTCACAATTTGAAGTTAGCATTACCAGGTGGTCTTAACCAAGTTCTGGACCAAAGTCGTGTCCATACAATTTCACAAGAAACAGGAACAGTTGCAATGGAAGCAACAGAAAAGACAGTAATTTGTAGTTTTCTTGTGATGGTTATAAACCTACGAGGATTTTCACTCATAATCATTAAGAAGATCCAAATCTTGCTAAAGATGTTTCAAAGAATTAAAATATTTAGTGATCATATCCTCACCTCGACAAATTTCACCAAGCTTCAAGATAACTCATATTCTTGAGATTTATTTCATAAGCTAAAAGGTACATTTGACTGACATTGTCATAAAGCTCCTTTCTTGTATGATAACACAAGTAGTTGAATTGAAGCTTATCTCCTCTCCTGTCTAGTTCACCAACCATGTCATCACTATCGAATTCTCTGCACACCATATTGGAAAATTTGGATCACTCTTTCTAAGTTCTTTCTTGTTTTCGAACTGAACCTATTTGGCATGCATCATATCTTTTCTTTTTTCTTTCTTTTCAATGTCATTTATTCAAAGACCAGCTGGGGAGACATTACACAAGTTCATATTTTGTCTCTTAATAAAAGATCCCGAGGTCCCCAATTCAAAACAAAACCAGAGGCAACTTCATATGGAGCAAAAGATTATAATGCTAATATCAACATAATGATGCTACAGCTCAATAGTAAAATCCAGGAAGGGCTCATGAAACAAAATTTCCCGGATGTTTTTGTATCTTCAACACTAAATAAAAAATATGTTCTTCTCAACATATCTACCAGTAGCCTCATGAAAGCCAAAAACCCAAAAATTAGGCATATTAGAAATATCACCATCCCCTTATTCTCCATAGATGCCTGATTCTCTCTTATCATTTCAATGGTTGACCTGCAAATTACCAGCGTGACTTAGTGATCAAAACAAGAATACAAACATATGGAAAGCAAACAGAAGCTAACAAAAACAACCATATTAGAATGATAAGTGATGCAGATAAAGGACACAACAGAATGATTGAATTCCTCGTAAGCACCCTCTCAAATGCCCCAGATAGCCCAGGATCCATTCAAAATTTGCAGATAAAGGACATGATAGAAAAAAAACTTCGTATGCATTGTTTCAAATGCCCATGGTAGCTAAGAGATCCATTCAATTTTGTTCATTATACACACGATTGAAATGTAGCAAGCCCACAATTGGCATGTAGCTTCCATATAAAAATATAAGATGCAACATGCTCATGTAATCCAAAATTTAAGTACATTAACACAAGGAAAGTTTGGCCATCAGTGCGTGCCAAACAAATTATAAGACCTGTAATTCAATCAAAGCCTATCCTTCATGTAATATGTAAGCATACAATAATATTTCCGAACACAACTCCTCCCCTTTCAGAAAAGGAACAGTATTGAAGAGAATAAATGAAGTGCCTCACTGATAAAACCTTATATAGATTTGGTTGCCATGTAGGATCAATGTGACAGTCAATTCAGAATATCCGAGTGTTAGTGGATTGAGAAATATTTTGTATGCCTACAAGAACCCACTATGTACTATATTCCCGCTTTAATGCTAAAACAAAGCTTAATCAATATCCCTTAAAATGTTACAAGGTCCAGATATATTTTTCCAAATTCAATTCCAATGTAAAATCAATAATAATTTGCAACTAAACAGCTTAGGAAACTAAGAAAACTGAATATAAATAGCTTTTATACCTAGTATGATATGCTTATGAGTTAACGTTGGATGATGATAAAAATAAAAAGTACCTAAGGAGAAAGTTGTCCTTAAGGAGAGCATCTAATTGTGTGGAAACCGAGGATTTCCAAATCAAAAGATCATCAACATTGTTGGCCTGCAAAGAGTTAAAAAGCATGAGAAAAATAAGTATCTTTCTCAGAATATAACATAAACCAAAACTCGCACCAACTAAGAGATCACATACTATAACTTGCTGGTTTTCAAGTAGATTCTTTATGTCCAATCTGATCTTCTCTATTAGTATGTCTTTGTCATGCAAATCACTGTCAAAATCTCTAAAAATGCTTCCATATATGGAATTGATTTCCTCCAGGTATCGCTCCAAAACAGATAAACTCAAGTCTAGAGAGCGAACTTTTTGCATTAATACTTTAAGAGCTGTGTCCCCTGGCATCCTGCCAGATTGTTGATGGCGAATTTCTTCAACTACATTGGCTGCTTTACCATTAAAGTTTTCAGGCTTCACTTTTGGGTTTTCAGCAGAAGAGTCAGGTTCTATTTTTTTGTACAAATCCTGATATATATCTTCATCCTTCTTGGATGCTAACTGAGAAGAAATGTGTTTCTGCTCACCGTTTCCTTCGTGAGAAGCAAACAAATTATCTGGAACAGATATCAAATCTTCCAACATGCGCTCAACAGCATCCACTCCATAAACTTCAATGACACTGAGTGTACAGTAGAATTCTGAACCATAATGGGTCAAGAAATTCAGCCTTAAATACCGTACCCATTTTGGATCCTGAAATGTAAACCTTTGTGCTTGCTTTACATTGGCAGCTTTGAAATTTCCAAGATTGGCCCAAACATCTGTTGGGTAGACCAAGCTGCCAAGAAGTTCAAAATCTTTTAGACTAGAGGAGTGATGCTCAAAATTTGCCATTTCAATTGTATCAACTAAGGTCTCTTCCGAGAGCTCAATCACAACAAATTTCTCATCCACAGAACATGGGTTTCGAAGGTACTTGTCCTTGTCTCTGCCCAATATATTTGCTGCTCCGTTTGCTTCCTTGTTAAAAGCCAAAATCTTTGCCCCCTTTGAAACAGAAGCGTAATTGTACTCTTTACCCCCAGGCTCCACCCTATGAGTCACACCTCCAGCTTGACTTGTCCCAGATTTGCTCTTAGAGCCGAGTGCTTTGCTTTTGAATTCATCAAAACCAGGAAGTGTAACACGAGATAGACGCTTGGTTCTTAAAGGATTATTTTCAGAATTCATAACTGAACCAGAGTTTACATCAGGTTGCTCAAGCGACAAGGCATCATTTGTGTTTTCTTCACTGGCAAGCAAACCATCAAAGGATCCTTCGTTTTCAGCACCATCAGTATCTGAACTACCACCAGGCTGGAGAGAAGCACTATCTTTTGGTGAATTTTTCTCTATGGAGTTCAAGTTTTTTGTATCATCAAGCCTGTCAGCGTTCCACATTGATATGCTAATTGAAGGTATTATATATCCATCTACATCAGGACAAATATCAATCAGCTTGTAAGTAACTACGATTGTGATGTAAGGCGATCAAGCACAAATTCACTCATGTGATTATGCACCAATAATAAAGCCCAAATCTTATCAAGAAATTAACAGATTTGGTAAATTCGGAGAAGTCAAGCTCATGTCTACAAACATGAAGCATTGAAGAGATATGGCCATCCATTGCAAGAAAAAAGGCAGAGCCAGAATGTGAGAATCCTAGTGCCGCAGCATACATGCACTCTTACAAGCTGGGAGCTACTGCATATAGAAATATGTTCCCCGAAACCAGTGAAGAGGAACACAGATAGAAAATGCCCGTTCTTATATTTTTCTAATAGCTGAATTAAGTCACAATTCTTAGAAATGCGATCACATATGTCCACAATCAACGAGACAGTCCACTTGCAATCCAACTAACAATGGAAAAAGAAACGGTTCCTTTTTCTGGGAACAAACTACCATCTCAAAGAAACTAGGCAACAGAGAAATAAATGACGACGATACAAATAGAAGTAGTGAACTGAACAGAAAACTCACCCACATAAGCATCACCTCCATTGAACCGGGAACTCAATAGGAAGACAATTACCCACGAAACAAAAATTAGAGACACAGAAAGCAAGCGCAAGCGAGAGCGATTCTTTCCAGTGAGACTCCTCTCTAAAGCTCTTCTTTGTTGAAGAGCTCTACGTGATCTCTGCATCGCACATCAGTCCAATTGCAGAGCTAGCTTTCTCTTTACTTTATGCAAATCCCAACCTTCAAAGTGCAAACAAACAATAGATTCAATCAAAGTCGTTAACGAATCGGAATTAAAAAGTGGAGTAAGTGTGCATTGCTTAAAAAACAAATAAGTGAGGAATGAATCAACTTTCACCCACTACCGACGCCACCCCACATGACAAACACCACAAAAACAAAAGGAAAAAAAAAAAAAGATGGATAGATCATTCAAAATAGCAATCCACCGTTGCTTCAACAATCAGAAAAGGTGAAGACTTTGGAAATGCCCCAACTATGATGAAAACCGAAAATTCAATCAAACAATTAGAATTCAATCACCTTTGTGTATCAAAGAGAATATGGATTCACATAGAAGAAGAAGAATTAGAAGAAATGGGTTGGCGTGAAAGGGGGAGCAAATAGCTCATTAGATGGAGTTTCGTTGATCTCATCGTCGTTCGCAATTTTATGATCATGTGCATCTTTTATCTTCCTATATTATAAGATGTGCTTTTCTTCCTCCCAGATCGAATTTTCGGGTTTCGTCTTCTCGCAGTTTTGTTTCGCGTGAAAGAACAAGAAACAGATATGTGCGTTCGGAAGACAAACAAAACAAGCCGTTTGAAATTAGTCTAATCGAAAAAGTAAATTTGAATTTCCTTTTCCTCGCGGAATTTTAATTATTAGCTTTGAAAATTGGGGTGGGTGGACTGATGACCTGTGCCCATGTGTTTTTGCATGGGCGTCCCTTCTCTGCCAACCCACCAATCACGTAGAAACACGCCCTTTTGACGTGTCAGCAAGTGCAAAAACTCTATTGGCCCTCTAATATTTAGAGTTTACGTGTCATTCACTGGGTGGTTCTTCTATCATCTTTTTGATGTCTCCCTGCACTACACGGGATCAAATTAGGATATCCGGTCTAAGGGCCTGCATGGGTAGCTCAATTGGTCATTGGAAGGGTAAGTTGAGATCTAAGGCCTCAGGTTTGAAACTTGGCATGTGGTGACTCTTTGTGCGCATCGGCGTTGGGCTACCCTTTTGAGAAATTGACTGAGATCAGATCATGATTTACCCCCTCACTATTCTTTCGGGCTGGGGTGTGGGGGCGCCTAGGGTAGGCGATTCCACCTTTTGAGATCAAGGACATCCGGTCTAGGAGATTTTTCTGGGTTAAGTGAAGTTAGGTTCAAGTTGTCTCATGTATGCAGTCATGCCCTCAAGGGGTGTGGTTAGATGGTTGAGAGCGGAGCTTAGCTTCGGTTAGGTCCTAGGTTCGATTCTTTGCTAGTCCCTCTTGTAAGAGCCTGGGGCAGCCGGGATTTTACTTATGGATAGAGAACTAGTGAGGCCCTCTGTGATGGAGTGTAGCCGCTTGGCCCTCTGCTGGGGTGTAGCCACTTGGTCCTCTGAAAGGTGAGCCCGCTTGGCCCGCCTGTGGGGTTTCTTCGAATCCAAAAAAAAAATGTATGCAGTCGTTTAAAATTTAGAGTCAGAATTTTACCTCCTGTAAGAGACATACACTGTTTGAAAGGAGATTAGTTTAAGTGTAGATAGCTTAAAAGTATCTTATCATAATTGAGACCCTCCTAAATCACCTCGTAGAAAAAAATTAGGATATCCAATTTGTATCTTATTTTATTAAATTTTAATCATAAATTTATGTAAAGTTCATATAAATACGTAAATAAAATTAAGTGACAGAAAATTAAAACACCTTCGTCAAAACAAGGTACTCCAACCCATTAATTTGGTTTAAAAATACATGAGTTTGCTAAAAATAATAATTTTAGCCCGACCCTATTTATTTTTTATTTCTTGGACACTTTGACTTGGGAGCAAGGAAAAGTTGAAGCCTGCATGTATGCATCCTCGTTTAACAGTATTTAAATTCTCAATCAAGTTGGTGGCCAGCTGATTTTAATATTCTTATCTAAAATTCAATTAGATTAACTTTTAAAATGATATCATTTTCTCCGAATCAATTTTAAATTATTAATTATTAACAATCCGGACTTTGCACATTTGAGAAATAGATTGCCACTGAGTTCTAAAGTATTGGATTTTAGTGTCTATTTGGTTCAGTTTTTAAAGGGTGAATAAGCAATTTTTTCCACTTTAAAAGTTGTATTTAAGAAAATTGAGTATTTAATTGTAAAATCTAAAAGCACTTTTTTAATAAAAATGGCTTTTTTTGGAAGCTGA
>JANZXV010000210.1:4900443-4910531 GCA_027576455.1 Erythroxylum roigii
AGGTCTGATATAGTAGCGATTTGCAGGCCATTTCAAAGTGAGAGACACGTTTGACCTAAGCAATGTGGAGGCGAGAAGAAAAGAAGACTTCAAGCGTGACTTCAGCCGTGAATCTGGAGAAGAGAAGAAGAAGCTTTGGGAGGGAGGTTTGAAGAAGTGAAGACGTGGAAGGATAAAGATGTCTTAAAAAGAATACGTTTTCGTGGAATAGAAAAAGATAGGTGAAGAAGGGTATTGCCTATTCTTCAAATTTACTGAATGCATATTCTGTAAGATTAGCTATTCTCAACTTATTTTTAACCAAACGCAAGCTTAACGAATGAAATAGGAATACAAACGGAATAGAATGGCTATTCTGTGAAAGCAAACTGGTAAAATTTTTGTAAAATTATTTTTACATTATTCAAAAAATATGATAATGCATTTTTTTAAATATAAAAGAATTCATCAATAACCCATAAAAGGCATCAATAAGTCTTTACAAAGCTGAATTAAGCGAGAATGAAAACAAAGCTTTTATAACATTTCTACAAAAATACTTAATTTATGAGATTCCATTATCTTCTATAAAAGGAGCTAAGTTGTTCTTGTATGTGAAGCGCTACCGATATTTCTCGTATCGAACAATGGAACTCGTGAGCTAAGACATGCTTATTTGTGTTGACCGTATTAAAAACTCTCTAATTTCTTTCTTTCTAAATGAAATAGATATGTTGTTGAAGCTGAGGCTTAAGCAAACTCTATCTTTTCCTATTGATATGAATTTATGATCAACTCAACCTAATATTTTGTTCCAATCTAATTCATGAAAGTAGAGGCTAAGAGTGTATATGTTGGATACTAGTCAAACGGAGGCCGAATAACTAAAGATGGTCAATGCTTTCAAGCTCACTACAACATAGTTCCCATAATTTGTCTTTAATCCCACAATTTTGTCTTTAGTTTTTAACCTTTTCATAGTGATAAGATCTTATCTTGACATGTTATTTGATATTAACTCCTTTATTTTAAATTTATTTTTATGCTTAAATGTTAAAATTAATGTTTGTTTTGTTTTAGGAGATAAAAAGTAAAAATTGCATGAAATTGAGATACTATTGATGATAATGACAAATTTTGGATAAAGTGAAGAAATTGATGCAGTGGATAAGGCTGATCATTTGAAGAGTTAGAATTTGACTCGAAGACTTCACCATTAAAAGGGACGTTCCTCGCAACAAGAAAAAGGGTCCTCTCTTTTTACGCTTTTTAACAATTCTTAGTCTTTCTTCTAATTTTGTTATTGGAGCAACAATTATGTGTAGTTAAACTCATCGTTCTAATTCAAGGGGATTCAAGTATCTGATATAACCGCTCTAGTTCGTCAAATGATTGTAGGTCAATTGCAATCAATAAGAGTGTGCAGAATATGCTCATTCCCTAGGCATCCTACGGATATGTGTCCTACATTACAATAAGACTCTCTTTAAGAAGCTAACGCAATAGGGGGGCTTTCTTGGTCAACCTCAACGAAAGTATGACCCTTATTTCAATTACTACAATCTATTTTAATCGACGGTCAACTGGCTTTTAAAAAAAGCTCTTCTCAGAAAAGCTTTACTGACAAAAGCTCTACTGATAAAAGCTCAACCAAACAGGCTCTTAGTTGTGTATGGATATGCCTAACGAAGAGTACAGTGCAATGAGGGTTAATGAAAAAGAACAAGAAAGTTGATTGCTTATATAGGAAAATGACAAAACTATATTCTGGGCATCTTACAATTTGAAATGCTTTGGGGTTACTAAAATAGTTTCATGGCAACTATGCATGTTTTATTACAAGGGTAATTTTGGAAAAAAAATATTACAAGTTATTCCATTCCATTCATTTTTAATATCACTTCCAAACAATGGTCAAAGGAGTCCCTCTCTTATTTTATTTAAACTTCCAAACAATAGAGTGGTACATTTCATTTCATTCCATTTTACTCCATTCCATTCCGTTCCATTAATTGTCATTCAATTCCATTTCATCCTAAACTCCCAAACATAACCTTAAGTTTCTGGTCCAAAAACACGAAGTTGGGATCTTGGTTATAGGGAACATTGTAAAAACAGAATGCCAGGATAAATGGTTCTGATTGAATACGTATAATATCATTACATTAACTTCATAAGTACTATACATTGACATTAATTTCGTGACAACCAAAATCAATTAAATTTAATTCAAAGACAACAAACTTCAAGTCATGCAAAGTTAGTAATTATCCTGTTCATATTAATTTTATTTTTTATAGCCTATGTTCAACCTGAGCACGTAAGTATGAAGAGACTTTCTGACCAAGGTAAGTAAACCTACTTGTCTTTCTTCACAGAGAAATCAATGTTTAGAAAAGATACATTACGAAGAATGATACAGATATGGCAAAATCTCTAACAAATTCCGACATTTTAGGATTTGTTTACCCATATGTAGTTGCATTACCATATTCTGGGACTAACCGAAGCATATGTGTGTCTCCCATTATCGAAGAAAGTATGGTTAGGTTCTATGATCAAGCATCCGATGCTTACTCTTGGGAATATTTTGGTGGATCCTTTCAACATAACGTAATCATCATCTAAAGCAACAATATAACGTGTGTGCATGATAATTCGGACACTTTGTGTGCAAAAGTGACCCACCATGAACAACAAACACAATCATTTACGTATGACGGAGTGACAAACACAATGTTTTCAAAACATATATGGAGATTGATAAGTAATTGCTTTATGGATTTGCTTAATTGGAGGAGAAGTTAAATAAATAAATAAGTAAGTAATCATCATTGGTAATATGTATTGATGCAAACTCAAGGCTTTGAAGAAGATCAATTCGATTCATCAAATGTCGTAAAACCTGAAAACTTGGCCATCAAACTTGGGATTGATACTCACGTCTTTTCATGCATTGGATTTTTAAGTTTTATGACTTTATCTTGTAAGTTGACAAATTAACTTGGATAGTAAGGCATACAAATATTATTATTTTTTATCAAATTAAAAAATGGAATTTAATTAATTACTAGAATATGGGTGTTCGTTAATCCTTTGTTTAGAGCTGCTTCAGGTGTATTAGTGGTAGGTTATAATATAATTTGGTTAGTGTTGCTTATGAAATCTTAAGATATGGCGGCGCTACTTGCGTGCAAGTCATAGTATTCCTTGTACCTCTCCAACATTCTTATTATTCCCTGGCTATAGTCTCTGCCCGTTTAATCAAGCTATCGGCTTTGCATTCATCCTGGCCAAGCTAAACGAAAGATTGCCTTTTTTCTAGTAGGAAAAACCTAGCAATGATTTTCCAACTTTGATCATAGTGCACTTAAATGCATGAAATATTTTTTTTTTTGTAAAATCATCCCGAAGCTATTAGAAAATTATTATGTAAACCTATTTTTGATATCTGTTATTAATTAAATTATGTTTTTCTTCTTTATTATGATTTGAAAAAAGTTTAAAATGGCTCTCCAACTTTGGCAAAATGTAGAAATTTATCTTTTAAATTAATATTTTGAGTTTCTTTATTATTAATTTTATTTTACAAACTAATATGTTTTGTTACATAGATAAACTAATTTTATACTTGATGAGATTAGGTCAAACTTTGTACATCAAGTATTTAATAAATTTTACGCCTTGCATGTAGATTAAGCATATGTAAAGTTAGTTATTTGAATGCAATTTAACTAACAATTGCATCTAAAAGTGAAAGGTGGATTTTTTTGTGCGTGATGTATGGATCAACCATACGTTATACATATATTAAATTTTTTTCTATAAAAAACAATAAATTTTAAAAAAATTTCAAATCAAAATATAAATAAGCCCTGTTTTGTAATCAACGGATTGCATTAGCTGTTAACTGATTCTATTAGCGGTTAGTTGATAGCGGATTATATCAGCTGATTTGACCAACAGATAATATTAGCTGTTTATTAAAGATGTTTGATAAAATTAGTTATTTAGTATTAACTGTTTATGTATAAAATGACTTATAAAGGTATGATTTAAAAATTATAATGGCATTAATCTTATACTTTAATACTTCTTTGAATATTTTCATAAGGATTTAAATTTTAGATATTTAATTTTACAAAAATAAAGTTTATAAATCTATTAAAATTATAGAACATATAATAATGATGATGATGATGATTAAGACGACGACGACGACGACGACGACGATGAAGACAAGTATTTCTTCTTTTTTTCCTTTCTCAATCTTAAATTAATTATAAATACTTAACATAGGCCAAAAATTAATAATTATTGCAAAAAAAAAAAGAAAGCTTCATCAATAACTACATATGCAGCTTATAAGATTGGGAACAGGCAACAAAGAAAAAAAAAAGTGTATTTTTGGTTCACTTTGATCTTAGAATCCACGGAAGAAGCAGAGATAATTATTTGAGTTTGCAAAGACTTAAGATTAATAAATTCACACCGTGTATATACATTACACATTGCTCCACTTTGTTGCTGTTTGTAGGTTTTGGAGAGGGCACAATATGTCATTTATAATAAATTGAAGTAAAACGCTACTCTTCTTGAACTTTTTAAAAATCAGTTGATTGGATTTAATTAGCCAACCCAATCAACTCATTACTAAACACTAAGGGCAACTAGATAACAATGTCAATCAACTAAATTTATTCACTCAGCTATTTTTTGGCTGATTAGCCAACAACTAAATGGGGTGATAGACAAGTACGATAAAATAATAACAATAATAATAAAATTATACACTTCTAATATTAGTATTTTAGAAGTATTAATCTTGACAAAATTGTAATTAATTGAAAAATAACTAAATTCTGATTTATTAATTAAATACAAGAATAATAATAATAAATATATTTTATATTCAATCCTACTTCATTGTATTTCAATGCATATCTCAATTGTATTAACCTTCAAAAAATTCTTTTAATTGCATCTGCACTGTTTAAAAATTGAAATGAATCATTATGTTTGCATATGTATATATTATAAGAAAAATACAAATAAATACTTGATATTGAATAATTGGATTTAATTTATAATTAAGATTTAAAATTTTCTAAAAGAGATAAATAAATAATTTTTATTAAACAATTACTAATATTTTATAGTTTAATAATTACATTTAAGAATATTAATAAATATTTACATTTTATGTTCAATAGTTAATTTTATTATATTGGATTAAATAAATAATTTTATGCATTTATAAAAATTGAAATGAATTATTGCATATAAATTATATGAAGAGTAAGAATAAAATTTGGATCTCAAATAATCGAATTTAATTTATAGAATTTAAAATTGTTTAAATAAATAATATTTTATTGGCAAAATTTAAATATTATGTTTTAATTTTATTAATTTATAATGTTTGAGTCATATTCTATGGCATGTTATAAATTTGTCAAAACAAGATTATAAAATAATTTGTAGGATTATTTAACAAAGAATACACTTTTGATCAAAGTTGAAAGGCTTATTAAAGTTTTTTCTTAAAATTTTATATTTCTTAAAATCCTTTCTACTAAAAATATCCTTATAAAATTATTACTTTTAATTAGACATTTAATTAAGAGAGAATCTTTGAGACATGTTCTGTGTCAAATTAAAAAAATAAGTTTAGATATCATTATTAAGTAAATTAGAGATTTATTTAGTAAAGAAAAAGATCAAGTATAAATGTACACTTAGAATCAAATTTCGAAAAATTAAATAGTTTTTTTTACCCTTTTAATATTGACATTCGTGTTCATAGTTTATATATATATGTATATATATTTCATAACATTATATAAGGAATAATAAATGTCTAGTTGTTGCAATTTGGCCCTGACCAACTCTTATGAGTAAAACGACATCGTTGGCAAACTGTTGAACATTTGCGCAGTGAGAAGAGGAGCTAGTACAGGAAGGACATGCTCTGATGCCTATTCTACCACATACTGAAAAGGTACAAGCAGAAGGAAATGCGTTATCATCTTTGCGTGATAAATCCAAACCTGACAAAGTTTGTCAAACCACTTACTTTATGGGAAGAACTACCTGCTTCATAACTGAGTTAGCAACTCCAAGAGTGCACCTAAGGGTAGGAGCAGAGCGATCAACAGCAGTACAACAGTGAATTGTTCGCAAGATTTCCAGGACAGTATGGTTTATCCAGCTTTTGAACAAGATCTCCAAAGCACAGAAGACCATTAACCCTCACCTACCAAAGGAAAGAAAACACTTTTGTGTCGTATTAAACATATATTTAGTAAGATTACCTATGGTTCTTTACAGAATCTAAATTACTCAAATATTGTCAGCTTAACAATATAGAACAGGCCATGTCTGGCCATCTTGATCATACGACTTCAACTTCATTCTGTGCTGTCGACTAGGGTCACATATATAAACAATGAATTACCTCCACCATTTTGTCAGTTCTAATCACAAACTACAGTTACTATGAAGCAAGGTGCTAGAGGACTTTCTTTAAACATGACAAAAAACAACAACCAGAACACTGGCAAATCATTGTGTGGTACATTGTCAATCTTATAGGACAGGAGTAGTTTTCTGTCATTTCTTAATAAATTAAATAGATAAATACCAACTTTTATAAGTTACAGTAAACTAGCAGAAGCGACAAACCATGATCACGGGCAAAATTGCTTGTTTTACCAGCTGCGAAAGACGGAAAATACACATTAGTATAATAGGTTTAGGAAGTTCACTATCCTGTCACGAACAGGCCAACAAGAAGGAAGCTGATAGCATTGGCGGCAATTAGGCTGGTGACTAACCTTGTAACAATATAAAGTAAATACTCACTTTGATTGAAGTAGTTCCACAAATTCCAGGAATCTACTACTAAATTTGATTTCCCAAACCTGTTTATTCTAGTATCAAATATACCTAAAACACTCGAGTGCAGAAGAATTCAAGGAACTTCAAAATTATGGATGAGTAATTAGACAGAATATTCTCTTATTAACTTAATACGTGCATCAGATGTCAAAATGCAGTGCACTAATCCTAATAAAACCTGATTTTGATCTGCCTTGTCTGGTTAAGGTCATTTCTACCGTATTACATAGCAATTTGGATTTGACATCTTATTGGGAAGATGGCTCATGTTAGTGAATATATAAAACCAATTAAGTTGACCTTACACAACAGTTTAAATTATTGTGATGAAACGGTTACTTAACATGGTATCAGAGCTTTTGTGACCAAATGATCGTGAGTTCAAATCCTACCACTCACTTATTATTTAGCACAAGATTGAGTGAATCTGTACAAGTTTCAAGCTTAAAGGGCTTTCACTTGAGGAGGTGTGTTAGTAAATTTATAAAACTAATTAAATTGACCTCACACAACAGCTTAAGCTATTGTGATGAAACGGTCACTTAGCAGCTCATTCCCCTCCAACATGTTTAACTGTACGGCTGATTAATCCAAGGGTCGGTGAATAGATATACTGTCACGAGCTTACGGTTCAAACTTCCTGAAAGGGCCGAATTTTAGTATCCCATCCACAAGATTTTATTTGTACCTTTTTGCATATTTGTTGTGCGCCTGTCTAAAAATGATAAGTTCACCACTGTCCCCGCCCCTCTCTGTCCTCCCTTCTTCTTACCCTTCTTGCACAGAGTAACAGGTCGATGAAAAGACCAAAGATATCATTTCTGTACAATGGATTCTCATGTTGACTTGATATATGTGAAATATACATAATATGACAATGTAGAGCATCGAAAATGAAACCAATTCAAATAAGGGTTCATCTTGGACTTTAACATCTACGAAGACTTTCTTGAATTCCACTAACAAAACAAACTGTGGACCACATGCACATACCTCTATTATCTGTGAACCATGACAGCTTCTAAAGAGGATTCCAACTGTTAATCCATCAATTAAAATAAGATTCCAAGTTTTCTGTGTATTTCCTCTTGGTTCTGAATTAAACATCATTTTTCCAGTGTGTTTAAAAGATAACATAAGTTGGAACAAGCATTAATCTATTCCTAAACTTCACCTGTTGAGAAATCTTAGTATTCTACTTAGAATCTACAATGTCATTGCTCCAATTTTGGTAAAGAAATTAGCCAGTGTCTCTTATCATGAGTTATGTTTCATGTTATCAACTGGTAAACAAAACAATTATAACTTACACCATAATGGAAACGCTGAGAACTAACTAAATCACCAGAAGCCTGATTTGTTGGCATTGCAAAACCAAATCCACCGGGACTTTCTGCAGATCATACAATCTATTGTTATATTGATCATAGATCAATTACAGGTAACCGCTATTTTCATCTTTCTGTACTTTAGGTGGAAAGGACACTGGAACCCAACATCGGGTATTTAATTATTCATTTTTTAATAATAAGGTTACCAAGTGTATGCCTCATGATTTATTCGGTGTTACAATATTCGATAGTTAGATGCAACTTCAAGCTGCGCCAAACCCCCTTTTTCGGTTTTGACGAGTAGAGAGTCTGGGCTTTGCAGGTGAATTACTGATCTTGGTTCTTTTTCTGATAAATTTGTTTGTTCAATGGATTCCCTGTGACACTCTGGTTTCATTGTTCTTATCCTTGCTGTTTCGTCTGCTTAGTTGTTGATTCTACGTGGTTTAATTTTAGAAATTGTTCTTGTAAATTTGATTTTTTGAAAATTATTACCTGGGTTGTGGTTGATTTTGAATCTTAATATATGTATCTGTTTGTGATTTGCTCATTTAGTTTCGTTGGCTGGGTAAGCTTTTCACCCTTCTTCGTGGATAGAGTTCGTCTGAAGGCTCATTTTTGCTCTAATTTTATTCACATCTGCTTGTCCTTGCATATAATTGTTCAGCTTCTGTTCTTGTGGATATGATCTTCAGATGATGACATGAATCTCTTTGAGCTTGAAATATTTTGTACTTATGGCCAAAAGCATTTTCTATGATTGAGTGCCTTTTGGAAGGGCCATAAAATTTCAGAATTCGTTTATCAAATAACCTATAACAGTTACTACACAGAAAGGGCTTTGCAACAGTTTGATTGTGTTGGTTCTTTTTAGAAATTGCAAAGTCTAGTCGTGCTGTCAGGTTCCTATATCTTCGGCATGAAAAACTGGGTTACTGTGAGAATTTAGGCTGGTGGTAGTTTTTGTTAGAAGTTGAGGAGTCGGTCACGCAACGAAATAAAGTAACCAGAATCAATAAATATTTTTCTACGTGAACAAACACAACCAACAGCAAAAGAAAAATAACAGTCCACAAATTTACAAGTGTAAGAAGCTAAGCAGCAAGAAATAAAGTACACAGGCAATTTTTACGTGAAAAACCTCCTTCAGTGTGAGAAAGGAAAAATCACGGGACCTAGTTCAGTAAAGAAAAAAACTTCATTATCACCAATCAAGTTATAAAGAGTTTTTCACCTCTAGATATAACTAGAGTCACCACTCAACTCAAGAGACAATAACAATCATCAACAAGATGAAAGAATCAAAGAGTTGAGAATAATATCTCCCTTAGAATTTGACAGTAATTTCGATTGAAGATCAAGGCATCTTGAAGACCTCCAAATCTAACCTCCACCGTTCAGAATGAAGAACAACGAGAAAGGAATCTCTAGTTAAAATTTCAGGCCAATCCAACGAGAAATCACCCTGCGATCGAAGGTTAGAAGAAGACTGCACAATGCTGGGAAGAATGACGAAAATTCCTACCTAAGCCTCTCTTTTCTCTTTTCCCTCTCTTTTTCCTTATGGCTAAACATCTCCAATTTTTCTTAACCTATTTAGTGTTAAAAATACCCTTTTATACTTGGAGCTTTGGGCTCCACTTAGAAGTGATCCAAACTCAACAAATCTTCCCCTCACGACTAAGTGGAGGATCTGGCCATACTGGCCATCAAACAACAAGTCTCAAGCTTCTCCTTCGGCAATGCTTTAGTCATCATGTCAGCACCATTATCATTTGTATGAACCTTCTCTAGCTCTAGTAACTTGGAATTCACCACATCTCGTATCCAATGATACCTAACATCAATGTGCTTCGACCTTGCATGGAAACTAGCATT
>JANZXV010000210.1:4910631-4920956 GCA_027576455.1 Erythroxylum roigii
ATTAACTTCCAAATATCAGTGTAAACATTCAGCACAACTTACTACCGATTCCTCATTTAATCTCACTTACTACATCATATTTTCAAAGAAAAGTTCGGGGTCCAACATAGGAGGTCTACTAGACAGCATGTTCCTTCTTCCCGTTACTCACCTGAGGATTGGGTGTTACTCACTGATGGAGGAGAACCTGAATGTTATGAGGAGGCAATTGAAGATGAGCATAAGGATCATTGGATTGAAGCTATGCAAGATGAGGTGAAATCTTTGCATGAAAATCACACCTATGAGTTGGTGAAGTTGCCTAAGGGCATGAGCAGTGACGGATCCAGGATTTTAGTCTTGGGGGGGCAAGAACTTAAACCACAAATTTTTTGTAGGGGCAAGGAACTATATATATGTATATATTCTAAAAAAAATTTAGTCTTGGGGGGGCTATAGCCCTTGCTAGCCCCCCTGGATCCGTCACTGGGCATGAGAGCTTTGAAGAACAAGTGGGTGTGTAGAATCAAAGCTGAAGAGCACAGTTTGAAGCCGCGGTATAAGGCCATATTGATTGTTAAAGGATTTGGTCAAAGGAAGGGTATTGACTTTGATGACATCTTTTCTCCTGTTATAAAAATGTCTTTTATCCAAATAGTTCTTGGTTTTGTTGCTAGTCTTGACATGGAGATTGAGTAGATGGATGTGAAGACAACCTTTCTTCATGGTGACTTGGAGGAGGAGATTTACATAGAACAACCTGAGAGCTTCAAAGTGAAAGGAAAAAAAGGCTATGTGTGCAAATTGAAGAAGAGCTTATATGGGTTGAAGCAGGCTCCTAGGCAGTGGTATAAGAAGTTTGAATCAATTATGGGGGAGCAAGACTACAAGAAGATTTCTGGAGATCACTGTGTGTTTGTACACAGATTTTCTAACAATGATTTTATCATATTGTTATTTTATGTGGATGATATGTTGATTGTGGGTAAGAATGCTTCTAGGATTGTTGAGCTGAAGGAGCAGCTAAGTAAGTCTTTTGCCATGAAAGACTTGGGTCATGCCAAGAAAATTTTAGGCATGAGAATTACTCGTTACAGGGATGCCAGGGAGTTGTATTTGTTGCAAGAGAAGTATATAAAGAAGGTACTTCA
Organism: Erythroxylum roigii; assembly: GCA_027576455.1. Lineage (NCBI taxonomy): Eukaryota > Viridiplantae > Streptophyta > Magnoliopsida > Malpighiales > Erythroxylaceae > Erythroxylum > Erythroxylum roigii. Next base: position 4,911,762 of record JANZXV010000210.1, read on the forward strand.
AAGGTTTAGTATGACTAGGGCTAAACCTGTTGCTAGCCCACTTGCTCCTCATTTCAGGTTGAGTGTCAACCAGTGTCCTTCTATAAACAAAGAGAAGGAAGAGATGAAGAAAATTCCATATGCCTCAGCAGTTGGCAGTTTGATGTATGCCATGGTGTGTGTCAGGCCAGACATTGCTCATGTAGTTGGTACAGTGAGTCGTTTTCTCTCTAATCTAGGTAAAGAGCATTGGAATGCAGTGAAATGAATTATGAGGTGTCTCAGAGGTACAATTGACTTAAGTCTTAATTTTGGTGGTGATAAGCCTTTGCTAGTTGGTTTTACTGATGTAGACATGGTAGGAGATGTTGATTCTCGAAAGTCTACATCAGGTTTCATGATCAAGTTTGTAGGGGGAGCTATAGCATGGCAGTCAAGGTTGCAGAAGTGTGTTGCTTTGTCAACCACAGAGGCTGAGTTTATTGCAGCTACAGAGACTTACAAGGAGTTGCTATGGATGAAAATCTTTCTTCTTGAGCTTGGTTTCAAGCAGGACTGGTGTGTGTTATTTTGTGACAACCAGAGTGTCATTCACATTGGTAAGAATGATAGTTTCCATGCAAGGTCGAAGCACATTGAGGTTAGGTATCGTTAGATACGAGATGTGGTGAATTCCAAGTTGCTAGAGCTAGAGAAGGTTCATACATATGATAATGGTGCTGACATGATGACTAAAGCATTGTTGAAGGAGAAGTTTGAGACTTATTGGTTGATGGCCGGTATGGCCAGATCCTCCACTTAATCGTGAGGGGGAGATTTGTTGGGTTTGGGTCAGTTCTAAGTGGAGCCTAAAGCCCAAGCATAAAAGGGTGTTTTTAACCCTAAATAGGTTAAGAAAAATTGAAGAAGTTCAGCCGTAAGGAAAAATAGAGGGAAAAGAGAAAAGAGAGGCTTAGGTGGAAATTTTAGTTGCTCTTCCCAACATTGCGTTGTCTTCTTCTAATCTTCGATCACATGGTGATTTCTCGTCAGATTGGCCTGAAATTTTTACTAGAGATTCCTCTCTCGTTGTTCTTCATTCTGAACGGTGGAGATTGGATTTGGAGGTCTTCAAGGTGCCCTGATCTTCAGTCGAAGTTGTTGTCAGATTTGAAGGGTCTCAACTCTTTGATTCTTTCATCTTGTTGATGACTGTTGTTTTCTCTTAAGTTGAGTGGTGACTCTAGTTATATCTAGAGGTAAAAAAACTCTTTGCAACTTGATTGGTGATAGTGGAGTTTTTTCTTTACTGGACTAGGTCCCGTGGTTTTTCCTTTCTCACACTGAATGAGGTTTTTCACATAAAAATTAGCTATGTGATTTATTTCTTACTGCTTAATTTCTTGTACTTGTGAGTTTGTTGGCTGTTGTTTTTCTTTTGGTGTTAGCTGTGTTTGTTCACACAGGGAAAGGTTTATTGGTTCTGGTTACTTTGTTTCTGCTGTGTGACCGACTCTTCTATTCCTAACAGTTTTTGGATGAAATGGCAAATTTGAAAGAACAAAATGTTTCGTTAGGAATGATATTGAGGTTGCTGCTACATTTTATCTAGTCTAAACTTTTAGCACGGTAAATTTTCGGTATAGGAGTATTGATACCAGAATTCAGCTTAGCAGATTGTGGTTTATCAGAAACAATCTCTTAACCTGGTAGGAGTAAAGCTCTAAACCTTTCTAGTTCTTACCTTTTACTGGTGTTGTTGTAAATTGTGTTTCTTGAAAATTTATGAAACCATATTATTTCATCTATAAAATAATTTGATGTTGGGTTATTAGCATGTGTTGGTTTATACCCTACAGCCAATCGCTTTGGTCAGAATCGGGTCCCGACCCGGTTTCCCAACAACATGGGCATAGTTTACCTTAACTAAACATATACTGCCCTCTCGATTAAGCATGGTGAGATCTTCATTATTGAAGTTCTTCCCTTCATTTTTTTGTCCTATATCAAGGATGATGATTTATTTGTTTTTATTCATATAGAAAAATTGCAAGAATATATAACAAGCTAGCTAGCTTTGACACCATTGTGCAGGGACGTCTTTTACCTGAACGTATTCTTGCCTTCCCATGGATGTTACAGAGATGAAGTCCGAAAATGTTGATGATGTCTCTAGTAAAAAGGATGGTTCGTCTGTTACGATAAAGGTTTTATTTTTTGCTAGAGCTCGAGATTTAACTGGATTGACCTCTATGCCATTGGAGGTTTCATCTGGTAGTACATCTGGTGATTGTCTGACTAAGCTTGCTGCTATGTTTTCAAGCCTTAAAAAACTTAGAGGTTGTATTGTTCTTGCTCTAAATGAGGTATATACAATTGAATCAGGAATTGTTAAAGAAGGGGATGAGTTGGCTATTATACCTCCCATAAGTGGCGGCTAATTGCTCCGTTTTGTATTCTGGTGCATATCAAAAAGCCATGGTCATGGTTCGTGCTCCATTATGCAATCATTTGCATCACTGTGAACATGATATTGACCAATAAAGTTAATGAAGTAAAAGGGCATGATCCCTTCCTCCTAAAAAATGTTGGTCATGTTTGAAAGTTGTGTCATTAAGTAAAAGATCAATCAACTGATGGATGGCTTTTTACCATTCAATACGATAAGGGAAAAAAGAAACTGTATGTACCAGTCTATAGTCTACTTTAGACTGCAAACCTTTAAACAGTCAAATGTAGTGTCTGTAGTCTCATCCATTTTTGCATTAGTTAAAACATCATGTATGAATTTTTGTCAGCTAAGAAAAATGGCTTGATATCACAAAACCAAGAAAATATTTTTCACAACCCAAATTATAAAACTTATTATGCAAAGCTTTTTACTACTTCTATCTCTTTGTCATCATTTCCACACAATAGTACATCATCTACATATATCAAAAGTGTGACAAACAACCAATTATCACATTTAATGAACAAACATTAATCATGCAAAGATTATTTAAAGATGTTAAGGATTTCATAAATTTTAAGTTCTACTTCGTTGAAGCTTGCTTCAAGTCATATAAGAACCTTCTGAGTAAATAAACTACTCTTGATTTGGCCTGGACATACCCCTTTGATAGTTGTATATACACCTCTTTTTCCAGAAACCACGCTAAAATATATTAGTTATGTGTGACTAATGAATCGATTATCGTGTAGCGGTGGCCAAACCAATGAACAACATGATTGTTACCACGTTTGGTACAGGCAAATACATTTATTTGTTTTTGGACTTACCGTTGTGTTACTGTGTTAAGATATGCGTTTATGGTTGTTGAAAGGTAACAAAATTTTCAATAACCATCGAAGAAGAAGACGGTAAGCGTTTGGAGACAGTGCAGCGTGCCAAATGTTGCGTCATTCTCTCACGAGCCAGACAATGCTTCGCCCAGACACAGAAAGCTACCTTTACTAGTAGACACTGGCGCGTGCTCTAACGGACTTCCAGGCCCAAAATCATATTATGGACTAATTTTTTGGGCCTTTGGGCCATTAAAGGATAACATATGGTTATTAAATATTTATGGACTTTAACCCTAAATAAAAAACAATTTTTTGGATGGAATATAAATTGTAAGACATTTATGGATTGACAATTATTTACATCGTACCTGTATCCATGATTATTTGTAAGATGTTGATGTTCTTGATGCAAGTTTATTTCCCCTCTTCTCCTTAAACTTTTAGCGGTTTCTCCAATGGTTAAGATTTGATTCAGATCACCTTTCAATAAGTTTCTAAAACTTATATAACATCACCAACCGACATGTCATTTGGTAATTAGAAGAGAGAGGAAAAGGGTCTTTAACCCATTTGAGAACCCTTTAATTAATACCCAATAACCATCATCTTGGGTGCTTTTCATGGGACTCAAATCTATAAGTCACATGGGATATTAAATAGTCTAACATTAACTTGATTCTACCTCTTTGTCACTAACCTACTCTTATATCTGTCCACGACACTACTAGATTTCTATTTTACTCTATGAACTCTCTTACATCTTATTGCCTTTCTTATTATGATAATGAAACTAACTGCCAAGTATTATTCTTCTCTAATGCCTCTTGTTAGAAGTTAAAGGCAAAGGCCAAAAGAGAACTCTTTTTTTTGGAAAATAAATATGGATTTTCTATAGATAAAACTATTACATCATTACAGTGAGTTCTAGATATTCATTACACATACTAGTGTATACAAGAGGGAGTTAGATATTAGTCAAATTATCAAGACTAAAGATTCCATCAGAGTTTAGTGTACGTGGTGATAGAGATCTGTAGATGTTTTGCAAATAAGGTTGTTCTAACCCAGTTAATGATCTTATCTGCAAACTAATATGGATCCTCTTCAAGGTTGGAAAAGTGTCTACGGTTTCATTCTTTCCAAAAGAAGTAGATGGTAGTGATGAATGCAGCTTTATAGAGAATCGCATTAGGCCTCCATTTAGCAAAAGTATTAATAACCCAAGCCAAAGTAAGCTCCCAAGTATAATTGTAATCAAAACATGGTAGCATGTGTAAGATCCTGCTCCAAACTATTTTCAAGAAGCTACATAGGAAAAATGGATGGTCTCTATCCTTGATTGCCATTTTGCAAAACAAACGAGTTGAGTCCACATATCCATGCCATTGACTCTTAGTCCTGAGTCTATTTTTAATCGTAAGTTATGAGATAAATGAGGCTTTGGGATGAATAGAATTAGACCATTAAAGAGAGGACCAAAGTACTTTATGTAGCCCTCTTACGAGGATCCTGTGACATAAGTAATTAGAGAATTTTCCACTTGGATCAGCAATCCAAATGATGGAGTCCTCTATGTGTGCATTGTTTAAACAAGGGAGATTATGGGCCAAAGCGTCAAATCCCCTACTAGTCCCTCGCCATTGACCGTTAAAGATCAAAGAAGAGACCTTAACATTAAGCAAAAGTCTGTTTCTTAGATGTTGTAGCCTCGAATTGAGAATAATAGGACTCAAGTCTAGCCAATTGTCATACCATAACCAATTGTTTTCCCCATTTCCAATCTTGTGTTTAATAAAAGGATAATTAAAAGCTCGCAACTTCATCAACAGGATAAGAATCCAAGAAAACTCCCGAGTACAAGAAGCTTGCCAAAAATTAACACCTTTAATGTGATATTCATAGATCCACTTCACCCAGAGGGCATTATGATTAATCTACAACCTCCATAATCTTTTGCTCATTAGGACCTTCTACATAATAGAAGTAGAAAAGATATCGAGACCTCTATGTTTTTTTGGAATCACCACCTCACTCCACTTAACTTTAGCATTCTTGGAATGTTCAGTTTTACCTGACTAGAGAAATGCTTTAATGATTCGATCCACTTCTTTAAGTGCTTTCTTTGGTAGTGCAATATGTGTCATAAATTATAAATGTAAGATGCTCAATACCAAGAAGATAAGAGTTGTTGGGACCCTGCTCTTGCGAGTCACGTGCCGACGTCTTATGTGACATCTAGGTGCGCATCCCACAAGGTTGGTGTGCCTACACCAAGTCAAACCTCAAAAACAAACTTTAATGAAGCTAGAAAGACCAAATTACCCCTCCTTGTAAGCCTTATACCTTTTATCCTTAAGTGTTCTTCCTAAACTATTCCTTATACAAACTTACTACCTTAACACTTAAATTCAATTTAACCCACTTCACAAACCTGATTCACATAACAAACTAGTTAATCCCAACATAAACAAACTACTAATATTCCAAAATTAATCTAATCATTCTTATTCCTAAAAATTTTTTTGGGGCCAACAAGAGTTAACCTAGCAGCATAGGATATGAATCTATTATGCCAAGCATTCACTATTGCCTTAATCCATTCTATAAGGGGTAAGCAATCATGATATTTAGGGTTGGAGAAGTAATAGATATTCCCAAGTAGCAAAAAGGGGGTAGTATGATGATTGAGCCTGCTGAGATGTAAAGACTACTCTTTGCAAGGTTGTGCTTTAGACCAGACCAAGCAACAAATAATTCCAAGATATTCGTCATCATTGTAAGAGAATGAGTATTAGTACCACATAGTATCAAAAGATCATCTGCATACATTAAGTGGGTGAGATTAAGGGCTCTGCAGTTGTAGTGATATTGGAAACCCCGATTATAAGATATCATTTTAGTGGTCAGTCGAGAGAACACTTCCATGACAAGAGTGAATAAGTAAGAAGATAAAGGATCGCCCTGTCGAATCCCTCTAGCAATCTGAAAAGGTTTAGTAAGGATCCCATTCACTAGGATGCTCAGAGATAGGGGTGTGTATGCAAGTCATTATCCAATCTATATATTTGGAAGGCAATTGTAAAGCTTCTAAATATACTCGAATGAATCTCCAACTAACAGTATCAAAAGCCTTATAAAAATTGACTTTAATCATATAATTTCTGAGTTCCTTGCCTGAATTGTATTCCATCAGCAGTTCCTAAAGTAGAAGGATATTATCTCCAATATTGCAGTCAGGAATGAAAGCTCATTGAGCTAAGTTGATAATAATGGAGATAGCTCGCTTGAGTCTTTCAGCAAGGAGCTTAAAGATCACTTTATAAATGATGTTGTAGTAAGAAATAGGGTGGAAGTCATTTATACTTTATGGATGATGTTTTTTAGGCACCAATCAAATGTATGTTTGATTCATTGCCTTGAGCATCTTTGAGGAAGCAAAGAACTCCATCACAACATCCGTGAGAAGAGTTCCTATGATGTCCCAAGTACTTTGAAAGAAAAGTGTCGTGAAACCATCAGGCCCAGGAGCTTTTGAAGGATGCATATTGAAGAGAACCCTTTTACCATCTTAAGTAGCAATACAAGAAACCAGAAATTCCATGCTATCCTGATCAACCGAGCAATCAAACAGTTGTAATATATTAGGACTGGGAGTTATGGACTGATTTGAACCCATCAAATTCAGGAAGTAGGTTCTAGCAAGTTATTGAAGTTGCTTTGTTCAGAGATCTCTCCATTACTGTCATATAACATATTTATTCTATGGAGATTCCGTTGTGCTAATAAAGATGAGTGAAAGACTTTTGAGTTGGCATCTCCATCTTTCAACCAATTCATCCTGGACTTTTGTTTGAGATTGGAGGTTTCAAATTCTAGAGCTTCCTGATACTCTTGAAGGCAATGTTGTTCCACAGTTTTTAGAGCTATGTTGTGTGGAGAATCATAACATGCTTTTTGAGCTTGTGAGAGCTTCTCTTTAAGGGATAAGAGGGGTTGGTGATGTCTAGCCAAGAATCCTTTAAGTGCAAACTTCACCAACCTAAGTTTTTGCATAAACTGGAATGATTTATATCCATTAATTACAATACTCCAACAACTTTCAATCAGTTTTGTAAATCCTGCCATTTGAGTTAAGCCATTGAAGAATTGAAAAGGAGTGCTTGCTAATCTATTGTCAGTCATCCTTTATAGTAACATATAAGAGTGATCCGAAGATAAGTTTTCACCAAAATGAACAAAGGAGTTAGGATAATGTTGCATCCATAAAGAGTTGACTAAAGAACGATCCAATTTTTTTTGAATGAGCAAGTTTACCTGCCGGTTGTTTGACCAAATAATGACAAAATTTTTATTGAGAAAGAAAATGCTCATTTTTCATTACTTCTTCTAATAAAGTGAGAGCCATATAAATACCTTTACATATGAACCAATTAAGCTAAAAATCAACAATAAAATAGAAAAGTGGGTATAACATGTCTCACTAATTTTTACTACTTTTAATTGAAATACTCTTAATACGGATGACAATTTTTAGGTCATGAGCCTAAATTTAGTTGTTTTCAATGGGCCAAGTCTAGGCCTAAACTAACTCGAGACTCAATTATTCTAAGCAAAACAACATCGTTTTACTTATAATAGTTAGGTCTTGGGTAGGCCTGGGCCTGAATAGCTCAATCTTGGACCCAATTAAAAAATTACGTTGTTCTATATTTTTAATTTTAAAAAATTATTTTAAAAATTGGGCTAGCCCATTGCCATCCTTAACTCTTAAATAAAAAATTCATCCTAATTAATAAAAAAAACTAAGAAACCTCAAACTGACTATTGTTAACTAACATTAAAAATAAGGAAATATAAAATAACAAATTTTCAGCACTATTCAACACTCCCCTTGTCTCAAAATTTGCCACTCTCATCTATATTCTGAAACATTCATACTTGGCACATGATAACGTCTTTGTGAGAATATCAGTAACTTGCTCTTCTGTTCCTCAAAAATTCAACGCAATAGTTCCTTTTACCAAACCTCAGATAAAGTGATAATGGATGTCTTTATGCTTTATTCTACTGTGATAAGATGGATTTTTAGTCAAGATAATCACTACCTTATTATCACAAAAGATTTTTATTGCACTTGTTGGTTCTTAATGAAAGTCAGCTAGCAATATCCTCAACCACACATCATGACAAGTCAAAGCTATTGTAGCTACATATTCAGCTTCCGATGATGATAGAACAACTATCTCTTACTTTTCAAGACTTCATTAAAAACAAATAAGCCAACATAAAAACACATATCCCAAAGTCCTTTTTCAATTATCATAACAACCTGCCCAATCATTATTAGTAAAACCAAATAACCTGTTAGGTTTTTTCGAATACTAAATCTTAAAGTGAACAGTCCCAACAATAAAACAAAGAACCCTCTTTGTTGCCCTAAGATGATGTATTGACGGGTTATGCATGAACCTCAAAATAACACCTATAGAAAATGCTATATCATGTTTTATACGGGACAAATAATTCAATCCACCATTTATACTCCTAATATATCTTGCACTTGCTAAAGCAGTTCATCTCTAGCTATAAAAGTTTCATTCATATTTATAGGAGTCAGGACTGCTTTGCAATTCAACATATTAAACATTTTTAACAGATTAATGACATATTTCCATTAAGAAATAAAAATTCCATCAACAAATTAGGTCACTTTTAAGCCAAGAAAATAATGTAATAAACCCAAATATGACGTCTCAAACTTTTTAATAATAGAAGACTTAAATTTAACATTGATAGATTCACAAGAACTTTTATATATATATCACAATAAAATAGGTACCTCACTTCTTCACATAGAGAGTTTGCTCATTTTTGTAGGAAAATCCCGGGATGTACATCACATGTACAAGGTGCGGAAAACAAAAATTTTTGTTGCCGGGACCTTCCCGA
>JANZXV010000210.1:4942082-4952780 GCA_027576455.1 Erythroxylum roigii
AGGTTTTGGTGTGAGAATTATATCCTAGTTAGTTTGGCTCAGTGTTCCCTATTACCTTATAAGCTCCTTATCTTTAGCCAACAACATGTTCTACTTCATTAGTTCTACAGGCTAGTCCAATTTTTGGTCTCGTTGTGATAATTGCTTGTCCATTCTTTTCTGATTCTGATACAAATTGTACCTCAACTATGGTTAATTAAAGTTAAGACTCAACCTTGTTGAGTCTGACCTCCAAGGTCTTTATGCTTCTTGCTTTCGACATTGGGGTTTTTGTTGAAGAACTTCATAATGAACTTAAGAAGGATCTAGAAGCTAGAGAAAGAGAGAGAGTTTAGAGAGATAAGAGAAGAGAAGAAGGAGGAGGAAAATGAAGAATTCTATTATTTTATCATATCTAAAACACGGAAACAGCATATAATTGTTTCAGCCTTTTATTAAAGATTTTAGACCATATGTTTAGCACATAAGCTGAATGTTTAGGATCATATTATTATGAACTAGAAGCATACTTCTTTGAATTTGTCACTTAGTCTCTCACTTAAGATCAATTCATGCTAGTATTTTTCATTTACTCATTGTAGATGGTGTCCTATTGTGAAATTTGATACCCATGTTCAATACCATATAAAAATTATAATCAAATCTAACTTTATTTGAAGTTTTTGGAAGAGTAGAAGAATGCAATGGTCAGAGCATGAATTACCATATAAAACTAAAGAGGTATATTTTATTTATAAGACATCTTGATGTATTTATGCGATATGTTTTCTTGAATTTTATTAGACGATATACATTTATACGAGAAATATATAAAAATATGAGAAACATGTTTACTTTTATATCAAATTTATAATATTATAATTTTTTTGATATAGAATTGAAGTAAAGTTAAAGATTTTTTAGCACTGTATTTGAGAGATTATTTACAATTTAATAAGATTAAAATATTATTTTACACTTTTAAGTAAAGTATCCAAGATTATTGTACTAGAATTGAATTCAGAACCAGTCTCATATGGTATTCGTAATATTAAACTCAATTACATATATAAAAAAAAACTGAAACTAAAATATATGTTAAATTATTTTTTCAGTTTTAGAAATTATTAAATATTGGTTTTAATTAAGTCTAATTTTTTATATACTATAAAACAATTTAAATTGTTAGATTTACATAGTTGTACAGTGTTTAACTCCACTTAAAAAATCCATTGTAGTTTAAATTAATATATACATGTCTAATTTATTGATGAGATTTCAATTGAAAATATTTTAAAATTATTATATTTAATAAGAGGTACATGTTCTTATTTGAACTGACTGACATTCAGCAAGAACTTATATATTCTGTTGGTATAGGTAGGTAATAGGTGTGAATTATTTTTGCAGAATAAAGCAATGAAGTCGCGTCAGATTGAGCATCTCTTAACAGAGCAAAGAAGAAGGCTCAGATTTATCGGTTTGTAATCCCAAATGCCGACAGTGGGAAGATACGAGTAAGTTGTCATAAAAGAGGCAAGACCCAGAAGCAAAAGAACAGCTAGTATTCAGAGTCTTCGGGCAGGCATTGCCAGGAGTAATATAGCCTCACCGAGATTTATCCTTTTCCCATACTATATCATAAATAAGTCATTTGTCATTAATGGGTGAGGTTTTTTTTTTTTTGGGTTAAAAACGGGGCTTACACCCAAAAATTACAGTATCGTGAAGCAGGGAAAAGTAACCCCAACAATATCAGCAAACAGAAGCGAAGAGAGACTCGCTACAGCATCAGGCAACCAATGTACCCCTATATAAAAAGATAAGATTTCACTTTATTTCACTTTTTATTATTTTATGCCTCATTTTAATATATACTAAGAAGGGTGAGCTTAGTTGCTCCTTTATTACCGTAAAATCACAATTTCAGATTAAAGAAACAATTTTTTTATAAAAATACAAATAAAAAGTTGTGTATATCATAACCTTCTTGAGAACCCCACAAAACAGAAAACTATGTGCACCGGATATGTTCACTTTATTTGAACTTATATTAGATATTGATAAAATTTTACTTTTTTATTTTATTTTTATGCGTTATTTAAGACGTATTAAATAAATTATTGAATTTATATAATAATTTATAAATTATATATTTTAAATAAAAATATACAACAAATTAATAATTTAAAATCAAAGAATAAATTTAATTTAATAAACCTCGTATGAACTTATAACCTTATAGCGTGAAGGTGCTAGACCTAAGATTGCACTTTATTACAAACAATATGCCTAAGATTTCCACTTGGTCATCCCACTCGACTAATGTTAGGATTCCTCATCTTACCATCTCACTGAACATGTCATTGAACATAGCTTATGCATCCCTACTGCATTTTTATGTCCCATAACGTTTTGTTTGTGCTCTTATTTTAAGGTTCCATGGTTAAGGTAATTAGAGGTTCACATTTATGTGATTTTATCTTTTTCGCTTATTGGGTTCTTGCCAACTAAAGAATATACTGTCATGAGAGTCTTAATAGCCAATGTTAGGTCGTTTATAATATAGGTTAGACTTTCAATAAAGCTTAGTAAGACTTTAAAACGGTATTGATCACATTATTACAGAAAAAGATGTTTAATTTAACTATTTATAATAATTTAGGTATGTCAAGGACGACCTGGGTTTTAAACCATTTTGGGCCTTTAGACCTAGGTCCTTACCTATGCAAGTAAAGCATGTCACATGTAAAGACTATACTTAGGCCTAAGGATTAATTTTCAAAATTTCTTAATTTGACGTATGCATTCCTCATAAACTACATCTTTTATTAAAGTATAAGCTAAATGTTGTTTTATTTAGTTTGATTTGTGTTGAATTTGAATGGACATAATGTTAGTTATGATAATAACGATTCAATATGTAAGTTTTAGGTCATTTTGTGATGGACACTTTAAATCAAATTCTAAATTGAGTCATGAGGAGGCAGGGGAGTTTTGATAAATAGATAAATATGTGAAATGAGGAAGGATTTTAAGTTTGAAAAAGCTTATTAATGAGTGTCATATTTCAAGTTTGTTATGTGTACATTACCCATAAGTTGGAGCCTTGTAATCCTCTAATCTAATAACTTTGCTCCAACCCTGTTCTGGCTCAATATGGCATCGTTTTATAGCTAAAACAATGTTGTATTATGCGTGGAATATGATTGAAAGAAGGTAATTAGAATAGAGAATCTTTTCCCCAAGTTGATACTACAATTTTTGTTTCAAAAGTATTAGCTATTATAGTAGGTGATGTTGGGCCTATATTCGATGCTGATGGTGGACTGCCTAATGAAGTAGATGTTAGTTACAGGGTAAATTATCAAAGTGATCGTCAAAGTAATATGGAGAGTACTTGTTAAATATATATGTTGGATATGTAAACAACTATGACAAAGAAGAGACTTAAAACACTTCAAATTCAGAACATCAATTCTAATTTAGACTTAAGAAAATTATAGGCTAGAAAATAATTAGTATGGAAGTTAATTAGTAGTCTTTCTATCAGCTTATGAAGGTTTTCATCTCTCTTCTCCTTTCTTATATATAATTGTGACACTCTACTTCTATGTGAGATCTCATAATCTTCCTTCCTTGTCTTCACCAAAGTATAGTATATAATCTAAAATTTCTAATCCTCTTATGACGTAGAACTAGACTACAAGCTTACTAGGAGCTGTTCATTATTGATGACTCTTACCAGCACCAATCTTCACCCTCGTCGTCTTTGCCCAGCATCACATGAGCAGATGTCTTCCTTTTTTTTTGGTGAAACGGATAAAGACAAAGAGGGCTAATGCCTCAAAAAAGCGACAGAGAGAACATCATTTAGTAAATACTGACGAAGCCCTAACATTGGAGTCTCCCATAGATGCCAACAATGTGACAAAGAGGACCCATATTTCGCTAATAAATCAGCGCACTGATTCCCTTCCCTAAATCTGTGAAGAAGAGAACAATCTCAATCTATGTTCAGCATGTATCTGACATCATCAATAATAGTCAAGTAAGGGTGTGATTGGGAACAGTTGGTGGTTACTAGACGAATAGCTTCGAGGGAGTCTGACTCCACAATAACCCTGATCCCATGCGAAAGAAATTCCATGAGAAATAGCTTGGAATTCAGCTAGAAGATTAGTAGCAATACCAATAGAACCTGAGAAGCCAACAATCCAACGACCAGCCTCGTGTCGCAACAATCCACCAAAACCAGCAGCACCAGGCATGAACATTACTCTCCCAATCCTTACCACAACGTGGGCAGAAGGGAGAAGTGGCCAGTCCACAATTAGATTGTAATAGATTCGATGGAAGCCACTGCCATCAAATCTGCCAGATGAAAAACCTTAGTTTTTGAGGAACTTTGAGTTTCCAAATATTCGACCAAAGTTTTCTAGGGGTTGGGGGATAAGGAAGACGATTGATAAATTCAAAAGCAGACTTCACCGAATAACAACCCAAACTATTTTTCCTCCAGATCAAGGAATCACTAGTTTTATTTATTCGCGATAATGGCATAGCTAGAATAACATGCTGCAAGTCATCCTCTATCATTGTATAAATACGAGAAAGATCCCACTGTCCATGATCATCCAAAAGATCCTTCACTAATACCTGATTATCCTGAGGATTGATACCGGAGACTTGGTGACATAAAGGAAAATCACCCACCCATCTATCATGCCACAAGGATATAGACTCACCATTTCCCACTCTCCAAGAATATCCATCCCTTAGGAACGGAACAGCTCGCTGTATAGATTTCCAGCAAGGGGAAGCAGCTGAAGAGATAGCATAACTAAGAATATGACAACGCTATAAGTACTTACGATGTAGTACAGTGGACCAAAGTGTATCCTCCTCCTTCGTAAGAGACCATACCAGCTTACCTAACATTGCAATGTTATTATCTCGAGCCATTCATAAGCCTAAACCACCCATAGCTTTCGGGCTACAAACTGACTCCCAATTCAACAGATGAATACCCTTCCCATCACTGGATTTCCAAAGGAAATCACGGCAACATTTATCAATAGTATCGCAGACACTAGTAGGAAACCAACAAGTCTGCATGGTGTACATCGGGATTGTTGATAGAGTAGATTGCACTAGCATTAAACGCCCAGCTTTATGCAGGAATTTAGCCTCCCAACCTTGCAAACGGGTTTGAATCTCGTCAATGACATCCTAAAACTCACTTTTTTTTTTTAATTTTTGCCAATAAGAGGAACGCCCAAGTACTTCCCCAAATCTATGGTAAAGTGAAATTTAAAACGGCGTTGCAAAGCCTCTTTGTGCTGACGTGAAACGTGATGGGAGACAAAAATTTTAGACTTTTGCTTGTTAATTTGCATTTCCGAGTAAGCACAAAACTGCTTTAAAGTATCCATCACAAACCACTAGTTGATGCATAGGAGAATAGCAGCACATCATCTGCAAATAAGAGATGAGAAACCAGATGACCATTATTGGAAACCTGAATGGGCTGCCAGAGTTTGGAACAAACCTGGGTAGAGATGAATATGGACAGTTTCTCCATACAAAGCACAAATAAATAAGGAGAAAGTATGTCTCCCTGGCGTAGGCCCCGCTTAGGTTCAAAAGAAGGAAAGCGAGAGCCATTCCATAAGATAGAGAGTCATGAACTAGTAACACACGACATAATAAGAGAAGTAAGTCTTAAAGGGAAACCAAAATCCACTAAAGTCTGTTGTAAGAATCTCCAGTCCACTCTATCATAGGCTTTAGCTAGGTCAATCTTCATAGCCAGATAACTCTCCTTTTTCCTAGAATTCCGAATAAAATGAACTACCTCCTTAAGGCTCCTTGCATAGGAAGAATAAGATTATCCAATAAAGGCCGTAGTCGCTAGACAAGACCTTCGTAATGATTTTATAGCTGACATTACATAAGCTTATAGGGAAAAAATGAGTCATAAATACAGGTTGATTATTCTTTGGAATCATAACCACTATAGTATCTGTCAGATTATCCGGGCAAATCCCAATGGAAAAGGCATCCCGCACCATAGTAAAGACGCAATCTCCCACAAAGTGCCAATACTTTTTTTTAATCAAAAACTAGTTGAAACCCATCAGGACCAGGGGCTTTATAAGGCTTCATAGATTGAACAGCATCAAAAAAGCTCATCCTTGGTTACGGGTCTCAAAATAGCCAAAGCATCATTTTTCAGAAATCAAAGGATGATTTGGAAGATGAGGGAAAGGTAAAGGAGTATCATCAACAATGCAAAACAGTTCTTTAAAAAATTCCATTACCTCAGATTGAAGAGCTGATGCCTCAGTAATCCAGGATCCATCTGAGGAATGAAGTCGCTCAATCTGGTTCCTTTTTCTACGAGATATAGTCATGGCATGAAAGAAACGAGTGTTTTTATCACCATGTTGCAACCATTGTATGCAAGATTTTTGATACCAAAAAATCTCCTCCTGCCGGATAATGTCATTGTATTCAACAATAAGATCATGTTCTAATGAAACGAGATCAGCACTTTGGTTATATGCTAAGACATTTTGAACTCCTTCGATCCTTGCTAGTATCCGTCGCTTCCTTTGAAAAATATTCCCAAAAGTGTCCTTGTTAGACTTTAAAGCCGCTGCCTTTAAATTAGTTAAAGCCTCACTAAAAGATGAATGCCCCTGATTCCAAGCATTTTCAAGAATAGTAAAAAATCCTTGTGAAGTGTCCAAGCATCCTGAAAGTGAGAAGGTCTAGAACTCACCGAAGGAACAAAACCATGTAATTTTAGAGTAATCAGATTATGATCAGAATGGGTGCGAGGCAAGTGGTGCACTGATGCTTCTGGAAACAAGAATCTCCAAGCATCATTGTAGAAAGCTCTGTCAAGACGGACAAAAGTGGAAAAAATACCACGACTCCGCTTATGATAGGTGAAAGGTGAGCCTTTGAAACCAAGATCCATAAGATTACAGTCACCTAATTCCTCTTAAAATAAGCAGTCCTGCTCATAGAGAAACTCCCACCTCGCTTCTCATTAGGGGATGCATAGTCATTGAAGTCCCCAATGAGCACCCATGGAAGGGTAATAAGATCACTAAGACGACCTATCTCCCTCCAGAAGCCAACACGACTTGAAGCCTAAGGACTAGCATACACTACCGTTAGAAACCACACCTGACGTCGGTCATCACAGACAAGGAAAAGAATAAATTGTTTATGTGCAACCATAATCTCAAGTTGAATAATAGAAAAGTGCCATAAACACCATATTCCACCTGAAAAACCAGAAGCCTCCACTCTAGCAATATTCTCAAAACCAAGAAACTGAGAAACTCTATCTGTCCTCCCACTGGAAATATAGGGCTCCAAAATAATTAACACATCCACCTTACTACTTCTCTTTAGCTCCTTCACATAAGCAACAGAATCAAAATGGGCTGCTCCTCAGTAATTCCAAGATAAAATGTTTAAACTATTAAATATTAAAAAAATATTAAAGGAGGAGAGAGCAAGCAAACGTTCAAGCAAAACTGCTTGGCACCATATCAACATCCACGTTATCATTAGTAGGATTAATCACCAGTATACCTTCCTGCATGAGAGCCAAGTTTCCATTAGAGTCTATCGCATCAACCTGGAGGTGGTTTTGCCCAGGGTCAGGTGGTTCATGACTTTGAATAACTTTGATCCATTCATTACTCGGGCCTTGGAAAAGAATGGCGGTGGAATTTGAGGGAGAGGATGAGTTTTGAAAAGCTTGATGAAATTGATTGGCAACATTCTGGACTAACATGGGTCGGGTTTTGAGTTCTGAGGAATAACTCGGTTAGTTTCTCCTATAGGGCACCTAGGTGGATTTAGATTCAAGCCACCTTCTCCGTCATTGATAACAATAGGATTTATATTCTTTGATATTAGGCCAGTTCTAGTCTTGGGCATGTGACTTCTATCTTGTTTCCTATTTTGCCTCGCTGGGCCTTTAAGCCCACTGCCACTACCAAAATTAAAGACACACCCAGCCTGTTTCGCCTTGTCATGACCATGGCCCACAAACGCCTGTAGCTCCTCCTCTACATAGTCATCACCATTCAAAGGTGTGTAACGGTTCGAAGATTGGCGTTTATTTCTCGCAACAGTATCGATCTGTCTATGACGTATGACTCTGTTTGATTTTTTTTCAACAACCATCCATGAACCTAGTCCAAGATTTGTTCCATGATTAGTATCCATGAATGTAGGGTCATTATTTGGCCGTAGTCCTTCCTCCATCTGTATCTCACAGACAGCAGCAGCTGGGGGAGGTGTGGCTTCATCCTCCTTGGCTTCCATAGTCAGCGTAAGAGGACAGGTAAAATCCTTGTGCCCATATTTCCCACATTTGAAGTAGATGGTATGCAGTCCCTCATATTCAACATAATAAGTTCTACCATCAATATCAATTTGCACAATTAAAGGTTGTCCAGATCAATCTCAACACAGACTCTCGCGAACTGACCCCGATTAACAAGTGTTGTGTTCTTATCTACTTTAATAGGATTGCCAATTCCTGTTGTCAACGCCATTAATAGATCCTCGTCATAATATTGCACTGAAATTTCAGGAAATCGAACCCAGACAAGAGTAGTATCCACAGTACCTTGCACTGCTGAAAACCCTAGTGTCCAAGGACGTACGATGAGATAATGATCAAAAACTAACCAAGGGCCACCTTCCATGGCTACATCAAAATCAACACCAATATCAAATTTAACAAGAAAGTAATCATGCCCAAGATCCAAGACATCAAAACCTCCAACTGGCTTCCACAATTGCTCGATTTTTGTATACAGGACCCTGAACGAGATAGAATGTCCTAACAACTTCACGATAACCACTTGTTGCCAAGGGGCATCCAATTGTTCCATGTACGTCGGATCAATATTGAAGGTAGGAAAATTCCTATTGCCATCCTTGAAATCCATTTGGATTATCCCAGTAGCAATTAAATCAACTGGGATTCGTTCTTTAGCGTCATAAGCCAAAGCCTTGGGCTTCTAACGATTCAACACCTTGTCTTTCCAAGACACCATTCTAACGCCATTGGGACTACTGCCCAGAGGGTCTGGATGCATAGAGAACACCGGGGGAGGTTGGCTTGGTAGGGGGTCAGGGGGTTTGGTTCTTTTGACTGGTCTAGGGTCCGTCGGCAACTGACGCGCTTAAGAGGACATAGGGTTTCCAATATGAAACTCTCTTTTCTCTTGTCCTTTCCCTTATACCGTGATGCCCACATCAAAGTCAATTTCAAACACTTGCCCGTTGCTCTCGTGATTTCATTGTTCTTATAATACATCTAATCTATTTTATTTACTGAGTTACTCCTACAATATGTCATTTCTTATCATCCTGACGATATGTTATATTTATTGAGTTGCTTTTATAGCAATGCTCTCGCAATGTCTTTTATTTATTTAACTGGTCTTATAATATATCAGTTGTCATTGCTCCTGTAAAATGTTTTGTTTATCTAGTTATTTTTGCAACATGTATAATCTCGTCGTCTCCCAATTTGTATATCTTGATTTCTCTTGAAATATATATGCCATTCTTATTGCTTTCATTATATATGTATTAAGAGCAACAATTTAGGCATGTTAAGTCACTGAGAGTTATCAAGATAGCTTGGCCCGAAGGGAAGGTGCAAAACGACATCCCATCTACACTTTTTCTAATTTTTTTTGGGCAAAACAACATCATTTTGCCAAATTTTTTTTAAAGAAAAAGTGTAGATGGGCGGGGCTGGCTAGCCTGTGGTCCACCCGGGCTATGAGACAGGTCAGGCACAATTCGAGCCTGACCCAGCCCATTGTCATCTCTAAGTTTGTAAAAGATTTATAGACCTAATGAATTAACTTTAACCTAATTTGCATACTTATTAGGTGTGTATCATCAACTTTGACTAAGGATGACAACTGGGCCTAACCTTGGCCCAATCCAAAGTCAACAAACTAGGCCTAGGTTGATAGACTTCGGGCTAGGCTCGGGTACCCAAGGTCCGATTTTTATAAGCAAAATGATGTCGTTTTAATGCAAAAACAAGAAAACAATGTCGTTTTGCATTTTTGATTTTAGAAAAGTTCCGACTAGGCTGAATCTAACTCGGGCTAGGTTGAGTCGAACTTGGCTTAGGTCGAGATGCCTCAAGCCCGATCGAACCTTGGGCTAGGTTGGGCCCATTGCCATTCCTAACTCCAACCCAATTTATATACTCATTAGAAGTGTATGGATTATCCCTTCCGAGATTTGTTGAGTTATTTAAATGTTTTCTAATGAGTTGATTTTGAGAATTTCATGAATATAAATATATATGTCATTAAGTTAAAAGTCATACAAAATAAATTATGAAATAATAAATTTTTATTAAATGCTTTGAATTATTTATATTTAACTTTTAAAATTTAAGGAGTTATTTATAAAAATTAAATTAAAATTTATTAAACAACATTGAATAGAAACTATCATCTTACATTGAAATTTTAAATTAAATAAATTATTTATCAATTAGATTCAAAAATGTATTATAGTATATAATTAAAACTAGGGGTGTTCATGGTAGGGTAACCTGACCCGTTCATGAATAACCTGAACCTGAACCTGAATATCAGGTTCGGCAATTTTACGAACCTGAACCTAAAGAACCTATAGGATCGGTTA
>JANZXV010000210.1:4987356-4997432 GCA_027576455.1 Erythroxylum roigii
CCTTCATTCACAATTCACGTTTCAAATTCATATTTCATTTACAACATAAGATAAATGTTCACAACTTTAATGGCATTCCACGCCACATTACATCATCAATCTCAAAATCCAATATACAACAAAAGATGCGGAAATCTCATAATTCTCAACATACATCTAAAGTCTCATTTACATCAATCCAACTCAAGAATATAACATATGTATTTCTATCCTTATTTCACAATTCATAAAATACATTCCTATGTCAAGCATCAAACCATTTCTCAAATCATCCATAAGCCACACCATACAAAAATTTTGGAACAATTTCGAAATCATCCCCATATCACTCAAAGTCCATTCACAAAATTCATATACGAATAACTTATGACATAATTTGAAATCTTGTCTTTCATGAATACGAAATTTTCCGAAAACCCCTTCATTTAGCAATTTACCATTCATCATCAAAATTTCATACACCACAACATGTAACAATTTCTCAAATCATTCAAAAGCAATAAGAGAAACATTTATAAAGTAATTGAAATCATTTTTCTTTCTTGATTTTTCGGAAAACACATTATGGCTCATTACTCAAATTATAACATGAAACCCACCTTATTTCCATGCTTATACTTGTTCAAGAAGCCAAAACCTTTCCTCTATGTTCTTATACCGAATCATTACTGCACAAGGATCTCCATAAACAAGTTCTATGACATCTTCTAAATTGGTTTCTTGGATAAAGTTTGAATATTGTCTTTTCTGTGAAACCTCATTAACATTATCCTGAAGGACAACACAAATAAGGTATCCTCCTGTTTGCTTTGCTGCCACTGCGAAGGCCATTGTCAATGGTGTCAACCCTTTTGAAGTGATCTCTATTATCCTTCTAGCTCGGTTTCCAACTGCTAAAGCTGATATGAACTCCATGCATTTCGGTTCAATGATAGTCTCGCACATCTTCTGTGACGTGTCTTCGGTATTATTGGTTTTCTTCGTCTTGCACTGAATGTTATGAGATGATCAAGAAATGGATTAGTCAATATACTCATAATTGTAGCAAATTAAGCCTAGAGTTGGTATGCAATGGATTTGACATGATGCTTCATAATAGTGCTATGGATCACGTTAGTGCCGACCCTGGGAAGGGGCCAGCAGGGCACCTGCCCAGGGCCCATGATGAGTTGGGGCCCCCTAACCCCATAGACTCCCATAGCATATAACTCCCATATTTTAGTTTTTTACTCCATTTTGGAGGAATGGGTTGCAGACGCGCTAAACCATTCATTAGTTGATTTAGTGTTACTGCTTT
Source organism: Erythroxylum roigii (assembly GCA_027576455.1). Lineage (NCBI taxonomy): Eukaryota > Viridiplantae > Streptophyta > Magnoliopsida > Malpighiales > Erythroxylaceae > Erythroxylum > Erythroxylum roigii. Next base: position 4,988,654 of record JANZXV010000210.1, read on the forward strand.
TAGCATTATGATAGGTGTTTTCTGAGTGTAAATTTGTATTATCTAATATTTGTATTGACCTTCGTAATTGCAAATCGCATTACATTTTCCATGCCAAATTTTTAACAGGTTGGCTGTTATTTTTTGCGATTTAAAATCTTCATGTCGTACTATTACCTTTTCCAAACAACAATTGCTGCTAATCGTAGAAATAAAGGAAAATTTTGACTTGCATGTTAGGAACAATGGTCTAATTATTGCTTAAAGATTTTCTAAGCTAGTCAGTTTTGAATTTTGTATATATTCCGAACCTTGGCTCAAACTAGCTGATCTTTCTCAAGTATTTCTCTCTGGAGACAGTGCTGGAGGGACCATTGCACATCAGGTAGCAATCAAAATAATGAAGACTAGAGATTAACAGCAAAAAATTTTACGATTCTGTTATCTGAATTCTGAGTATAATTTAAAGGTAAAGTTAGGATTTTTTAAATGTATTTTTGCTCTTTATTTTTTTTATTTTTAATATTAGATATTAGATTTTACTATTTATTTTTTTCCTCTATCACAGATATAATACCATTTATATATCTTTGTGATATATTGTAAAGCTGTTGGAGTTTGATTGTACTTACATACTTCTTCTAGTTTCAAACATGTAAAAATAAATATATTGTCGATTTATTGGGGCACTTTATTTTATTTCGCGCAAGGCCTATAAAACAATAGGAACGGCCCTGGATCACGTCAATTCATTACATTACAATAGCGAATTCAAAATGGAAATGGAATAAGTATTAGAAATTTACGTACCAGCTGAAGAGTATGCAAGTAAGCATTCAAAGTAAGCTGAGGAGACCGGGTTTCCATTGATGAGAAACGAATGCTAGCTGCAGATATAATGGATTGATGAAGCTCGTTAGCATATGCTTGAAACTGTCAGGAATCCCATATCGGACAACTATAAGAGCATTCAATAATTTATAATAGTGTGCAAACCTTCCCCTCTTGAGCTAGCTTTTAGGTGTGAGTTAGGCCTTTCTAACATGGTATCAAAGTCAGTTTGTCTCGATGGTTTGGGGCGATGCCCAATTATGTTTCTTTGCTCAATATGTCTATCAGATATTCAGTCTTGCTCTGGACTGAGGGGGGTATGTCAGGAATCCCACATCGGAAAACTATGAGAACATTCAATAATTTATAATAGTGTGCAAACCTTCTCCTCTTGAGCTAGCTTTTGGGGTAAGTTAGGCAATTCTAACAGGAACAATGACTTCTTAGGTTTTACACATGGACCGAGGTCCATCTATATAACATTTGGGATTTTGTTATTTGCAATCTGGAGTGGTAACTTAAATGTCCTAGAATCATGACAAGTGGCCTCAGAAATGTATACAATGCCCTGAATTTGCATGTATGTTAAATCGTGGCAGACTTTGCGCACTTTCATGTGTGACTAAACGTTTAAACAAAAGGGATGGCTCTTTCTAGGAGATTAAAAAAGCTGGTGGAAAAGCCACTTGTCAGAGCCAAATTTGTTGTGAGGACACTTGGAACCACGTCATTCCCTGTGTAATTCTTCTCCACAGTAATTGTGTTCACTTTTTATTAAATATTGGGATAAGAAAACGAAGTCTTATCCTCTGAAAAGTGAAAAGTCTGATGAAACTGTCTCCACTTCCATTTTAATAACATTCAAATTCATAAAGACTGAAGATTGTTCGGAAAACGAAAAATTTACTCAACCAATGATGTTGAAAGCCAACCATATCCATGAAAGCCAAGTTTAAGGAAGTATTTACAGGTTTGCACTAGGAATACAGACCGCTAATCTACTACGGCTTATTACTTAATTTATTGATTTCTAGAGAGGGAAGTGGGAAGGATAACATATTCTCTAACAACGGACTTACCCTAATAGATGTTTGGTCATGTGCCAAATACCCCCACCCTTGCATTTGTTAGTTAAAAGTTGAAGAACTTGGGTATATGTCAATATTCTCAGCCAAAAAAGCAAGATACACTCGAGAGACACATTTGACATTCACCTCAAAGCATTCCTAGGAAGTTGGAACTCTTTGCAGTTTTCCATGACCCGAAAAAAAGAAAAAGAAAAAGGAGTAACAATAATGCAACTATCATTGCCACTAGGAGTCGGCTGAAGCTCCATTTAGTAGGACCATTACGTATATATACAGGTAACAGATCAAGATCTAAATTCCAGTCCAAAGGCTATTTCATCAATCAAACAAGAACTAACGATGTAGGCAATCAATTGGTGGCCTTAATGATCATTTTCACATATTCACACTCAACTTTTTAACCAAAACTCTGTATAATTTGGGAGTAAATGGCTTAAAAGTGCCTTTCTACAATTGGGACCTTCTTAGGTCACCTTGTGAGCTAAACCAAAAAAAAAAAAAGAAAACAAGTCAAAAGTCACATACATTAACGAGAAGAGAGATAACTTGCTATTGGTTGCATTAACTTGGTTCATACGTGTGTGTGCCCGCGCGCATAACTGCGATACATTCTTACATTGTTTTCAAATACAAAGTTAGACAGTTGATTTAAAGAAGCCAATCTGTTTGTTTGTATTCTACTCTTTATTTTTCACAGCATCCTGAATCACAACACAGAGATGAAACGAAACAAGTACAGGCTATTTAAAGGAATAGCATTTAACAACTTCAACAGATTAAATCTCTAACAAGAAAGCCCGTCAAGTTAAATGATCTTCACAATTCATTGAAAAAAAAATCGCAACATTAACATTCCATGCATAATCACTACAGCATTCTAAAAAAAGGTCAAATGCCAAGCAATGGATTATCCTTTTAGCTCTATCTCTGCTCACTGGTTTACAGATAAATCTTAAACATATTGGAGCATTATGATCCTTTTGAATGTAAATTATGGTGGACAACTAATTACATTATCATCCAATAGAGAATTCGAGCATATTAAGAGAAAATTTTCAGAATTTGTACTTTACTTCTTATCATATTGTAAATGTAAAGCGACACAAGGCAAACAAAGCAAAACAAGGTTTATACTTGTCAAGATGCCTTAGTAGGTAATGTTGAGCCTTCCTTGCTACATTTTCTTAATTTATGGTCACAATTGTCACATTTTCTACATTTTTGCACTTGTGCCTTTTAAGATAACTTGTTTGAATTTTCTAATTTTTTAAGCTCACATTGTCCTCTTTTTTTTTCTTTTTTTTTTCTTTTTTTTTTCCTATTTTGGACTTCTTTAGCATGACTCTTTTATCTAATGGGTATATTACCTACATATCAATTGTAGGCCAAAAAGTTCGCCCCTAATAGGTTGTAGCATATGGTCGTACACAATGAGGAACCAAGCTTTCTTATAGTAGTCATCTACAAATAACTCCACCTTTTGTTCAGTAACACTTACGGCATGTTTACAAAGGCATCCATATAGATCATATGCCTGACAACTACAAGTTCGTTATTTATTAATCCTCAAAGTATGATTGTCATTACTCCTTCAATCTTCGTATGCCCATCTCCATTCTACACTATTCTCTATTAGATTGCATCTTTTTTATTCTTTTCCAACTTCATACAATTATTTGTCCAATATATGTCTTCCATCTATATACAAATTGTCTGTAGATCAAATTGTAACTCTATTATAGATCTAGAAATACCAAGTTTCAACTCATGTATATACTTACGCAACTCGACATATTCATTGACAAATTCTATTACCCTTTTAAGTCTCAATCTCCTATTCACTACTCTACATATGCCTAAGTTAACAAATATATTCAGTTTCTTTCTATATTCTGCTAGTTCAAGAATAAAAATCATTAACATAATCATATTCAATATTCCTATCACTAAACCCTTAATTGTAATTAGCTTAATCCAACCTAACACCAATACTTCCTTCATCAGTATGATTATCTCTAGTATACTCATCCCCTTCCTTAAAAATATTTTAATATGTCTCTCATCCTCTCCAATAAGTTCCTCTCTTCTAGTTATAGGTAAACATGTCAGGTGGAAGAACTTATGGGTCTAACTTAAATGAAACATAAACATCAACCAATCTATAATTTTTCATCAAATTGATGAGCCTAATATAACTTTAATTTGATTGGATAAGTATCAATGACTTACTAAATCTAAACCATAGTATCCTACAGTGTACCTTGTCAATATGAAAGTTCCCTAAGGCTTTTTCCATCTCATATATTTGGCTATAAGTCATATAATCAACATTGGCTTTTTCAAAGATTCTTATTTCTCTATTAAAATCAGTTAACTTAGGTTCTAATTTGAATTTATGACCACAAAAAAACCCCTTTATACCTCTATATTAAGTCCTTGTAATCATGTTTGAAATCATTAGAAAATATTCCATTAAAATTGAACAATACAAAGCAGATTAAGGAAAACTATATATTGTCAATGTCCAACCATGTTCCATAAAGATGGTATAAGTCCATCTTAGGAGTTTTATATTGAAAATAACTCTAAGTAAGATGACAAACTAGAAATAAGTTCAAAATATTTTAGTATGTAGAAACCATAAATGCCAAGTTCAACATGTATAAAATACAACATATAATGCAATAATATATAATGAAATTTTATATGCCATAATATATTAGAGTAAATAAATTGGTTAAGAGATGGTGACTCCAACACTAAATTCTTCCAAGGCTCACAAGGGATTTCTTTTTGCAGCTAATGGGTATTGAAGAAAGTTCCAATAAAGCTCACTACATTAAAAGATTATTTGATGATCCTGTATCTCAAGAAACTAAAGAGTGACTATCTACTCCTTTCACTAACATGGACGTTAAAGAGGTCTTATTTGGCTTACATCCTTCTAAATCTCTAGGCCTGATGGGTTTCCTGGGGGGTTTTCAACAAATCTAGGAGATAACTAGCAATTTATTCAAATAAGTTGTTCTAGAGTTCTTATCCTCTTGTAAGATGTTGAAGGAGATTAATCATATTTATTTATGTCTTGTTCCAACTTCATTGGCAGACTACAGACTATCTTATATTGCAACATTGTCTATAAGGTAATTGCTAAACTCCTTGCCAACATGTTGAAAATTTCCATAAAGATAGTGGTAAACTCAGTTCAAGGTGCATTCATATAAGGAAGGTCTATAGGGGATAATATTCTTCTTATGCAAGAGATCTTGAAAGATTATAACTCTGGGAAAACTATTAAAAGCTACTGCTAGAAGATTGACTTCTCTAAGGCATTCAAAGTGGCGCTTCATACAAATATGCTTAGAGGCTCTTGAACTCCCTACAAAATTCATTGAATAGACCTGATATGCTTAAAATTTGCTTCAATCGGTGTACCTGTAAATAGGATTCCTACTAAGCCTTTATCTTATGCTAGAGGAATAAGACAAGGGGATCCCCTATCCCCAAATCTATTCACTCTATTTATGGAAGGCCTCTTTTGAATTATCTACAGGATCATTGGTTCTAATAGTAGATTTCACTATCATCATCAATTTAGTGTTTATCTCACCCAATTGATGTTTGCAGATGACTTAATTCTTCTTTCAAGAATCGAAACTCATTTAGTGATGATGCTAAAGGAACTTAACCTATTTTTTAGATGGTCAGGATTGAAAGTGAATGCAGAGTAAAGCAGATTATGTTGCTCTAAAGATGTTAAGAATGCTGATGAAATTTCCAGGATAACTGAGCTACCAATTCAAGCTCTTCCTCTAAAATATCTTAGAGTCCCAATTTCGCATACAAAGCCTAAATATTATGATTGTATCTCACTTATTGAAAGTATCAAAGCCAGAGTTAATGCTTGGCAAAATAGATTCTTGTCACTTGCTACAAGGGTCACTTTGATAGTTTTAGTACTTAGAAACCTTTATGTTCATTGGATCCCTCACATCATTCTACCTAGGAAAGTAATCAAGGAGATCAAGGGCATTTTGAAAGCTTTCTTATGGTCTGAGAATTCTGACAATTATAAGAAAGCAAAAGTCAAACAGAGTAAAGTGACTATTTCTAAAAAGCAAGGAGGATTAAGGATCATTCCTATTACTCCAATGCAAAAAGTACTCTTGTCCAAAAGAATTAGGAGGCTATTCAAAGTCAAAATTGCTATTTGGTTAAACTGGTAGCATGAAACATATCTAATAAGTGAAAGCTTTTGGCAATTGTCAATCTTTAGGGAATACTTTTGGTTTTTTCTTACAAATGTTGAAATTGAGATGAGTTACGTACCCTTGGATTAAATTGGTGCTAGGGAATGGAGAGGATATCTGGGTGTAGTTTGATAATTAGACTAAATATAGTCCACTTATATAAAGGAATGAATTATCCATACTTACTAATAGACTTCCACTTAACACTAAAGCTTCTTCATTGATGAACCTAGATTTATGGGCAGGCAACTTCAAAGGGTTCAAGTTATTGGAGGAATATCTCCCCCAAGTCACTCATAGGCACAGGCAGGACTCAGTTTCCTGGAAACCTAATTCATCGAGATTTTTTACCAACAAATCATGCTATAAGGCATTGCTAACTGAGGGAGAGAATGTACCTTAGTTCAACCTTTTATAGAGGCATTCATTGAATCATAAGGCCTCAGCATTCACTGAATCATATGGCCTCAATATTTACCTGGTTAGTTATTAAGAACAAGATTCGTATTATGAATAGATGGTTTAACTCTTATGACTTGATCTGTGTTCTGTGCAAAGAAGTAGAAGAAGATAGGGAATAGTTATTCTTTTAATGCACATACTCAAAACTTCCATTCCTAGGAAATAACGGATTTGAACCAAATGCTTTACCTCAAATTCAGTGGCTAGAACTTCCTTTATTTTCTTCATCTCTAGTGTATCATCCCCTGTCAAGACAATATTATCAACATATACGGCCATAATCGTCTTTTTTCCATTATTAGAATGTTTGAAAAACATTGTGTGATCTGAATGTCCTTGTTGATATCCCTGTCCTTTTATTACTTTCGTAAACCTATCAAACCATGCTCTTGGAGACTGTTTTAACCCATTTAAGACAGCATTCTTGATGTCCAATTGTTGCAAGGACTAGTCCAAATTTGCTGCCAAAAATAGGAGGACTCGGATAGTGTTTAGTTTTGCCATTGGTGCAAACGTCTTCGTGTAGTTGACACTATATTTTTGAGTAAACCCTTTCGCAACCAGCCTCACTTTGTATCTTTCAACTGAGCCATTAACTTTATATTTTACAGTGAATACCCATTTACATTCCACAATTCTTTTTCCTTTTGGTAATTCTACCACATCCCATGTCCCATTTTTCCTCAAAGCTTTCATTTCCTCTGTCACTGCCTTAATCCATTTAGGCACTTTCAAGGCTTCGTGAAAACCCTTTGGACCTGTCCAAGTTAGTGGTAAAAGAATGACATGTTTCAGACAAGATATGATAAGATACAAACTGTGAGATAGGGTGTAGAGTACATGATGTGATTTTTTCGGAAGAGCAATAGGCAACTCCATATCATTTGGTTCAGATCCTATTGTCTGATCGGAAGGTAGTTCTAGGTTGGTTGGATCTTCCACCAGATTTGACTCATGTAGTGCTTCAGGTGTGAGGTCTTCCTGGGACTTCGATTTTGGTGGTACAATGTGGGTTAGGAGCTGAGCTTCATTTAATTCTCCCCCTTTTGTGTAGGAGAATACCCAATGAAGACACACTTGATGGACCGAGGGTCTAATTTAGTACGATGATGGGAGTGAACGTGAACAAAAGCTGTACAGCCAAATACTTTTAGAGGAAGATTCAAGTTAAGTCATGAGGTAGGAAAATGTTCTCGAAATTTGTCTGTTGGAGTGGCAAAAGATAAAATTCTGCTAGGCATTCTATTAATGAGATATGTAGCAGTTAGGATAGCATCCCCCCAAAAGGTTTTTGGCATTTTAGTAGTAAAAAGTAGAGCCCGAGTAAACGTCAAGGATATGTCGATTCTTCCTTTCAGCAATTCCATTTTGCTGAGAAGTGTCCACACATGAGCTTTGATGGACTATGCCATGCTCAAGAAGATAAGATCTCAAAGTTTGGTTAAAGTATTCAGTCCCATTATCTATATGCAAGATTTGGATTTTTGTATGAAATTGGGTTTGGATCATAGAATGGAAGTTGATCAACATTGTCCTAACTTTTGTTTTATCACGTAAGAGATAGGTCCAACAAGTACGGGTATGATCATCAATGAAAGTGATAAACCACTTGGTGTTTGTTCGATTGTATGAGAGGGACCCCACAAATCGCTATGTATCATAGTAAATGGCCTTGATAGTTTGTAACTGGTTGGAGGAAAAAAGATATGTTGGTGTTTGGCATACTCACTGTCAGATTATGCAGAATCATGCAGATCATGTATAATCATGCAGATTATGTAGAATCATGCAGTATTATCTAGAAGATTGTATAGCTATAGATATCTTATGAATCCCTGATTTCTAGGGATTAGGATAAGATACAGATTTCCATGTATCTTAGGAAATCTGATATTTTATTTAGTATAGATACTTTATTTAGTATAGACACTTGTATATATATTGAATATAGTTGTAACCTACGGGTAATGTGAATGAAATTGTTTCTTCACTGCTAATATTTCATATGGTATTAGAGCTATTGGCTCGTTTTTTCTAAAAACTATGATTTCTTCTCTGGTCATACTGACCGAGAATCCTATCTTCACTATCTCTCTTCAACGTCCTAGCCTTATCTCTTCTTTTTCCTGCTCCTTTCCTTAGTCCTACCGAATCAATCATGTCAGAATC
>JANZXV010000210.1:5061869-5083252 GCA_027576455.1 Erythroxylum roigii
CTTTGAAGGTTCGAGCATTCCTTTCACTCCACAGGTTATAGACAGTAACAGAAAGGAGAATGGTGAAAAGGTTGGTGACACAGTTTCGGGTATTTACTGGTTGGCTGAACCAATTTGGAATGGAGTGAAGGCTTATCAAATGGGGAAGATATATTTGAAAGTGATTAAGGCAATTTACCCACATTGCTTTGGAGAAAGAACACTGAAAGAACAAATGTTCTATGGTCTCATTATCTGAATTACACAAGGAGCAATGATTTGGTGTGTGAAGGTATAGGAGTTTATCCTGTGTTTGCAATTTTTTAAGAAAAGCTAGCCATAATATGAAAGAACACCTAGGGCTATTATTTTTACACCAGACTAGGTTGTGCCAAGAAACCTTCTGAATTGGGGGTCTCAAGAAATTATATGCTGAGTTATTGGTATACTGTTTTAAAAGGCTAGCCATCCATTCCAAATAATCAGGTCTAGAACAATTACGAAGGTAATGCAGAGGCTCAAGATTACTGATTGGTTCAACATTTATCTCTTGCCAACACCACTCATTATTGCTAATTACTTCAGAAATTGTACCTGTCATAGGAAGCTCTAACCCATTTATCACTCTCAATGTAGAAAAATACTTCAAGATCCTTCTAGGGTGTCAAGGATCCTACCATAATAGAGTAGTATTCTCATTCCCTATCATAAATTTGAATTGGTTCCCTATTTTATCCCTCGCTAATAAGACCTTTCTCCAACTCCATAAGCTATTATAACTAGGAAGAGCAGTCCAGAAATTTTTCCTTCTCAGAATTATTGTGTGCACCCGCTTAACTCACATTGCTTCTTTGTCATGAAACAGGAACCAAATTCTTTTCCCTAGCAGACTTTATTCCAAGAGGACAAATGTTTAATACCTAAGCCTCCCTCCCTCTTTGGCCTACAAAGATCAATCCATTTAACTTTGGCATGAGATTTAGTAGTGATCTTCCCAGCCCACAAAAAGTTCCTAAGTTTAGATTCTATTTCCTTAAGGATGGAAGATGGAAGAATAAAAAGAGAAGACCAATAAACTTGAAAGGTAGAGAGGACTGAAATCACTAATTGGAGTCTACCAGTATAGGAGAGGTGTTTATGAGTCCATTTGTTAATCCTGAGATCAATTTTTTCCAATAAGGGTAAGCACTCCTTCTTAGACAGTCTTCCTATTAAGAGAGGTACCCCTAAGTACCAAATGGGAATATTTCCTTTCTATTTGATGGCTCAAAGGTTCCATATCAGGGAATAAGAAAAACTTGCTCTTGGTAGAGTTCACGTGCATACCAGATAAATTAGAAAAAGCACCCAAACAATTAAACAATGTTTAAACCGAATTCAAGTCAACATGGCAAAACAACAGAAGGTCATCGGTAAACAGGAGATGGGTAAGTTTAAGGGGTTTACACCTCCAGTAGTATTTGAAAGAAGGATTCCCTTTTATGCAAACATTCAAACTCCTCGAGAGAGATTCCATACAAATAATGAATAGTAGTGGAGATAGTAAGGTTCTAACTTACAGATTAGTCCTTTTTTAATTTTTTTAAAAAAACTTACTGGTTAGTATTACTAATTTATAGTTAGAGAGAACATGTATTGTAACTCCTCATTTTACTCATTTATTTTTTTTGTATTATATTTTTCATTCAATAAGTGGCATTAGGATCTCATTAGGGTGTGTGTGTATACTTATCATATGTTTCCTAGTTCCGCTATAAATGGATCATCCATATTAAAAAATAAATTATTTATTATTTATTTTTCGATGGTCCTGGGTATTACTTATATATGCAATTATTGTTTACATTAAATAGTAAAAATTATTATTTTTAGCTCAAAGCAGTCAATGATAGAAGCAATGATAGTCAAATTTAAGATTAAGAAATTTAAGAGGAATAATTTCTTATTATAAATTTCTAAAGATGAAAGTTATCCTCATATAGAATAATTGTCTTAGAACTACTAGTGGAAGGCCAACGAGCTTCACAGATGATGCCAAGTAGAATGAAATAGACATGAATATTGTTACAAATTTTTACATATATATAACTTTAGTTGATAAAATTTTATTTAGCATAAAGAAGAAGAAAATATAAAAATGATATATGATCATCTCAAAAAGCAGTACAAGCTTAAGTCATTTCCCAATAAAATTTCTTTAAGAGGAAACTTGTACTTTTAAAATGTCAGAATCTAATTTGTGACTAAGTAAATTAATAACTTGATTATTATATTCTCTTGGTTCACATCTTTGGGCAAAGGAATAAGGTTAAATGAACATGTTGGACTTCAAATTTATAGTTTACCTAATTAGAATTAACTCATCATTAACTTAACTACTAATTTTCTTACAGTCTACTAAGTATTTGATGATGTTATAGCCAAAATAGGTCAGTACAATAATAAGAAAGACAATTATTATAGTTCATAATAAGTTGAAGCTTTGACAACGACAAGAGAGAGAATGACAAAACATGGTCTAAATGGGAGCAAAAATCATGATAGGTCAAAATCAAGAAGTAAAAAAAACAAATATATACTATGATTGAAATAAGAAAGTCACTACTTGATGTATAACTCTTCGAATTAAGAGCTACTTGTCATATTACCTCTAAAAGAAAATAGTTTCATTATTATGAACCTATCTTAGGTTCATTATTATAAGCATATCTTAGGAGGATCTATATGCAATTGTGGCAGTTATCCTTTATAGTTTGTTAATATTAAAATTATTAAACTAAAGATGTATGATGGTAAAATTCGTACTTGTTAAGATTTATGATATATGGAGGGCTTGAAGAAGAATTTGTTGTCTCTTAAACAACTGAATAATCTTAGGTGCAAAATAAAAATTATCAATAAGATTTTGATAGTAATTTGAAGCACAATTAGACTTACGAAGGGAAAGAAAATATATGCAAACTTATACAAGTTAAAAGGAGAGACATTATTAGACATTATTAGAAGTAGAACCATCAATTGCTTCAAGTAGTCAAATTAAAAATCTTTAGTATTATAACATAAAATCTTGGACATATATTTGAATAAAGAATGAAAATCCTTACTAAACAAAAGTTATAATATGGAATATAGAGGTATCACTACTCTTTTATGATTATATGCTAGTAATTAACTTCGTATAAAATTCAACACATCAAATTTAAGAAGCATAGTTGATCTTAAATTAGTTTACTCTAATATGTGGCAAGCACCAATTATATCCTTAAGGGGAGAAAGATACTTTTCTCTTTTATTAATAACTATCTAAAAGGTATTTAGTGTGCTCTATTAAGAGAAAGCATATGTGCTCTTAGTTTTCAAAGTTTTCTTATTGAACTTAATTATGGCAAAAAGATAAAGTGTTTAAGGAAGGAAAATGGATAAGGATACACTAGCGATGAATTTAATGCATTTTGTAAGGAAGAAGACATTAAAAGATCATTAACTAATACATACACTCCTCAGTAAAAAGAAATGGAAACAAGAGTAATGTTAAAAGTTGTATGCCTAAATGATCCTTTCTAGGTATAAGTAGTCAATATGACTTATTATATAGTGAATTAAGTTATATCAATTGCAATTGAGTTGAAAACACTGATGAAGATGTAGATCAGGACCTCAATATAGTATTTTAAAGTCCATGTTTTTTAAGCCCTATGTACACGATGTATAATGCTAAAGAAACTCACAATCTTAAGATATGTTGATGGAGTAAAGAAGTATCACTCATGGTTCCCATTTTTCATAAGATTATCGTCAACAGGGATATCACCTTTATAGAAGGTAAATTATAAAGGAAAAATAAAGATAACAACACATGACAAAAAAGTTCAAAGACTATAATATAGATAAGATAGGAATTTCAATAAAAGGATTTTTTAAGCATTACTCGAGCAAAATGTTCAATAATAACTAAATTTAAATATCTAAAAGTTTGTTAGTTATATTGCAAAAAATACCACCATATTGAGACTCAAATTATATAATAGAGGGCAGTATAACATACTATCTTTTAATATAAGATAGATGGTCATTAACTTTTCAAAAGGTACTTAATAATCTAAATGTCTCTTAGTGGATGACAACAAAGTAGTAAAAAGTTGAAGCTTTTCATAAAAATAAAACTTGAAAATTTGTATAGGAAAGAAACCCAATTGGTAATAAATTAGTTTTTTTTAGATCAAGCAAAATGGTAATGTACAAGTGGACTAATATCTTGCAAGATTGATAACAAAAGATATGCTTAAAAAGGAATTGACTTTAGTAAAATATTTTTTCCTATAGTTTAACTTATTATAGTCAAAGTAATCCTGACAATCTGTGTTATGTTTAACTTGCATCTAGAATACTTAAATGTGAAGTCTATTTTTTATGGAGTTATTAAAGAAAAATTATACGCCTAACCAAAATGTTTTGAATAAAAAGAGAAAGAGAATTTAGTTTATAGGTCAAACAAATATCCATACAATATTAAATAAGAGCGAGATATTGGCACAAAAGATTTGATTAATTCACCATAAGTCTTAGGTACAACAAACTTAATGCATAATCTTATGTATACTTTCAAAGGTTTAATCATAATAATTTCATTATCATATTGTTGTATATAGACTACATGTTAGTTGTTGTCCCTAACAAATATCATATTAAGAAAATAAAGGTACAATTGACTAAGGAATTTGAAATGGACTCAGAACTAGCAAACACGAATCTAGAAATGAAAATTCACTAAGATATAAATAATTGAAGTATTTGGATTTTATAGAAAACCATTTAAAGAAAGTTTTACAATGCTTCAAAATGTAAAATCATAAGCTAGTTTCTACCCTTTTCCTTTTAATTTTAAATTATCCTCCAATACGAATCTTGGAGAAGAAGATGAGAAGATGAAGATATCTCGAGTACTATATGTATTTGTTGTAAGGAGTTCAATATTTACCATAATTTGCATAAAACTAAATATCAAAATTTCAACAAGAGCAGCTAACCGTTACATGACAAATCTTAAGAAAAAATATTGAAATGTTGTAAAGGAGAATTTAAGATATATTAAAGGGACATTTAATGTTGCACTATAATGGAGGATCATACTTTTATGTGAAAATAGATGTTGACTTTGATTATACAGGTGATCTTGATAAAAACAAATCCATTATAAGTTGTGTCAGCGCTAACTGACAAGGTTGTAAGTTGAATTTTAAAGATGTAAATAATTGTCACTATTTTAACAATAAAAGAAAAATATTTAGTAACTACGCAAGCTAGTAAAGAAGTCGTATAATTAAAACTGGTGATATAAGAAAGTTGACACATACAGTAAAAATTTTCATTATTTTCTTATAGTTGAGGTCTCCTGAATTTATCAAGAAATCTAACATTTCATTCAAAAATTAAGCACATATAAGTTTTATTTTACTTTGTTCATGAGAAATAGGAGAAAGAAATTGTGGATTTGCAAAAAAAAAGAGGTCCATAGTGAAGACACTATAACAAATTATAAGATAAAAGTAATTAATTAAGACAAATTTGTTTCATGTTGATCCTCACGTGGTCTTATAAAAAGGTAAATAATGTGACACTAACAAAAGGTCATATGAAAATTGATTAGTTCTTAATTAAATCTTTGAATAAGAGGTTGCTAGAAAATTCTAAATATTACTTAATAAAATATTTAGATATTATTCACAATTATTAGAAAAATCTAGATATTATTATCAAAATATTTAAATGGCGATAAATAATGTATGATGCAAAAATAAACATTATAATATATGATAACTAGAATAAATCAAAACGTATGACTATAGTTAGTTTGATTCCTTTATAAATATATAAATATCTTCTTGTTTCACGTATCAAGAGAGAAACAAATTCAAGCATTCAAAAATAGTATTTATGAAAATATAATCTTATAAATTTTAAATTAATAATTAGTATTTGTAACTATTAATAATTAGTAAGTTTTTGTATTATAACTATTTTTTACTAATAATAATATTTTTGCATATCCTATTTCTAATTTTAAATAAGTTATTATTATATTCTATCTACTTAATCATTCTAATAAGGAATAGGAATAACAAAAGGCATATCAAATAAGAACCAGAGGAAGGGGTAAAAGGATATTTATATAAGGAGTAATATAAAATTTTCAATTTTTGTTTTACACTTTATAGTGTCAAAGGTGAAAAACAAATCTCCACATAATCTTAAGTAAGAGTCTAGATATTGACACAAGATATTTGATTAATTCACCATAAGTCTTAGGAACAACAAACTTTATGCATAATCTTGTGCATATTTTAAGAGATTTAATAATAATAATTTCATTATCATGATGTTTTATATAGACTACATATTAGTTGTTAACCCTAACAAATATTTTATTAAGAAATTTAAGGTACAATTGACTTAGGAATTTGAAATGGACTTAGAACAAATAAACGTGAATCTAGAAATTCAAATTCACTAAGATAGAAATAACTGAATATTTGGATTTTATAGAAAAACTATTTAAAGAAAGTTTTACAAGCTTCAAAATGCAAAATTATAAGCCAGTTTCTACGCTTCCTATTAATTTTAAGTTATCCTCTAGTACAAGCCTTGGCAAAGAAAATTAGGTGATGGAGATATCTCAAGTACTATATGTATTTATAGTGGGTAGTTCAATATTTACCATAATTTATACAAAACTAGATATCACATATACAGTGGGAGTGGTTAGCTATTACATGGCAAATCTTAGTAAAAAAAGCATTGAAATGTTATAAAGGAGAATTTAAGACATTTTAAAGGGGCCTTTGATATTGCATTATAATGGAAGATCATACTTTTATGTGAAAAGAGATGTTGATTTTGATTATGCAGGCCATGATCTTGATAAAAACAAATCCATTATAGGCAATATGTTAATGCTTACTAACAAGGTTGTATGTTAGTCTTAAAGATATAATTAGTTATTATTGTGTTAACAATAAAAACAAAATATGTAGTAGTTACACAAGCTAGTAAAGAAGCGGCATAGTTGAAACTAGTGATAGACAAAATTTGACATAAACAGTATAAGCTTTCATTATTTTGTGATAGCTAGAGTACCTTAAATCTAGCCAAAAAAAATCTAACATTTCATTTAAAAATTAAGCACATATAAGTTCAGTTTCATTTTGTTCATGAGAAATAGGAGAAAGAAATTATGGATTTGCAAAAGAAGTCCATAGTAAAGACAACATAACAAATTATATGATAAAAGTACTCAATTGAGACAAGTTTGTTTCATATTAATCCTCATGTGGCCTCATAAAAATGTAAGCAATGTGACACTAACAAAATGTCATATGAAAATTGATTAGTTCTCAATTAAATCTTTGAATTTTAATCATTCTAATAAGGGATAGGAATAACAAAACACATATCAAATAGGAACCATGGAGAGGGGTAAAAGGATATTTATATAAGGAGTAATATAAATTTTTTTTTTAAGTCAGAAGAATATATAAAAATATAAAAGCTATGTACAATGTTAGTGTCTATGCAAGTAGTGTCTTTAAGACACTAACCAGTAGCTATATAGTTAGTTGATTCACTAGCCTAAGGAAAGAACTATTGAACAAGAGCTTTGGCGTCATAAGGGGACCATTAAAAGGCTTCTTAGGATATCTCACAGCTCACCCTCTCACCCATACATATTAGCTCTCCCATTTCTAGTCTAATCCACAAAGAGTAACCACAAAGGACTCGAAAATTGGGTAACCTCAAATAACAAACCCACTTCGCCCAACAATGCAACACAATCATAATAACTAAGTTCAATAACTAGACTTCAACTTCCTTTGCCAAGGTTGAATTGCCTCCTGTCCGTCTGCTGATCTTGAGGAACAAGAATCAATGGTTGTTGATGACGCTTGTGTAGCCTGGAATCCATCCGAAGGTAATGATTTGCTACTGTGGAAGGTGATATATTTCTCGGGCAATCATGCCGATAAGCTAAGGCCTTCCAATTCCATATTGCTGATTGTAACCAAGATGTTCGTCCATCTGTCCTCTCTGTGGCTGGGAAAATTGAAGGAAAGTTGGATCGCCAACCAACCCATACCTGTTCTTCGTATGGAGACACACAATCTGATGGCTCAAAGTATATTCCTGAGCTATCAAACCTACAGAAAAAATGTTAGTGTAATTATCATTTATTAAATTACCTCCTCTCGGTGTTTGAGCTTTGAAGTTTTCCCTAACTTGGGAGATTACTCTGAGATACACACTCCCAAAATCCTTGGCTTCGTCTTTGAAAGTTCTTGCATTCCTTTCAGCCCAAATGTGGTAAACAGTTGTAGATAGAAGGACCGGGAAATTGTTGATCCTTGAATTCCTGATTTTGGAAGCAGTATTAAACCAAGTGAGGATATCAGAAAGTTTTGGCTGATTAGGGTGGTGTAAATGAAATGAAAAGTGTGAGAGGCATTGGTCCCAAATGGATTTAGAGAATGAACACTAAAAAAACAGATGGTCAATGGTTTTATTAGCTGACACACACAAGTAACAGTGGTTAGGGGTTTGGAGGTAGGAAAGTTTGTCCCGAATTTGTAACTTTCGAAGGAAAGCAAGCCATAGGATGAAGGAGCACCTAGGTCTATTGTTTGTATAACATACTAGCTAATGCCAAGGAATTTCCTGTAAGGGGAGCCGCAAGAAGTGATAGGATGAAGCATTTGTATACTATCTGGAGGTGCTAGCAAGCCATTCCAGACAATCAGGTCAGAAACTATTTAGGTATTATCGAGGTAGTTCAAAGCTCCTGATGAATTCGATGGAAACCTCATGCCATCTCCATTCATCATGATTGATAACTGCTGAAACTCTCACTGTCATTGGAAGCTCCGATCCATTAATCTCTTTCGGTGAAGAAAAGTTCCTCAGGATTCATCTCGGGTGCCATGGATCCTACCAAAAAAGAGTAGATATACCATTGTCAATCCTAAATCTGAATTAGTTCCACATTTTTTCCCTTACTAATAAATTTTTCTCCAACTCCAATAACTATTATAGGTAGGTTAGGCACTCCAGAAGTTTTTTTTCTTAGAATGATGGTATGAACCTACTAAACCCACAGGGCCTCCCTATCTTCATACAGATTCTAGGTCTGTTTCCCTAATAGGACATGATTCCATATAGTCAAATGTTTTACTCCTAAACCTCCCTCCTTTTTTGATCTACTAATATCACTCCACTTAACCTTACCATAAGAATTCGAATCTACCTTCCCAGCCCACAAAAAATTCCTAAGCTTGGTCTTTATATCCTTTAGGATGGAAGAAGGAAGTATGAAATGGGATGACAAATATACTTGGAAAGAAGCAAGGATTGAGATTACCAATGGGGTTCGACCCGCATAAGAAAGACTCTTATGAGTCCATCTGTTGATCTTATTGTCTATTTTTTTCGAAAAGGGGAAGACAATCCCTCCGAGATAACCGACCTGTTATAAGTGGAACCCTTAAATACCTTATGGGAAGAGTACCTTGCTGGAGTCCTGATACAAGTTTCATTTAATGATTTAGATTTACATCCGGTGATTAAAAAAAACTGACTCTTGGAAGTGCTCATATCCATGCCAGAATACATAGAGAAGGTACACAAGGAGTCAAGCAAGGTCTGTGCAGATAACAAATCCACATGACAAAACATCAAGAGATTA
Organism: Erythroxylum roigii; assembly: GCA_027576455.1. Lineage (NCBI taxonomy): Eukaryota > Viridiplantae > Streptophyta > Magnoliopsida > Malpighiales > Erythroxylaceae > Erythroxylum > Erythroxylum roigii. The sequence goes on from JANZXV010000210.1 coordinate 5,071,579, forward strand.
TCAGCAAACAGGAGATGGTTGAGCTTGAGGCCTTGGCATCACCAATGATATTTGAAAGAAGGGTTGTTCTCTGTACTAGCTTTCAAATATCTAGAGAAAACTTCCATACAAATTATAAAAAGGAAAGGTGATAAGGGATCTCCTTGCCTTAAACCCGACTTACCTTTAAAAAATCTAGTGGGAGAGCCATTGATCAAGATAGAATAAGATGGAGTGGTTATTTATTCTTTGACCCAATCAAGGAACTTCAAAAGAAGACCTACAGCTGCTAAAGCATGAAGAAGGAAATCCCATTAGATTGAGTCATAGGCTTTTTGAAGATTCACCTTAAAAGCACACCTTTTTTTATTATTAGAAATGTGATAGTTCTTGAAAATCTCTTGAGCCAATAGGATATTATCCCCAATTCTACGATTTTTAATAAAAGCACTTTGATTAGGGCTTACTATGATAGAAAGGATTTCTCTGAGCCGATTTGCTAAGATTTTTGCAATCACCTTATAGAACTTGTTGCAACAAGAGATAGGTCTATAGTCTAGAACTGTTGAAGGGTGAGCTGTTTTGGGAATGAGAGAGATGAATGTGAATTAAGTTCCTTGAGGAGTTTTCCATGATGGAAATTTTTTTAATAGCTCCAGTAATTTCCTCCCTGAGAATAAGCCAGGTTTGATTGAAGAAGTACCCATTAAAGCCGTCTGGGCCTGGGGCCTTATTGAGATTTATAAAATGGAAAGCTTCTCTTATCTCTTGAGCTGAAACTTCAGCAATAAGAGGATTGGAAAGAGTTTCAGACAAAGGGTTTGGAAAAAAACTTTCCACAAACTCTTTGGAAGAGTGAAGAGCTTTTTGAGCCCTTATAGTACCTTGAAAGTATACAAGGAACTGATCTTGAATTTCTGTAAGCCCTACTATCCTATTCTCAATGCCCACTTCTAAGGAGTGTATGGAATTTCGGTTTTTGTTGGCAATGAGTGAATTATGGAAGAATTTAGTGTTTCAATCCCCTTCTCTTAGCCAATTGATCCTAGAAGACTGTCTATAGAATGATTCCTCATTCTATAAAGCTCTAAATAGCACACTAATAGCCTCAGATTCCTGAGCCGTCAGAATGGAGAAGCTAGGAGAAAGTTTCAGTTGATCCTGGATTTGATTAAGATGGGCTTGGCATGTCTCAACTCTTACATTGACATCCCCCATCTGACTAGAATTTATGGATTTGAGAGCTTGTTTGACTATCTTAAGTTTTGACACTACACAATACATAGAAGTTCTATAAACTTGAGAGGACCATGCATCCTCAACAGTCTGCATGAAATTAGGCTGAGAAGTTAGAAGGTTTGAGAATCAGAAAGGGGAATTTCTCTTCTGTTAATTATCAACAGACCTAACCACTAAAGAATAATGATCGGAGATGTTAGGGTTATGGATAACACAATAAGAATTAGGAGACCTAAGACTCCAAGCCGAGTTGATGAGAGTTCTATCTAACTTCCTAGCAATGAAGGAGTCCCCACTTTGTTTATTGTTCCAAGTGAAACTTGGACCACTAGTGTTTAAATTAAAAACCCTATCATCCCCTACAAATTTTCTAAAATCATTCAGCCCACTCATGACAGAGGGACTAGGGGGATCAGCCTCATGAGGAAATAATATAGCATTAAAATCTCCTGCAATAAGCCAAGGGGATTGACCAACTAAAGGGTTAAAGTTGGAAAGACCAGACCAAAGAAGCTTCCTATGGTTAGGATTATTAGCCCCATAGACACAAGAAACTAGGAAGGAATCTGAACAGTGCCTAGGGGATAACTTCACTTGAATAAATTGATCAGAAGAACTAATAACTGAACACAAAAAGTTGGCAGGATTCTAAGCAAGCACAATCCTAGCATTCGGAGAATGATCTAAATTACTGTAATAGGTCCATCCAGGGAACAGAGAAGAACAAACTGAATTCAAATATGAAGGAGTTCGGATCCTAGATTTAATTAAACAAACAAAAGAAGCTGAACATCTTTTAAGCTAAGCATACACAGTAAGTTGTTTTTTTGGGTTGTTTAGACCCCTCACATTCCAAAAAACCAAATCCATAATCCAAAAAAACTAAACCTAACAACTAACCTACTTCTGTTTCCTCCTAGTATGTCTAGTTTTCCTCACTGTGAAGCCCCCCTTTGCCCCTCCCATAGTACCAGGACTAGTTGGAACCAATTCAGAGATTTGAGAGGAAGGTATAACTACCTGTTGTACAACAACTGTGTGTGATTCCTCAATGTCTCCACTAAGTTCGGTTGGTGATTGTGGAGGCTGATTCTGGGTAGCAGGACTCCCTTCTAAGATTGCCTCTGATCCTTCTGGCCTTGCCATCACAAGAATAGGCTCCTACTGTTGAGACCGTGGCTCCATGCATGGCTTGGTTGAACTCTCTGGGACTCCAGTGACCTCCTTACTTGGAGTTGTTAGCTCAGAATTAAGCTCCTGTGTCAGGTGTGGCTCAGTTGAGGAGTTTGGTGTGTACACCTTGCCCTTCTCCAACTCTTGGTGGAGGCTAGTCTTAAAGACTCTCCCTGTTGGAGCCCATTCCTTTTTCTACTCTTGCTGGACTGGCTTCCATTCGTATTAAATCCTGATCTCCTTAAAAAGCATTTGCCCCTCCTCACTGTAAGTGGCTAATTGGAAGGTTAAGGGCCATTTTCGATTCAGCTCCAGTTCCACACACATGCGAGCATAAACTATCCGAGGTATCCTTGCTGTCTGCGAGTCCATTAGGAGTGGATACCCCACCGCATTTGCAATCCTGCCCAAGCCTTCGGTAGTCCAGTATTCAACTAGAATGTTGTAGAACCGAGTCCACACTAGAGCACACTTTACCTTCCTGTTTCCCTCCATTCAGACTCCACTTCCTCAAAAATAAAGGCTTCCCTTGGATATGCCAAAGACCCTTTTCTAGCACTAAATTTAGACCTTTCTCAAAGTCAAACTTGAATAAAAAAATTGTTCGAGCTGGTGATTAACGTCTCCTTTAACCCAAACTCAACCCAAGACTTAGCCAGAGCTCTATGAATCACTGGGTAAGTTGGCCTTTTCCCAATTAAAAAACTGATCAAAGCTAACTTGAGCTTGGCAGCTCCCTTCTGAGGTAACTCCAGAGGTGGAATGACGTAGATCTGCTCCTCCTTGATATCAGGTAGATAGTAAGTTAATGCGTGAGCTGGAATTAGGGTTGGTAAGGGGGAAAGAGGGATGTGACTGTGGGTAGGAGAGGAAGAAGAAGACAAAGCCATTGATGAGGGTGGTTTTCGTTAGAATCTCAGAAGTTAGGGTTCGAAGCTTGCCTGAAATCTCTCGTCTCTCGTCTCCTGAAAGTCTATATAAAATTTCAATTGATCATTTTACACTTTCTAGTATCAAAGGTGAAAAACTATGAGTTTGAACATAAAAAAAAATGTTGTAAAATGTAAATGCTTCATTAACATTTATAAAGAATATGACTTTAACGTTTTCTTATAAGAAGAGAATTTGCTATTATTTTGTCGCTTTGAATAAATCCTGCTTTGATATATAGGAAAATACCCTCTGAATTTGACATTAACTTGTGCAAAATTTGAATGAAAAAAGATTGACCAGTGGAGGCACACGCTATCCGAGATTCTGAAGTTCTCTTTTAGTCGAAAGGTGCCAGTATTATTATAAGCAGCAAGCATCTCAAGCAACCAATTGGTTTCCAGCTAGCTGCAACTAATTCGCCAATCTGTGGTCTCTTAACTAAATTAGCTGTACGAAGGAGCCACATACTTACTATGCCCTTGGTTTCTTATTTTGGCAACGCTTGTTCATATTCCTATATGAAACCTTATATATACTTAAGGTCAAGTCCTTTAAAAGAAAAAGATTATAATGTTAATTACGAGATTAAGTGGAGAATATATATGATTTTACGTTATAGAATCCCAAAAAGCACCGCCTAAAACCGTCTGCTTAGCCTTTTGACACCTAACTAAAGTGTAATGTTCACTCTAAAATTAATTCCATTGGATCCTTAATGTGTTGAGTTCAATTAAACATAATAATATAAAATGATTTGAGTCCGAATAATTTTATTATTTTATACTTCTTCTTAATATTGAGGATTAACTAAGAAAATTTATATTCTATATTAACTAAATATTAAAGACTTATTTGACCCTTAAAGATACATCTTAATTATATTTAGTCAACGTACTCCGTGTACAAGGTTCCCCGTTTTGCGAAGGTCGAGGAGAGTCATCAATATACGTAACCTCCTCCCTTTTGTAATTTTTATAAAGAGGTTGTTTTCGTGATTCGAACATGTGATCTTATGGTCTCTCCCTCATACACATTAATTATATAATAAGTATAAATAAAATTGTATAGAAAAAATATTTTTTTCCAACTAAGCCAAAAATTATATTTCTATTCTTACAAGGCTCTTTTATTAAAATTTTCATTTGAAGTTTCCCTATCCTCTTATCATATCTTCAATATTAACAATTCAAAATTGCAAGCCTTGAAATGTCTAAAAATGAAAATGAAAGGATTTTTTATTAGGTTATCCCACTTGTTCTAGCAAATTAACATCTGATTTGTATACAATTTCCTCTCTAATGAGAGATCTATGTTTCAAGTTTTAACATTCAAAGAATCTTAGGTAACATAACAGAATTTATTTAAAAGAGACAAAAATAAATTGCCAAAAATTATGATAATCATTTTTTATAATGAAAGAACAAGCAATTATTATATTTCTGATTGTATATTAAATAAAATTTTAGCCTATATTGTAATTATTAATTATATACTATATAAATTATTTAATTTAATAATTCAAAATTAAATATTTTCACATAAATCAAATGGAAATCCTTGAAGAGTCCTCTTGAAAAATTGAATTCAATGTTAAGTGACGTTTCACCACAATAGCTTAAGCTGTTGTGTGAGGCCAACTTAATTGGTTTTATATATTCACTAGTACACCCCCTCAAGTGAAAGCTCTTTGGGCTTGAAACTTGCACAGACTCACTCTACCTTGTGTTGAATAATAGGTGGGTGGTACGATTTGAACTCACGACCACTTGATCATAAAGGCTCTGATTCCATGTTAAGTGACCATTTCACCACAATAACTTAAGCTGTTGTGTGAGGCCAATTTAATTGGTTTTATATGTTCACTAACATTCAACACCTCCGATACATAGAAACACTTAAAAAGGTTCCGATAAGCGATTTAGACCACTCCTAAGAAAACAAGAATCACCGTATTGTTGTCCCCGATCGATGTATACATGCATATAATTAGGTCATTCCTTGCATGTTACAAAAAGCACAACCTCAATAATAAAAGATGAAAAATTGTGAATCTTACCGTCATATCAAGGTGCCCACCATATGCTCAAATAAAAATATCATAAGAAACTTGGATTTGCTAAGAACATATGTATGTTTATCTAATCTTAAAGTTTGTTCCTTACAATATGATCAAAGATATAATCGAACTTAAGCTTTATACCAAAGACATTGTTTATAAGTCCACGATAGCAGCTTGAAAAGAAAATTAACCACGTGTCAAGTGCCTAAGCCCTTTCAAAGCAGCCTTTACTCTTGAAATGTCAGGAGAAGGATCTCTTTTAGGGGTTCTGTTGAATGTAAGGGATTAGAGATTCTTGTCTTAAGGTTGAAGATGAGAAGGAAATGTAAAAAGAGAATGGTGAGTCTTTTCGCCCATTACATAATGTCTGGGCTTATGCGTGATTGGAAGGGAAGAGTTGAGGAATCAACTGACCCTATGAAATCACGTAGCATAAGAGAAAAAGTGAAGTGACAGATTTTGTTTTTAATTGATATGATCTTTTAGGGCAATAACAGTGGTTGTGGACTCAAAAAGAGTCGCCACGTAATTGATGCTCTATCGCATCCACACGTTGATTTGATACATGGATTCGATCAAATGATTTTTTAATTTTGTTCAGTTAAGAAGTTTGATGTGCGTGTCGATGTATAAAAAATATATATATTTATGTGTGAATTGTCTTTAAGTAATTGAATTTTGTTATACATTTAAATTTATGAGTCCAAGATCTTTTAAAGAGTGAAATTCATTTTTTTAATTTTAATCTCTTTTATGTAATTCCCTTTTTTTAATGGCTTAAAAAAGATTAACTAGAGAAGATTTTATAAAGAGTTAAATTTACTTTTTATTTTCATATTTTTTAATGTGATTCTCTTAGTCTTTTTGTTTTGGTCTCCCAGGAGGTGTCCACTGGGTCGAAGCCGGTGACTAATCCCCCTTCGCGGTACTGATACATCCCTTACGAGGGCTGCTGCTGGCTTAGGAGTTTGCTGCATTCCTAAGGGCAGGGATCGAACCCGGAACCTCTTGGTTAAGCGACGAAGGTATGCGCCACCTATGCCAACCTACTGGGTTATTCTCTTAGTCTTTTTATTGGCTTAAAGTAAGTTAACTAATATATGTAAGATTTCCAAGTTAATTCAATACCAATAAAACTTAGTAACTCTTCTTTTTTCAATTTGTTGTCCCAGTAATTGCATAATGTTAAAGTTATTAGATTCATCTAATCTAAACATATAAAGATTTTTTAAAAAATCTTAAATGTCCTAAATTAATTAACACTACAAGAAATTGTATTTTTAGTGAAGGTAAAAGTTGTCACTAAAAGCAGTAATATTTGTCACTATTATTAATAGTGACCAATATTTGAAGTCGTCACCTCCCGTCACAAATACCAAGATCGTTTGCAGTTTCACTTTAGACACTCGACAACTCTACCACAACTTCACCGGTTGCTAGCTCCATCGTATGTCACCCACTAGTTCCTGCTCGAAAGGCTCCCTCTCAGTCTCTTGTCTCGCTTCAGGGTCGCACGCAACCCGCTAGATATATAACCTGCCCAAGCACTGACTCATGACCTGACACCGATACAAACCCTATTAACTTGATTCCTATTGGTATGATTTATTGTGTGCTTTATATTTGTTTCTGCAACTTGCAATTTAATTTGAGTTCGTTGTTCATATCGCTGTATTGTGATTTGTCAATGGATTATTAGTTACGATCAGGGCTTGAAATTTTGGAATTGGATATATTGCACAATCTTATTATTCTTGGCTAATTTTTTTGGATTTTTATTTATTGGAATTGTCTTGTTTTGTTAAGGAAAATTAAGATAAATTTATGAAAAAATTAAGCTGAATTTATGGGAAAATTATGAAATAGATTGTGTTGTTGAATTTATATGCATTTATAAACAATTAGACATTATGAATTCATTAAGTTGCTACTTTGCGACCATAAGGCCACAAGTTCAAGTCACAGAAACGGTCTTTTTATAAAAATACAAAGGGAAGATTGTATATAATATGACCCTCTACAGGCCTCCGCAAAGCGGAGGGTTTTGTGTACTGACTACGTTGATAAGTTGATAAGAATTCATTAAGAATTGAGGTTTTATTTATTTGATTTTTTAGATAAATTGTTATTCTAATAATCATAAAATGAGATCAAAATTAATTTGTTAAATTGTTAATTGATTTATGTGTCTGATTATTGTTTGTATATAAAAAGTATTTAATATATGATTAATCATTTAAACATAAGATTTAATATATAATTAAATCATTTAATATATGCAACTAAATTAAGAAAATAAAAACAATTTGTCAGATCAATCAATATTAATTATTCATGAAGTATAATAAGAAATACTTTACTTAACACATAAATATAAGTTTAGCAAAAATCCTTACGAGGTTATAACTGAATTAGAATATTTAAATTTAGTCACACATGACTTTAGTTTCAACACTAAAAATAGAAGCAAAGATAAAAAAATTTAGAGAAAACTAAAGGAAATGAAAGAGAATAATGTGTAGAAGTGTTGGATGTGTTTTTATCTCCTTTTCTTATTCAAAACTTAGCCTACCCCTATGGTAAAGATTTGTATCTAAAATAAATCCAAATTCGTAAATGAAAATAAAATTTTTAGTTGAATTCAAATACTTGAAGTGAATCTAAATTATGATCAAAATTTTCAAAATTCGTAAAATTTTTTTTTTAATTTGATGTAATCTCTATTAGTCACCCTTTAAAATTAATTAAAAATTATTGATCCTATTTAAATAGCTAAAACAAAAGAGAGAATTTTAACTAACATAATCAAATAATATCTTATCACTACCCAGTTCAAATCTTTCTTGTAAAGAATTAATTCACTCCACTCTTTTAATTGTGCTATCCAACAACATATATCATTCTTAACTGATAGACCGAAATATACAATGACGTTGGAATAATTGGGAAAGTTGAAGGGCAAAATGGTAAAAAAAAAGCATGTCATGGTCAACAGATTCTGAATCCCATTTTCGTAAATTCCAACATCTCCCCGGTGCGGTAGTGTAGAGAAAGACCAAGCGTATTTACGTATATATGTACGTATCTGATATGCCATATTTAATTACGACTCTGAAACTCGTTTCAGATCCGTATATTCTGCTCTCTAACTCTAACCCTCTTAGGGTCTCTTCGTCAATGGCGATCTGAGCCTCATAACCTTACAATAACACACCTTTTTAATTAGATCTCACTCATCGCTTTCTTTCAGATCTTCGCTACTTCAGTTAGTGGTCGGTAAGTTCATTTCATTTCTCTCCGTTTTGGATTACGTGTGTGGATGCGTATCTGATTTGAAATATGCTGATTGTTTACAGTTTCTGCGAGGAGGTCTTGTGACCTGGTTGGATCTCTGAAGTTTCAGTGGTTTTGGATCTTATAAACTGGCTTTGAATCTTTGTGCAATTTTGTTTATCTGGGTTATGCTTGATTTGGATCTATCTTGGAGAAGATTTAGAAGCTACTGAGGTAATTTGCTGGATATCTGATCGTAAAGTCTTAGCTTTCTAGTGTGTTAAGTGAGATACACTGTTTAAAAAGGAGTGTGATAGTTGAATTGGTCAGTTACTCGATTATGGAGACACTCGTTGCGGCGGATCACACGAATCAGTACTATAGCAGGGTTAAAACACATAGTCCTGTTCGATTTGGTTCTTTAGCATCTAAACATTTCACAGAGATCAACTGCCGGACTTTTCAGTCTGGCGCTGGTATACTGCCAACACCCTTTAATACGAGTATTGTAACCAAACAAGGTCCTTCTTACCCCAAAACACCGTTTGAAAACATCAATTCATATGCAAGCTCGCATTTTGGTGATAATATTTGCAGTAATACCACCCTAAAAAGCTCTCCAATTCCTATTGGTGCCAAAGCTCCGAGAAAGGAGACTTCTAATGAGGAGCTGTTACCATTCTCTGAGCTTTGGGCTGGTCCTACTTATTCAAACTCTCCTCCCCCAAGTTCTTTGCCAATTCCGAAGTTCTCAATGAAGCCAAAGGGAACTGCATCACTTGATTTTCCTGCACATGACTCTGGCACTGAAGTGCATGTGGTTGCAAAATCTGCACCTGTTTCCCGTACGAGGGAATATGATGTTTCTTCAAGCACACTGTTTCTTCATGCTGACTCTGCAACCAAGATTTTGCGTCGCATTCTTAACCTTGATGGTGAAGATGATTGAAAGTTGATGAGCTTTTAGCTCCTGTAAATATGGGTCTTGTTCTCATTAGATTGTATATAGGCAATAAATGGGTCAGCAGTTGGGTTCCGGTTGTGGTTGTTTGGCTTTTGGTTGTGGCAGTGATGGCAGTACGAGAAACAGTCATGGCTTTGGTGGGTCAATGATCTCCACTTTTAGTTGGGATAAATTGATAGTGATGTAGAGTTGCACATTGCTCAGCAAGGTGAGTGAAGTATGTTAAGGTTGAACAGGGTACTTTGAATTAAGTATGCAACATGGATGGGCGTGAACTCATGTATGTTGGGAACCAGAAGGGTCATTATGAATGAATGTGAATGGAGGGCAGGACAAGATTATGTCCATGCTTGGAAGTGTCAATCTGTGCTTATTTTCCTGGTAAAATGTTTATTCTGTCTAGTTTACCAATCCGAGCAAATTTACCCTAGAATATTAGAGTGTATATACTGGGGAATCTTTACTATATTTTCAGACAAACCTTATAGCTTTCTGTTTTCTGTTCTCCTCATTGGGTTGCACTGTCTCAATGTCATTGTATTCTTACTAGTTCTTTTACTAATTTTATCTTGTGTCTTAGTTTCTTAATCTGGTGTTGCATCAACTGGCAGCCAGATTATCTTTTAACTTTACTCTCGTACGCTGTTCATTGTTGTCTGATTGAGTCCTTAACAATTGAACTCCTCGTCTTGTATAGACCTTATCATTTCTTTCCTTTAGTTAGGTTTAACTTGCGCTCTTCAAGGGTGTTTTCCGCCTCTGCATCTTTTCCGTTTTTAAGAGGGAAAAGTGCGTAGGGAAGGTTATGTTGGTTACTTCTGTGTCTCGAGTTTATAAGCTTAGTCCAATCCATGTCGCTTTACCATCTCATAATCCAATTAGTTCTTTCTTCTTTGCTTGTTCCTTTGAATGAGAAAGAGGTCCTCGCTTGATCTTGATAAAAAATGTCATTATTGGAGATTGTTGACAACACCAAGCCTACTAACAAGGTAGTAATTCTCCTGACTCCAATGCTTTTATTATGTTTTCTTATAAGTGGCAATGCTTTGTTCTCATGTTTTCTTAATCTATATGATACAGGGACCTATGGTCAGCTTTTATTGGTGGACATGTTCGTGCGGGACGCAGATAGAGTAAGTCTTATGAGGGCCAGTTTGAAGTTTGTGGGTGGTGTTTTCTTGTCTAAGAAATGCAAACTGTAATGTCTCTGGCTTGTACCAGTGGGGTGGTTATGTGTAATGTCTGACCATAATTATTCTGAAATGTCACTGATATGTCCAAACTGTAGTTATTTGTGGGTTCTTCGGTCATAAAGCTTAATCGGAAAAGTTTCGGAAAAGTTGATATATATGAAAGGGCTTATTTGCAAATTGTCAAAAGTTAAAGGACTTAAATGTAATTTCTCAATTCTTGAAGGACCAATGTGTAATTTTATAAAGTTAAAGGGCTTAATTATAATTCTCAAAAGTCCAAGAACCAAAATTAAAATAAAATTTTTGGAGATTCTTAAACTTTGGGCTTAATTGTAAATTTAGGAAAGTTTGGAGGGTAAAATGATAATTTCATATAACCTAAGGGTAAAAAGGTAATTTCACCATATTTTGGTCAAAAAAGGGTCAATATTTTAGACTCTTCTCTATGTAAGGTCGTGCATCTCATTAGTAAAGGCTTAAAACATTTTGTTTTAACTAAAAGAAGGGAGAAGAAAGAAGAAGAGCATAGAGAAAGAAGCAATTTTATACCATCACCTATTTTTTTATCAAGTTTTTGATTTTTCAACCTATAATCAAGGTGTTCTAAGCTAATTTGAGGTTAAGGAACTCAAATCTTTCATTAGATTTGAAAAAATCTCAAAGGATTTGCAGATATCATCAAAGAAAGGTTTAGGTAAATTTTGTCTCATCTTTCTCTACATTAGGATTTTGAGTTTTGTGTTAAGATATGTTGTTCTCCATGCTTGATTATGTATGAAACATAGTTTAGATGAATGAAATATGTCATGGAGAGAGTTCTTTAAGTCGAAATTGAAATTGTCCCCTTTAGGTGAAAGTTTG
>JANZXV010000210.1:5125449-5137417 GCA_027576455.1 Erythroxylum roigii
ACATTTCATTCTTTAATTTTTATCTTTGATATTTCTATTAAAAAAATGGGTTGTCAATAATAATGAAGTTCAACCAAAATATTCTTTTATTTGTTAATTAGTCCATGCATGTTCATGTTTCCACTGAACTTCAACACTGGATGAAAGTAGTCATGAATGAGTGTTGTAGTTCGTAGTTCAACAGTACATGTTTCCCCTTGCAAGTTATAAAGCAGAAAAAGGCAAAAGGTCCACACTTATTGCCTGAGGATATTAGATGGCTTGACCATGTTGTGTATCGCCGTTGTCTTTTCTCCATGAAAACCTAAGAAACAGACTTCGACTCCCACAGCCAGTGTTGCTTTTGTTTGTCCAATACCCAAGTCCCAGCCTTCCACCAACTTATACTTCTACTCTTTTCACTGGCTTCATTTGCCCCCAATTCTCAATTTAGCGTGGCACTAGGTACAGTTTCTCCACATGTTAAATCTCATGGGTTTTCGTTGGTCTAGAAATTAAATAAATGCCCATGACGATTACATCGATAGATGCAACTTTTTATATGGATTTAACGGCATTATGCATATAGAAAAACGAAAAAATAAGGTTAAAACATGAGATACCAAAGACGACAGTAAAGCTGCATTCCTCGTTGCTAGGTGATGGTTTGAGTGTCTGTTCATGAGTATCCCAACTTTTCCTTCTCGATCTTCGGCGGTGTAATCCGTGAGAATCAGTGTTTTTAACATCTCCATAATGTTTGCCATTTTGGTTGGGTATGTAGTCCAAGTTTACAAAGTCTCTAGTGTTTCTACTTTCAGCTTTTAAAGCTTCCCATATCTTTTGCTTGTTTATTTTAAGGGGAAGCTAATCTATGGAATCTCTCTCCCAGTTCTCTCCACCCAAAAAGGTATCTTTTCCCTTGTCTGTTTCCATTTCTTAGGTTCAGTGGCATAAATGAGTAGGGTGTTAGGAAGGATTTCTTAGATTCATGGTGGGGATTTCCAATTGGCAGAGAAGAATTCCAAAGCAAATTATGTAGGTGGGGACTGTTTTGGGACGTGATGTGCGAGTGCTTGAAAATAGGAGAGTTTTTTCTTTTCCCCGTAGAGGTCCATAAGTCTGCCCATGCACGTATGTAATACGATGGTCAAACGGAGGAGAGAAGATCTGATGTCCAGTATTATGGTGTCTTATTCTGTTTCATAAATTTTAACTATTTATTTATGCGAGTCCCATATGAATCTCGCATAAATATTCGTGAGATCCGCATAAATAAATGGCTGAGATTCATGGGACAAAATAAGACACCATAAAACTGAACAAAGAATCTGAACTCCGAATAGAGAAGCATAGTGTTGCTATTCATATTCCAGTTATATTATATGCAACAAATATTATCACTGTGCCTATTTGGCTTTACAACTACTTTCAAAAACATTTGTCAAGGAATTATACTACGCATGTAACCATAAATATCATAGATCACCAACAAGGGATAGTAAACTTAAGCCATAATGTACATGACACTATGTATTTAACTAAGGTAGGTACTAGATGATACATCTAAGATTAATAGAATTATATAAGGTAAGTAATAGATGATAAATCAATTCTCCATAATAAAAATTTTATGAATACTACTTGAATCCTAATTATTATTATTCAAATTTGCTTAATTATCCACTCTATTATTAGTAATTACCTATTTTAGTATCCATCATCACCCTTGTTTTATTTTTACTCCTTACTTTTGTTTCTATTTAAAAACTAACTATTGATGAAAGTCAACAATTGAAGCTTTAAAAATTATCCTTTAATAATGTTGGTCGATCTAACAATTCAAGTAAAATTTACTCTTACCATTAATCTGAGTAATAGATATTCAATTGCTTGAAATATCACATTCAATCAATTGATGCCATCTCATAACTTAAAATTGTGTTTATTTTTAGAAAATTCAATTATGAAGTAATTCAAACGTTTTAAAGTTGCTACTTATTTTATAAAAGGCTAAACAAGGCAAATATTAGACTATAAAAAAAATATGGTTTTAAACCTTCTTCTTTAAAATAAAGTTTGTCCTTAGAATTCAACTATAATATAAAAAAATTTAAGGTTTTCTCTTCTAATCTTCTCCTCTAATTCTTATATAGCTTTTAACTTTTAATGATTTCTCCACAACACTTTAATATAGAAAATCATTATATTCTTTAAAACCAGCTTCCTGAGATCCATAATTCGTATTTGGCAAAGCTCAAGTCTTCTTCTAATTTTAATATAGCAAAATTTATTATATGAGATAGATCATACATGTACATTATATGTATTGATACATGACTAATGTCACTAACATTAGAAAATTTTGGTGGTAACGCTAAACAATAAGCTACATATACTCTATCTAGGGCTGTTCTTAATATTTTATAGGTTCTGAGCAAAGTAAAAAAAAAAGTTTCTATTTTTGCCTATTTTTGGGCTCTCACAAAGAATAAAAATAAGTAAAATATGAGTCATTTTTGTTATTCTTTATGAAGTCAAGAGTAAGCCCTATTTGGTTTCATTTTATTTTTTATGAGGATAAAAATATGTCCTATTTTATCATTTATTAGGAGAGCCGGCCCTGACTCTATCGATAATCTTAAAAGGATTGACATAATATAAACTTAGCTTCCCTTTATTTTTCAATCTTTCTCTAAATCATTTTAATCTTTTCTACAATCTCTTAAACCAACCCTACCTCCAACTACCTCCTCTCGCCCATATTATCTCAATAAATAGGGGAGTTGCACTTCATATCATATAATGCATCATAAGGTGTCGTTTGGATACTTGCTTGATAATTGTTATTATAAACAAACTTCATCAATACCAAATTCTTAGCTAATGCTCCTTTTAAATCTAACACACAAGTTCATAACATATCTTTTATAATTTGTATTGTCTTCTCTGATTGTCTATCTATTTGAGGATTTAAGTGTTGGAACCTATAGTGAGTTACATGTATAGATTCTTAATATAGATGAGGAAGAAGAAAAGCAAAAGGGAACCGGACAAACTTTTTATTTCTATATTTTCACTTAGCATCTCAATTTTATAACAACTGATTAGAAGTCTTTTTATAGGCCTACATATCAGCTATTAATAAAAAATATACAAAATAGAATTCTAAATAATAGGCATTATATCTTAGCAGCCTTTAATAAAATAGCTAGAACTTTCTTTAAAAAACTCCAAATAATCCGAAACTTATACTATTTAAGACTAGACTTAATAAGCCTTAAATCCATATTTGGTTCACCAACAAATCATCTATTTTCTTTCCTAAAACATCCCTTACATTTATCATTGCTGAAGACGAGAAGTCACGTTTAATTTATTAAAAAATTCTCAACACCACTTGTAAACTTTACTTTTTCACAACTCTAACAATATCTCTAAGCTATTGAAGTCTATCTTTCTTGAGGATTTTGCAAAAATGTTGGCTATTTGATCAAGAGTTTTGATGTATTCCACCTCAACCTCCTTGTTGGTAATGTCATCCCGAATAAAATGAAACCTTACATCTATATGCTTGTTCTGATTATGAAATATTGGATTTTTCATAAGAGCAATGGCCAATTTATTATCCACCATAATCATTTCTTTTCTTAGAAGAATGAAGTTTGCGTAGCGCGCAATCTCCTTAGTTATATTGTATGACATGTATTGGAACTTATAGCAACATACTCTGATTCACATGTTAAGAGTGTTATCACTGACTGTTTCTTTGAACGCCATGAAATTATATTTTTTCCAAAGAAAAATTTAATCCCAGTAGTACTCTTCTGGTCATCAATATTACCTACAAAATCACTATCATAATATCCTTTTAAGTGAGCCTTATTTGAAGAAGTATAAACAATGTCATAATCAAGAGTACCTTTTAAATATTGAAGAATTGTCGTTGCAACTCATATGTGTTCTTCACTTGGATTCTCCATAAATCGACTTACTAATTCCACGACAAATAATATTTCAGGTTTAATACGTGTCAAGTACCTTAGGCTTCCCAAAAGGATTCACAATGTCAAGTACCTTAGGTTTACCTCGCACTCCACCAGAGTATTCACAAAATTATAATCTATTATCTTTTTATAATCTCTCTTGCATATGACTCTCGATAGGCAAATATTTTGTCAATCCATTGTTTTCCTTCTATCCTTAAATAATATGGCATAACTCCTATGTCACTCATCTCAAAATTATCATGCCTTCCCTTCTTAAAATCATCACAGACTTATGAATTATTTCTAGTAAGAATGAGGATATCCATATAAACGCACACAAGCAAAATATCATCTTTTTCTTTTTTTAACATAAAGTGCATATTTATGAACACATCTTAAAAAATCATTCTTATGAAGATATTTGTCAAGGTGACTATACCAAGCTCGTGGCACTTGTTTAAGGTTGTACAATGTCTTCGTCAACCTTAGCACCTTATCTTGATGACCTTCATCCATAAATCATTTCGGTTGTTCTACATATACTTCATCTTCAAGGGAACCATTTAGAAAGGCTAACTTCATATTTATTTGATGAATTTCACCAATTTTAGACCATAAGAGCAACCAATAACCGTATTATCTCTAAGTGAACAACATGAATAAATAATTTTTCATAATTGAAACCATGCTTTTGTTTATAACTCTTTACAACTAGTCTCTCCTTATACCTTTCAATTTCTCCTTTCACATTTTTCTTTAAGTTATAAACCAATTTAACCCCAATTGCTTGATGTCCACTTAGTAGTGTAACAAACTCCTAAATGGAATTCATTTCTTCCTCCATAACTTACTCTAATTTCTTATCTCTGATAGCCTCTTCAAAACTTAAAAATTCATCATGTGCAAATACACAAAAAAATATTCTCACCATCTATTCGTTCAGTAGCATCATAGAGTTATCCTATATTTCAAAATCTTTGAGATTGTTTGCTTGTTGAGGAAGAATTTGATGTCGAAGGAGTTGAACTCTCACCTTCCGTCTCTTGGTGCTCATTCTTGTCTTCTTCTAAATATGGAAGAAAACTATATGTCTCTTTTTCTTGAACACTTCAATCTCATGAGGCATCTTCCTCAAACTTCATATCTCTATTGATCACATCTTTCTTATAAATGGGGTTGAAATATTTGTACCCTTTAGAGTTATTTGCATAGTCAATAAACACCATTTTCTTGCTCCTATCATCAAATTTTGTTCTTTCTTGTTCAAATACATGAGCATAGCCAATAGATCTAAAAACTCTTAAGTGCTTCATACTTGACTTCCATATAGTTCATGCTTCTTGAGGGGTTATTGTCTCCAAACTCCTTATAAGTGAACAATTTGAGAGACAAACTGCATATGCAACTGCTTTGGCCTAAAACTCCTTAAGCATATTCTTACTTTTTATCATCATCCTCTCCATGTTGAGAATTTTCTTAGTCTTTCTCTTTATAATCCTATTTTGCTGTGGTTCTCTTAGGACTGTCATAGGACGTTAAATACTATTTTTCTCATACAAGTCCTTGAAAAGTGAACTCTCCACCTCCATCAGTTCTTAGAGATTTAATTTTGTATTCACTTTTCTTTTCAACAAAAAGCATGAATTTTTTAGATGTCTGAAAAACTTCATACTTATTCTTTAAAAAAAATGTCCTCCTCATGTAATCATCAATGAAGAGCACAAAATATGAGCACTTACCGAAAGATTGTGGCTTGATAGGGCCACACACATATGTATGCACAAGTTGTAGAGGCTTAGTTAGTTGCAAAAGTGATGCCTTTGGAAAGCTCTTTTTGCATGTTTTCCAAGTAGACATGCCTCACTCTTTCACCACATTCTTTGCTCTTTGCATTTTAAGTCCTTCAAAGTTAAGGTGCCTAGATCTCATTTGCCAAATCCATGAATGATCCTTGACATAAGCTTGTAAACCGTTCACTTCTGTCATTTTTACATTTAACATGAACATTAGATTCTTTGTCATGGCAACTTTAATAACAAGTCTATCATCTCGATTTTGAAGGTATCAATAACTATTTTCCATTTTTACTTTGTACTTACTCTTTAAAAATTGGTCAACGTTCAAAATATTGCTTTTCATTTTTTAGATTTAATAAATATTTTGGAGAATTTTACGGTCTCCATACTTTGTGACCAAAATTATCGAGCCATTTTCCTTAATCTCTACCTTTGTATCATCTCCAAAACTAACATTTCTGGTCCCTTGTGCATCCAACTCCACAAATTTGCTTACGTCTCCAGTCATGTAGTTGCTTACATTGTTATCGAGATACCACGTGATATCTTTTTCTATAGATCGCCTTCCTTTTAAGAAAATAAAAGATTATTTCCTTCCACCTCCTTATGCTCGATAAAGTTCATCTCCTCATCATAACTTTTAGTTTGACATTCCCAAGAATAGTGATCATTCTTCCCATATGCATAGCACTATACTTGGCTTTCATCTTTTCTCCAATTATTATTTTTTCCTCGTCTATAGCCTCTTTGAGAAATCCTGTTTCCACCTTCATGAAATAAATTTTGTTCTCCTTTTCTTTGACCACAATCATGACCTTCATCATGACCTTGACCTTTACCATGACCTCGACCTCTTTCTTCTCTATCATTTCCCTTATAATTAAAGGAAATTTTTGCTTGCAAAACTTGCTCCACCTGTTCTTATTAGGCCCTCTTCATTCTTTCTTTATGAACTAACAATGATTCATTTAACTTGTCAATGGTCATCAACTCTACATCCTTTGATTCTTCAATCGCTACCACCACATGATTGAATTTCACATTAAGAGAGCACAAAATCTTCTCTCTTATTCTTGCAGCTTCCATCTTTTCATTGAGCCACTTCATTTGATTTACCACCACCAATATTTGAGTAAAATAATCTTTTATGAACTCATTCTCCTTCGTCAAAATTGATTCAAAAGCTCTTAGAGTTTGGAGCCACACCTTCTTCACCCTATTAACTCCGACTACGAAATTCTTTAGAATTTCCCATGTATTATTGGCTCTTGTCGCATTAGTTATCTTCTCAAACATATCATCATCTAGCCCTTGATGAATAATTGAGAATGCACTTTGATCTCTCTTTTTTGCTCATTAACAAGCTTCTAGTTCAGCCACAGTTGCAATATCGTCATTTGTGGGATATTTATATGCCTTCTTAACAATGGCCCATAAGCCACGAGGCCCAATTGTGGCCTGCATGCATAGATCATAATTTGTTTTGGTTAGTTGTGGGTATCAGAAGTTGATATTAATTTTGGTTATCATTTTAACAAAGTTCTGATACCCTTTTGTTGGAAGCTATAGTGAGATACAAGTATACATTCTTAACATAGACGAGGAAGAAGAAAAGAAAAGGTTAACTAAACAATCTTTTTGTTTCTATATTTCCACTTTATATCTCCTTCTTATAATAACTAATTTCAAGTCTTTTATAGGCCTAAATATTTGCTATTAATAAAAGCATATATAATAGAATTCTAAACACTAAGAAGCATTATATCTCAGTAGCCTTTTAATAGAATAGTTATAACTTTCTTTAGAAAACTTTAATGAACTTGAATGTTCACAAACAAAAACATTTGTTTACCTTCCCAAAATGTCCCTTGCATTCACCACTACTGAAGACTTAAAGTCACGATGTTGAAAAATTCTCAACAATAAGGTCTTATTAAAATTGAACTTAGTCCCAAAGCGCTATACAAACTCCTCTACAACTTGGCCATGTAACTAATGTCCTCGATCTGGTGCGACAAGAGTAGAAATCCCAATGAAGATCACAATCTTATGTACATATAATCCCAATAACATATCCAAAGAATCTAGTCTTAATGGATAAGAAGTGTGTAACCTATCTATGATTACTTGTACTAACTTACGTGGGCTTTTTATTGAGAATCCTGAAACAAAATCCATTTTGAGGTGTTCTCAATTCACTCAGATTCCCGTACCTCCACTCCTGAAAAGAGCCTCTTTAACCCTAATTTTTTAATCCCCTCCTAATCTAGTTTTTAAGGGATCATCCAACAACGAAGCTTGTACATAAAATTCTTTGTTTACGTTACAACATCAAAGTAAATATGAACTTTTCTCTTCTTAAACCATGTCTTTCAAGAGGCACGGAGTAATTAAAAGAAAATTGTATTGGCTTCCCATTGATCTCTACCCAACCAAACATTAGGAACAAGAATATGTTTCACAATGGCAATTCTATGGAAATAAGTAACTTAGACAAGTGAAATTAAGATGAAAGGCAATCTGCAAATCATATCTCATTTCTATAGTATTGTTGCTTAATATCTTTTCAGTTCATGGAAAAACTGTGCAGGAAAAATCCGTAACCTTTTTTTCACTTTCTCGAGAAAATTTAGAATTTGGGATTTGCCTCATCTTACTTTGGCAATACTGTTTCGTGTGGTGGTGGTTTACTAGTTGTGGCATAGAAGTAAAAAATAGAGGGAAAAAAAGAAGAAGAAAAAGAATCAGGTTTTAGAGGACGATCCATCCACTCCATTGTAGTAAAACTGTTGGTGGTGGGTTGGTAAGTTATGAAAAAGATCTTCAAACTACAATCCAACCTCAGAATCGTCTTAAGGGTCGTAGTTAAAGAAGTGGAGGAAAGTCATGCCTTGTGTTGACTTCAAATCCCAAACCTTGGCTATGTTGAACGGTTGATCTACATGAACGTTTCGTCAACGCTGTCACTCAACTCTATGGTGCCAATAGTCTGTTCCTTCTTTCCTTTGCTTCCCTACTTGTTTAGTCTCTCATCGTTTTGTCTTTTTTCAGTTTAGTTTAAATGCTCTTCTCGTGGCAGCTTCATTGTTAATAGATTTCTTGAAAACTAGATTAAATAGGGTGAAAAAATTAGGGTTGCAGAGGTATGGAAATCATATTTGAAATATACTCTTTGGTTAATTACTTTTTATTTATTGATTTCATGATTAATTTGTTTTGACTGGCAGCATAAAATCAACCATAGAGAGGTACAAGAAGGCTTGTTCAGATGGTTCAAATACTAGCTCTATTACAGAAATCAATGCTCAGGTATGACTATGATCCACTGTTTTGAGAGTGAATCCTAGGTTGCTCTGTGCAATAATCATAACCTTGCTTCAAGTAGACCGACTCCTTTAATCAGTTCTTATGAGATATCTTTATTTCCTGTCAAATTATTAGACGCCGACGTGACTAACTTTTTAGACAGACAGCTCAAAGATCCTTTAATACATCAGAAAGCACACATGCAAGCTTTGGACTACACTGAGGAAAACCCCTTCAATTTTATCTATGAACTAACCTTAAGGCTTAAGCTAGTTTGAGTATAATCTATATCAATATTATTTATACTAGTCGTACATTTTCATAGAAGTAAATCAAGTCTAATACATGTGTTAATTTCCTGCATTATGCAGTATTATCAGCAAGAATCAGCAAAGCTGAAGCAACAAATTCAGATGCTACAGAACTCCAACAGGTGATCTGTTAACATAGTTAGTACTGTTTTCCTGTTTCAGTAAACAGTTAATTATCGATTTAAAAATGAACTATCAGTTCAACCATGTTCATTAATCTCAAGTCCAAACATGTTAATAAACCCATTTTACTATTATACCCATTTACAGTTCAATGACATATATATATGCAACTGTTGCTGTATATAAGTAGAAAAGAAAATGCCATCATCTTGAGCAAATGGAACTACTTTCATATAGCCAACTTTAGGGTTTTTATATGCATGACTGATACTTTCGTGTTGCATTGAAGGCACCTGATGGGTGACTCCTTGAGTGCTTTAACCGTGAAGGAACTAAAGCAACTGGAGAATAGGCTTGAAAGAGGCCTCACCAGAATCAGATCCAAGAAGGTAATGCTTTAAACAATTCAAAGCCAGATACACAGTATAACTAACAAGAATGCATATTTACATATACAAAGATAGCATTATCGTTGTATGATGTTTGCTAAATTTAGTGAGGGTGGTCCCATACTTGGGATCCCATGCAGGACCTTAAGTTGTCTCTTATCTTTGTGTGATCAGGTATCATGTTATTGCTCTTGACTCTTCTGATTAATAAAACCGGAAAAAGGGTGTTTGACATGCTTAATTAAGTTTTAACCAGCTTGGCTATCCAATTTCTGCATTGCATTTGCCGATTTGCCTATTGTTTTAATGTTGATTTTTCCTCGGATTTATGAACTGCATCAGCATGAGCTCCTACTAGCCGAAATTGACTATATGCAGAAAAGGGTAATATCTTCGCTTACAATATTCATTTCAGCAGATATTTGGTGTGAACCTTAAACATCTTATCCGTACAGAAATTTTTGACTTAAACCACTTTTTTTTCATACAATGTATAGGACATTGAGCTGGAAAATGAAAGTATTTATCTCAGAAACAAGGTATGTACGTAGTAGTACTGTAAAACTATCACTCACAAGAAGTCACCAAATTTTGGCCACTTCAAAATGCAAAAAGCAAAGACATAAACTAAAGGATAATATTGAAAATGTCAGATAGCAGAAATGGAGAAGCTTCAGCATTCAACTATGGTGAATGGTGCAGAGCTGAGTGCAATCCAAGCATTGGTCTCCAGGAATTTCTTTGGTCCAAGTATGATTGATGGTGGAAGTACTGCAACTCTCTACTCATCCCACCCTGACAAGAAAATTCTCCATCTTGGGTAAACCATTTTTGTTCTCATTAGTCTACTTCTCCACAACATATGAACTAATGATTCCCAGCTTCATGAAAGTGCACTTACAGTTCTCCAAGCAAGTATTTTAAGTACGTGGTTAAGTTGACGTCAACACATTACATAATACTCTTTGCTCCAATTTCTTTTGCCAAATAAATATAGAGAAAATCAATATTTAATGAAGGAATTAAGAACTACTACTGTAGTAAGCTTGATAGTTTTAAAAATCTGTATTAAGAAAACTAAAAATAACGATGAATTCCCTTTTGTTTGATTCTTGCAGGTGACAAGCAGATGGAGATGGAACTTATATTCATGCAGTATGATGTTATATGAAAATAAATGTTCGCCTGCCAATTCCTCTACTATATATAACTGGTTCATATTCTAATCGATGTGTGTTTTACACTATTTTTTAATGCAAATGTGTATTGCATCTTGGAATTACTGCATAATTATCAGCTTTTATCAGTTGATACTAGTCGATATGTAATCTTAGACTATCTAGCTCGATTTGGAAATGACGTACATCCATGTTAAGATGTGCTTGACCGTATCCATACATGTAAACACCAGTTATTAATTTGCTATTTTTATCGGAACTCTTTTGGACAAAATTTTTACCTTTGTTTAATAATGATTCCAGATGTATGTCATTATATATATACTACACATGTCATATATATCCTTTAGTTCAGTCCGAAATTAAGAGTTTGGTTGAATTGTCGTATAAATTACATTTAATTAATTCATGTTTGATATTTATTTTGCACGTAATCATTATTTTTTTAATTGTAGTAATTTTTCTAAAAAATTAGAAAGAATTTTTTTTGAAAATTTTAAATATTAGAAGTTTTTTAAAAAAATCTTAAACTCTAGGACAAAATCTATATTTTTATCTTAAATTATTTATATGATTTGACTTGTAGTTCATCTGTTAAATATCATTTTCTGGTCAAAGGCTATAAGCAATGTTACGAATACCGTACCAATTTAGTATCGGATTGAATTTTGGTACGGTACTGTAATAGTACTTATTAATATCGGATACCATTTCGAGTACTTTTTTAACTTTATAAAATAGCACCTAAATTTTTTTTTAAAAAATAGAAAATAGTCCATTATTATATTATACAGTTGTACTGTATATTTTTAACCATGACTCCAAAAATTATAATAATCACAATTTTAATTTAATTAATAAAATTAAATTTAATAATTATTAATAAATATAATTCAA
>JANZXV010000210.1:5177209-5188066 GCA_027576455.1 Erythroxylum roigii
TCGATATCTTGAGTTATAGAACTCCGATTGAAGCGATTCTTGTCTTAAATTAAACAAGAGTCATAAGGCTATGATTTCTATTTGAAATTAGGGTTAAATGGAATAAACCCTACAAGGCAGATGAACAAGTCTTACGGTTTTCAGTCAACGAGTTGGGTTCCGGTAGCGGGACCCAACATTAAGGCATAAACGGTAAATGCGCTCTTTTCTATTAAAAGTTTCCACTAGTGAAGTATTTAAAGCAATGCAATGCTAAAAATAAATTGGATGTTATATTGCAAAATACCTTCAAGTTATTTTATGGTACGCACTTTACATTCACTACTTTTAATGTGCAACAATCAACAGTATCAGCTTCATCATCATCCTGTAGAAGGCCATCCACAGAATCGTAGAACATTATAAGATTCAAACTGAAAAGAAATGTAAGGCTACATATCCAACTACTAGTTAATAACACTACAAGGAAACAGATGCTCCATTAGAATTTAGTCGGTGCCAAAATGGTGCATGATCAATACAATTCACATGCTAGTATGTAAACAAATTATGGCTTTCAACTACTTTCAGAGAAGGTATAGGTAAAACTCCATGGGTTTAAACAGAATTTCCAATTTATGTCATTCAAAATTACCAAGCTCCATTTGAGGACAATAAAAAACCTAAAAATTACCATATATATGACTTCACCTAGATGCAAATTATAATGAAAAATCAAACACAATTACATTGAAGACCACAAATATTTAAAAAGAGCAGGAATCAGGCATCCAGAATAGCAAAATTGTCATAAGGAATTAGAAACTCAGCTAATTCACTCAAAGAAATCTTATCCAGAAAAAAACAAGTTGTAGATTCACCACTCTCCAATCGTGGGAAACATATTGATTGAATTTCTTTCTAAAAGACAATGGATTTCATTCATTAAAAAATACTAGATAAAAAAGCCGCCGTCGAGAAATGGGGCTTCGCTGGAGCCCTAAGATCATTGGAGAAACCCAAGTTAGGAGCCAATGTAGCCTTCTGGGTCCAGTGGCGGTTAGGGCTTGGCCTCACCAGAGGACTCAAACAAAATGATAATCCCGACGTGTTCCTGGAATGCCTAGGCTTGCCTCGCCGCATTAACGTCGGTGTCCTCTTCCACGGGTGTGTTGAATCTAACGACGAAGGAGATGGGTTGCAGTCCTCGTCATTATCATTCCGTCTAGCCAACGACATTCCTCGATCTGCACGTAGACGAGGTTCACCAAGGCTCATGGAGGTAACCAAAAATTGGTTGGTTGATGGCTTCTTCTTGCTATGTAAAAGAAAGTAATAAAATTAGGTTTAAGGTTAGGATATTTCGAACACATAGAGACCATCGCCATGCCGCCATCAAAACCAGCGCCTAAGCCATAACCACCATCTTCAGCTACCCCCAATCCATCACCAATATGCCATGAGTTCACTGCCTAGCGAATGGATTCCTAAGATTTGAAACTATTTCACTGACAGTATGTAGAACGTAAAGGCAACGATTTTGTAATCAGAGGACGTTCTCCGTTCTTCCTAGCCGTCCTCATCGGTGTTGTTCTCCTTGTCTTCTTTCTCATTCTCTACGCTCGCTGGGTTTGTCTCTATGATATTCCTAGATTACCCACCAATTCTTAGCCACCGGATCGATCTCAGGGGCTTAATCAAACGACCATTAAGGTGCTGCCAATATCTCTGTACATAGCTTATGTACTTCCCACTGCTTGCTCCTCTATCTGCCTGTCCGTTGTTGCCTGCTTCACCTTCTCTAGTTGTGGTTTTAGGGATTTTGCGTAAACGAAGAGAACAATTGGGGAAAACGAAAAAGGCTAGCTAGTTTAGGAGATGATGGGTTGGGTTATTAACTTATTATCTGCGGGTATAATTTTAGGTGTGGCCAACAACGATGTTTTATTAAATAAAACATCACGAGCTGTATTTAGCGACGTTTTATTGATAAAACGTCGCAAAAAGCATAACAAAAAAATTGAACATTTTGTGACATTTTTTAAACGTCACGAAAAGTCTTCACAATCCATAACATTTTATCAATAAAACATCGCGAATTGTGTTATTTTCTTGTAGTGTCACTTAATTGTATAATATAGTGACATAATAATTTAAATATATTCTTTATCTTATATGTATGTAGATGTCAACGATAAAATTTATGAGATAAATATCCATTGCAAATGAAATTATGATAAGATTATAATTATGAAATTCATATTGCATTTATGTATTATTCCTGAATTATTCCTAGTCATTGTTTTACTAAGACTTGACATTAATAAAATGTAAAATGACTAGCACATCTTATGTTTTTTTCTTATGAAGGAAGCAGTCAATCTTATAAGCTAAAGTATTAGGATACTTAAACAAACGTGTGAGTACTTGCTAGAGAACAAGTTCACTGGACTAAGAACATTATTTGTATGCTATGAAAATTCTCATATGATGATTGTATAAGTAATCTTTTGACTTGAGATTTCTAAAGTTATCTCATATAAGTATTCCTATGTTTTCATACTATTTATGTTATATTCTAATCATCAGTAGCTCATCTGGTAGTTATTGGATACAAAATGAACTATATGGAGGTAGTTGAGTGACCAATCTATGATTTATCCCCTTAAAGAAATCAGGGAGAATTTTTTGTTGTCTTGATTGGTATTGATTCGAGAAATCCTTGGCCAAGGTAAAAAGGCACTTTGTAAAATAGTTTATAAATCATTAATTGAATCAATTGCTAATAATATAAAACTAATATGATTGGACTCAAATATAAATAGACATCAATTTCATGCTTTATGTTTAATCAAAATATTGTATGATAAAAGGATTGAATTATACGAAAATGTCATGCATAGAATGGTTAACTAAAACTACTAATATTCCTAAATATTTGGGTGATTATAATGTATTGCTAGAGACTAATCTTAATCTATGGATACAAATTATTTAATTAGAGAATTAAAGATAAATTAATTAAAGGATTTTAATTTATCTAATCGTAAATATGATTTAGAGTTATAATTTATATCCATTTCTAACATATTAGGAATCTAATAGGTCACACATCAAGAACAAGTTAGACAGAGAAAAGTGTTTTAATCAAGTTGGTCTTGATTGTAAAGTTTGGGAAACTTTATGATTAAATATGATACATTTAATAAATAAGTATCAATATGAGATATTAGATTTTATTTTGGAATAATTGTTATTTAATTAAAATTATTTGTAATTCTAATTAAAATTTAATTAAAATTAGAGATTTTATTTTGAAATAATTGGTATTTAATTAAAATTATTTGTAATTCTAATTAAAATTTAATTGAAATTAGATTTTAATTTCAATTAAATTACTATAATGCCGAAAACCTATTATAAATAGGCTTAAGCTTCAAGGGATTTAGTACTCTTTGCCTAATCCTTTTTGTTATAGTTATAGATTTCTCTTAACTTGTTGTGTGGATACCGTTAGAGGCTAGACACTTATGCGGGTATGATAGTTAAGATGAGTCAATTTTATAAATGGTTTGAGGGATATGGCAAGGAAAGAACACCAAACTTTAAAATAAGGTATGAATTAAAATTCACACTTTATTATTATTTATGTTTGAATTATTTTATATAAATCAAAGTGACTTTGTCTTTCAAGAAGTCAAAAGGAAAAAGTTTTGTGATTATATTACTACGCGTAGGATTGGATCTTGTTCCAATTTTTCAACAAATTCTCCTTACTATTGTTATATTTGGTGACAATTTCTTGTCTTTTGATTCAGTATGAGTTATTCTCTAAATGATTGTATGGTTTTCTTAAGATTTTATCTTTTGAGCGTTTTAGGCCTTTAAAGCATTTGGTGTTACATTCTTCCTAGATCTTATGTATTCTTGCTCCCAGACTTGTGAAAATTACTGCTATATCTCCCTTCTTGATTATCTTGTCTAACATTGGCTATTATAAAATGTACCCATCACTCAAATATTTTTTTTTAAATGAGGCATAGATTATCTCACCATCTTATAACTACTTTGTTTAATTACAATCAAAGAAAAGGTGAGTTTTTTTTTTTTTGCATCTTTACACATAATACATACATATGAAATGTTGGAAAAACTTTGCCTATATTTAGTTGACAAGCCTTGCTTTATGGTTAACCACATTAAAAAGACACTTTAAGAGTTGTTTAGTCCAATTCATATAGATATTTAGGTCATATTTACATTTATTTTGCATATTTATTTATTTATTTTAGTAGCATTTTTAGATTTATTTATTTAGTTTTATTAAGTTTGTTATTTATTTTATTTTATGATATTTTTCATAAAAAGCATAAAATTTGTCTTCAAATTGGAGTAAGAGGTTGCTACTACAACAGATGGATAAGGAAAGAACAAAAGGACAGCACTTTAAGAGGACAAAGCCAAAACGACAACACATGAAGAGGTTCAAAACGCAGGACTAGGAGACGTTCTGGAAAGGAGATAACAACGTTTAGCTTATGGAAATTAATTGAGAAAGCAACACATGAAGACATGCGACAAGTGGGTTTGAAGGCATGTGACTAGCGGCAACAGGCAGCTGGAAAACTTTTATTTAGGTTGTCAAATTGCAAAGTAACGTGTCATCAGAGGAGAAGACTAGCTGAAATTAAAAAAAAGAGACTTTTGAAGATGGGAAGCATCTCACATGCGGCAATCTCAGAAGAAACACGTGGCAGCTGGCTTCTTATTAGGTTTTTCAATTAACAAGACCAGGAGATATATATATGAGAGGACGCAGATTAGGTGGAGGAGGCGGTGACAACGCAAAAGCAAACTAGCTAGGTTTTATTTTTCTTAGACACCAGCGGCGAGGGAGGTTTTCAATTAGAAGGTTTAATATATTAGAGCTTTATCATTAGACTAGCATTATCAGAGTAGCGTAGAAGGCAACAGAGTTTGGTTTTTCAATGAATAGATAGGTTTTCAATTGTTTATTATTATTCTTCTTACACAGAGGCTAGCGGCAGAGAGTTTTCAAGTAGTTTCTTTTAATTAGAGGGTAGCAGATTAGACTAGCGGCAGAACAGAGAGAGATAAGTTTTTATTAGAGGCTTTATTTTTAATAGACAGCGGCGGCTTCAATTGGAGAACACGCACAACAGAGGGACGCACGACGCAGGCAGACTCTAGGATTTTGACGCACACTGCAAGTGGACGAAGGAGACCTGGACGCACGACTGAGTTTTTCATTCCTCGTTCCTTTAATGTTTATTTTTCTTGTTTTATTATTTAATCTGTTGAACATGGTTATGGTTGAGTAGATTTCTTGTTAGGTTTCAAAGATTGGTAGTAGTTTTCGACTTTCTATATGATTTGATTTTGAGTTTTATTCAATAAAATTGATTCGTAGCTATTGATTCTTGTTTTGCGAATTATTGTGCATGTTATGTGTTAAGCCTCACATGATTTGCGTTGAAATTATCGGTTGAAGAACTGAAAAGTGAAAATCGGTAGTGGAAAACCAAAATTAAGAACTTATAAGTTTGGACTTAGACATAGGCAAAAATCTGTGAGAGGAATCACCAACTAGATAAAAATCTTAATGGGTTTTAGTTAATTTCATAAGCCACGATAGTCGGGATTGATTTTAACTGCGACACTTCTTTGATATCTCGATAGAGAATCATAGATAATTTAGATTTAGTTTCCTTCAAAGTCTAGGAATCAAGTTTATTGAATAAACCAGAAGAGAATTATTAGAAGTCGATCACGAAATCAACTTTGAAACTTGTCTTTCACATATTTGATTTATTCCTACAGTCATAAATTGCGCAATTATTTAGTTTATTTTAGGATTAGTTTTAGCAATTCGTTAATTAATTAATTTCTCAATAATCACCCTTTTAGCGATCAGCCCAAATAATTGAGTGATTTTAGCCTAGTAATTGTTCAGTAACTTCCTGTGAATCGATACTCTTACTTCCCTATTTACTTGCGTGACCCGTACTTGCGGGGCCTCGAACAATTACCCCCACAAATGTCACAACATGTCATGGATATCGGTTGAGCTTCCATATATATGTCACCATACCTCTTGTTCCAAGTTGCCATAAGTGATAACATACCATAATCTCCTTGAGAATATTATCCTCTTCATCCTTCCATTGTATTTGGTGGTTATAATGATGAATACCTAAATCCTACAAACAAGTCACAAATACAAAATTAAGAATGAGAGCTATAAGGATAAATAAATATACATAAAAAGAAAAGAAATAAAAACTACCTAAAAGAAAATTTAATAAATTAATAAAAATAAGAATTTCCTAATATTACAATCCTTGACAATAGCCCCAAAATTTTGATTGATATTTTTTACTGCAAGTGTACAATATAACTATAGTTAGCACTTGTAAGTAGAGTCGATATTACAAGAACTAAAATTGTTAGTACTTATCATCTTTTTATTATTTAATCTAACAAATTATGTGATAATAATTGATCAAATTTAAAATTAAAATAATAAATTGAAATAAATCAATCCAGATGATTGACCAGAACAAAAATTAAACTCATAAACGATCAAAGAAAATATTGTTACCAGGCTAATCTTAGCCTTATCAACTCTCGGGCATAGTTCTCGAAGCAGTTCGAGAAAGAGACCATACACATTCCAATGAAGAACCCATTAATGAAAATGGACCAAATCTCTTTTTTTTTGGTGCAAAAAATGGACCAAATCTCACATAACGTAATGTCATTTACTTCTAAATCTCTTTGCATTAAATGTTTACCTAACCTTTTAGAATTTCAATAAAGAAATGGACATAACAAGAAAATAAAAATCATGAAAATGTAGCTAACCGATAAATACATCAGATATATCTCTATTTTTCAAATCTGTCTATATAAACTTGTCTTCCTATATATTTAAATAAAAAAGACAAGATATTATATCTCAAATCCGTAACGAAAGAAAAGTATCTTAATACTCTATTTTGAAGGCAGAAATCATGGCCATTGAAATCTATGAAGTAGTCAGCGAAGAAGAAGAAGAAGAAGATGTAATTATATCAAACTTATACATCAGATCGGTGATTTACCAGATATGATCCGGTATTATCGATTCGAACCTCTTGTTTCTTTCAATGTATATGTTATTGATTGCTTTCTATTTACCATCATTCATACAAACTTTGGTTATTCTTTGAAATTAAGTTTTGTATTTTAGTGTATTTATTGGTGAATTTATAATCATATTTTAAAGTTTTAACAAGTCATATGCTTATGTTTAGTTTAGTCAAGTATGATAAATGTTAGAATAGTTCCTACTTTTGGTTATGAATTGTCATACCTAAAAATTGAATGTTGACTATGCATTTTCGATGCAGTCTTCAGAGATTCTACTGGAAAGAACAAGGACAAGAACTCTCAAGTAGGAGAGAATCTATCAATTTTCAAAATCTTTCTTGAGTAGAAGAAATTCAAAGGGATTGACGAAGCAATTTACTTGAACAATTCTCATCTTCTGCTTACTGTTATCATTCTTTTTTTTTTAAAATACAAAGGAAAGCAAAACATCCTAAACTATCTCAGCGCTCTACGGCGCAGCGTGCCTTGTTGGTCATGATGGAAAAGCTCTATTACGGTTATCGGCGGCTCTCAGAGAGTAAAAAGGTTTGGACTGGCTAGAGTGGCAAGCGATGCCATCCTGTCTGCACACTGGTTCCCTTTACGATAGACATGCCGGAGAGTTACTTCCTAATCACGCTGGATAAGCCTCTGGGTACCTGTCACTAAAAGGATATCATTAAAGAAAACGGGATGAGAAGAGGACAGATGTTAATAACTTCTAGGGAGTCCACTTCGACCAAGACTCGTTGGTAGCCTAAGTTCCAAGTAAGGGTGAGCCCCGAATGTATTCCCTGGAGTTTGGCAGTGAGTGGTGATCCTCTTCCAATGTAGTGAATGAATCCACCGCACCACTGACCTTGCCAGTCACGAATTAATCTCTCAGCTGTAGCTATGTTTGTACCATTGTGAGCGATTCCATCAGTGTTTAACTTAACCCAATGTTTGGGGCTGTTATCACTCCTTTTGAGATATATAAATATCATTCCAATTTCTAAATGGTTAAAATTTTGTAATTGATTATCCTAACAAAATAAAATTATTGTTGTAATTTTTCTAGTACATGTTGCTCCACTTGAAGGATAATCTTTTCTTTAACAATCAGCTACCTTGTACGTATACAAATAGCTAT
Organism: Erythroxylum roigii; assembly: GCA_027576455.1. NCBI lineage: Eukaryota > Viridiplantae > Streptophyta > Magnoliopsida > Malpighiales > Erythroxylaceae > Erythroxylum > Erythroxylum roigii. The sequence goes on from JANZXV010000210.1 coordinate 5,185,473, forward strand.
TATACTTTCTAAGGTTCAACATCGTAATTCCTGACGACTATAGTCCAATCTTAGGACAGTAGACTTTAAATTGAAGAACTAATTATTTGTCTGCACTTTGTTTTGGATACTGGCGGCTGGACTTGGATTAATCCAAAATTTCCTGCCCTTGGGTTTACAATGGATGTGCCGGGTGTTTCACGGCGGAGAAAATGTCTTCTTAGCAGGTGGTTGGTCCAACAGCATTAAAAGCCTCCAAGAGGCTGCAATGCACCGTAAATTTGCTTGTGAGGTAGAAACTCAGCTTCTTGCACAATCCATGAGGACCAGGTAACAACGTGACGTTACATTGACTCGTTGTTTTCAAGACAATGACCACCACAACGCTATATTTGGCGTTCAAGAAGGTTTCCAGGTCCCTACGCATCGCCGTCTTATATTCTTCAACAGGCCTTCTAGGCCATGCCTTTCATTCCAATTTGTCTTAAGCATCCGCTCCATCGGTCATTGGCCTCGTCCAAGAACTTAATAGGTAGACCATTCTCGTTGTTGAAGTTTAACATGGTGGACTCCTGATCTCCACGCGTATAGGAGAATGTACATTTTGAAAAGAGATAATTAATATATTTTCATTTTTTCAATATTAAAGACGAGGATATAAATATCTCAAACGTGCAAAAGTAATGAAAAGGGAAATCGGATCCTCTGTTCAGTTTTACTCTATTTTATTCTGTCTCATAGAATTTCAGCCATTTATTTTGCGGGATCCACGCAGGTTTTATGCGGGCCCCATATAAATAAATGGCTGATATTTATTGGACACAATAAAACACCATAATATTGGACATAAATTCTGGACTAATGAAAAGGTGCAGGTCATGTGTCTATAAAGTAAATGAGAAGTCAATAAGTGTTGATATCATACATGAATTTGTGAAAATAATTGAAAATGATAATTTATAAAGTTTCAGGTTTAGATATTGAAACTCTTTTGTTATAAAGGTTGCTGATATCTTTTACCCTCATGCCTCTTCCTGATCATTTACGGTCAAGAACCTGCATGCATAGGATAAAAAGAACCCTTCCATTTACTTTGACCGTAAGAAAAATTTGACCCTCCTCTCTAGCTTTGAGTTTTGCACTTCCCCTCGCGAACGCTCAAGGAAGGGCTGCTTTTAAGATAGCAAAGTCAAGGCATATGCATTTATTAGGTCTGGCTTGTTCTTCTTCAACGCCTATATATAGCCACTTTGATCTAGCTAGCTACTCTCAGAAATTAACCTTTGAAGGAAGAGTCGACGGTTTACTTTAGTCTGCAACCAAGTTATGATCAACGCAAATAATGATTATGCAGCTCTGGATCAGAGTAGCAGTAGTATGGCTCAACAGCACCAGAAGAAGTACAAAGGTGTTCGTCGCCGGAAATGGGGCAAATGGGTATCTGAAACCAGAGTTCCCGGCACGCAGGAGCGGCTCTGGTTAGGTACTTACACGACTCCAGTGGCTGCTGCAGTGGCTTACGACGTAGCTTTATATTGTTTACGAGGAGAATCATCGGTGGAAACCCGAAACTTTCTTGATCTAAAGTTGCCTGCAAGTGTACGAGGAGACATGTCACCCATGTCCATCCAGAAAGCAGCGTCAGACGCCGGAATGGCCATTGACGCACGGATGATACTAAACAAGTCGCCGGAGCAAGAAGGAGTGAGTGCGACAGGGATTGGTGAGATGGCAGAAAATGGAAGGGAGGGATGTTCGTCCCGTGATGAAAATGAGTTAAAAGAAGGAGAGAGGATTGGATAGATGATTATCTGTACTGAAGTACTAATTAGAATTAAGCACATTATATATGAGTTTTGATCCTACAATATTTGGACAATCTTTGCGCATGCAATTACTATAATTAAGCCGAGAAGGATCGATACTAGGAATGAATATAAGTAGTTCTACATGTGTTTCAAAAGCAACGTCTAGGGAAGTTTGTACACGTAGTTTGCTCTGAGTATGAGTTGGGTTTGTGTCTTCTCCAGTTCACTTTCCAATAGTTGTGTTGAGCATAAACCTGTTATGTATAAAGACTATTAAGAGTGAGTCAATAGAAAAAGCTTGGGTGATAAGTACAGGGTTGATCAAATCGTATTAAAATAGAGTTATTAAGGTTCAAAAGAGTGACAAAATGTCTTCCATCTTCCACATCCGCAGATTTCTATTGGTGATTTCCAGGTCCATGCCAAAGTACTTTTCGCTTTTTGAGTTGTAGCTATTGCATTCACATCAGACCCAACGTAGTTTCAATACTTAGCAGTTAGCAGTAAACAAGTTTTTCTGGTCAAAAAGATGTCTAGTATATAACAATAACATTAAAAAGTACTGGAAAATACATTAATGGTGTACTAAATAACTTTGGCATATATTAAGCATTTAATTACAACTTAAGAAAAATAACATTTAGTTGAGTGGAATGAGCTACATTAAATCTAAATAAAAATGCTTAATAGAAAATTTTGAAATTGTTTTAGTTTTACTTAGTTTTCTGTTTTTGTTTTTTGTTTCTACTTTTCTTTAAAATAAATGCAAAAACTTACTGGTTGTTTGTTAATATAATGTAGTTATAT
>JANZXV010000210.1:5214196-5224595 GCA_027576455.1 Erythroxylum roigii
GAAGAGATGAAGGAGCACTTTTGGAAAATTGCAAAATCCTTCACAATAAGGGAATATGAAGAAAATTTGGATAAGCTCAGAGCCAAGAAGGAAAGGGTAGTAGAAGATATTGAGAGTTATACACCAGTTCAGCAATGGTGTAGGGCTTTCCAGAGGGAATATTCTATGATTGAGTTTGTTGACAATAACTTATGTGAGGCCTTCAATAAGACTTTGGTTGATGCACGAAAAATGTCAATTTTAGGATTGTTTAAGCACATTAGAAGAGAATTGGTGAAAAGAATCATGAGAAAATGAAAAGAGGCTACCAAATGGAAGGGAAATTTAGGGCCAAGAATATGGGAAGCAATTGAGAAAAGTGTCATGGTTGCTCAATATTGTTTAGTATATCATAATGGAGAACAAGGTATGAGATTGATCATGGGCAGAATAGATATATAGTGAGGCTTTAGAACAAAATATGTTCTTGTAGAAGATATATCCTCTTTGGCATTCCTTGTATACATGCCATATGTGCTATTAAAGACAATAAATTTAATATTGAAGAGTACACTTCTAGTTGGTTATAAAAGACTAAATATGTCAAAGCATATGGGAAGGCATTTCAACCGATGCCTAGTATAAAAGACTACACCATTAGCAATGAAGAAACTATTATGCCACCAGAATTCAAACAAGGGCCTGGTAGCCAAAACAGCTTGGAAAAAGGGCATTGATGAGCCTCCAAAATATTACAAAGTAACTTAAAAGCAAAATGCTGACCACGTGTTTAGGATGGCCATGATCATGACATACAACCATTTCCATATAGAAGGAGACAACAAAAGAGGCTATCCTTGGAAGGGTAGAGAGGTAATTTCTAAGTTGTTTTGTCTTTTTTGTGGTACAACTAAGATTCTTTTCTATAGTAGTGGTAATCTTCTAGGTTTTTTTGTTCCATTCTCACTGTTATCAATAGCAGGTTCCAGCCTAGTTTTAAAATCCTAACCTAGACCAATCAACTTATTTCCATATGGAGCAAAACACAACTAACTCACAGTCAACCCCAAAAAACATATCCATAGTTCGAACCAACATTGACATCCCAATAAGCGCCTCTAAATCTGCATCTAACAATGCTAAAAAGGGAAAGAAAGGTAAAAGAAGAGCAAATGCCTATGCTTCTGCCTCTATTACTGTGATTGTTTCTGCTGGTATCACAACTGCTTCAGGTATTGCCAACACCTCAGGTACTGCTCATGTATGTGGAAGTGCAAATACAACAGCCTCAGTTATTCTCTCAACACCTAGATGTTCTTTAGAAATAATAAATATATGTACATCTTCAAAGGCCACCACCAAAAACCAAACTAAAGGGAGAAGAGGGCCTAGTTATGGTGATGCAGATGATGAAAGCAGATTGAGGGTGTTGGTGCTGGCAGATGTAGTTTAAATTTTTAAAAGAAAATTACAAGAAAAAGGTCTATCACATACTTTTCTCTTCAACAAGAAGCAAATAGGAAGTTCAAGAAATGGATGGAAGGGATGGGGATATACACAAATTAAACCACAGGGTTGCAAATGCTAAATGTAAGTGTTAAATATTTACATTCTTATTAAACATTAATTAATTCATACAACTTAACAATGTTTACATTTTATCAACAGTTTGGAAGGAGAAGTCAGAGACTACTACACCTTGGGCAGAAATCAATAAAGAGGATGGAAGTTGTTACTGCACATGTGAATCCAAGCCAAGAAAGTTAAACTACATCTTCAAAGGAAAAAGGAGAAAATGTAAACTTAACATTTAATTGTTAGTGAACTGAACAATTTTGTGATATTTGTGTACTGAACAACGATAGATTGTAAGGATCTTATTGGCACTTACACGTTATTAAGCAATGAATGCAATGACTACCAATTTAAGTTTAAATTGCATTTCTTTGAGGTTTTTTCCTTTTTGTTGAAGTTCATGAATAGGTTACTGAAGGTGATAGAAGTTTAGTTGGAATTGTCACATTCTCAACAATGTTAAAAGTTTTCAGGGAAAGCTTAAAGTTTGTGGCCCGAAGAGATGATAAGCTTTTTGTAGTAAAGTGTTGGTCCCCTTTATTTTCATAGTTTAGTCTTGAATTGAGATCAGATCATCAAGTAGCCATTTGATGTAGTATATCATAAACCAATCTGTGTGAATTGCATTTCTTTTAGGTTTTTTCCTTTTCATTGTAGTTCATGAATGGTAGAGCATTTACATTGTTAATACAAAGAATTGGAATTATAGGTATATTAAACATCTTTTTCTCCTCATAATAATTTGATGACTTATAAAACAATTTAGCAGTTGTGTTAATCATTGGAGCTAAAGTTCGAATGACATTTTTTAGAGTAGTCAATTGCTGCCTTTTTAAACTTCTTTTGACTACTAACCAATACTGCATCTTCATTGATTAAAGATCCTATTTTGTTACTAATATTCCTTACCACATGTTGAAACATCAAACATCTTTAGGCTAGTACATAAAACATCAATAGGCCAGTACATAAAACATCAAACCTGCTTAGGCTTAAACATCAAATTAGGAATACAACAGATGTTGAAACATCTAACAATTACACTTTCCAACATCAGGTTAGGTGAATTACATTTACACATTGTTCTAGTATATCAAACCATTTCCATATAAGGCTTTAAAGGTACAACTATTGCCTATATTGCCTTCATTATTTAGATTAACAAATATAGCAAAACTACTAAACACAAGCTTAAACAAGCAAAAAATTTCCAATACTTTGTTGAATGTGTTTCATTACTACTCCTCGTGAAAACTAACTCATTCTTCAACTTCAAATTATCTACAATCGTTTTTGCTTGCAAAACATCTACTACATTCTCTTTTAACTATGCCACTTCAGCCTTCAATAGATTACTTTGACACTATAACATCTTCTTTCTATTTTTCAGCTTTAAAATAATCTGTCTTGCTCTTGGAAAAAATCTTTGATCATGCCATTTATGAAATCCACAAACATTTTCACTTTATCATCAAAGAAAAAACAACAATTCGTTAATGAAATATATGAACTTATTTTGCTAAAACAGCATAAAAATGAACCAAAATTACCAAAAAAAGTTGACAGCCATAAAACCTTTTTCCTAGATTTTTATCAGTCCATGAAGTCCACCTACATGCTCTCAAGTTACAGTAACAATACTTAGCCTCTCCGTCATAGTCTCATTCAACTAGGTAAGTTGAAGAAATCAGCTTGTATGACCTCAAATTAAGCTTATAACGCGTCCCTCTACTGACAAAGATGAAAATTTTAAAAATTTCAACTCAACACAAAATTACAACCAAGAAAACAACAAACTGAATCCTCTAATTAACCTCATTACCTTGAAGAACTACTACTTGAGCTCATTCTCAAGTATTACAACACAATGTTGTAATGTTGATTCTGCACCCACTGAATGCTAAATGTTGTCTACATAATTGAATTTGTTTGCTTTTAAGAATTTGCATCTCTTCTATAAATGTCATACTTTATCTTAAACCTAGCTGATAAAGATAAACAAAACATGGATAACCACTAACGAAGTTAAACCAAGTGACATAAATTATATCCTACGTACAATGTCAAGTAGATGTAAAAGAGAAAACTTGATCATATCCTACGTACAAATGTATAATAGAATTGCACATGAAAAAAATTATAATCTACACACTATTCAATCTTATAATCAAACTCATTTAAAGAAGATAAAGTAATTTACCTAAATGTAACATTGTTAATGAAACTTTTCATAAAAAGAGAAAAAAAAGGGCAAAGGAATAAAGTAAAAATTCAAACATCATAAATTATATACAAAAATTAGAAGCAAGCATGAGTCATTACCTACTTAGGTCTTCAATCATCAGATCTCCAAAAACCCAACCACCCATTCACCTACAACACCAAAAGAGAGAGCTCACACTACGTAGAAGGCATAAGCAAGATTGGAGTGAAGGCACATGTGTGAAGTGATAATGCGTACAGGAATTGGAGTGAAGGCACAATTGAGAGAAAAGAAAGGGGGTGAAAACAACTGTTGAAAAAATGGTTGATTTAGGGTTAAAGAGTATAAATTTAATTGAAATTAAATTATTTTTCTTAAATTCCACTGGCTTGGACAATAGCTTATGTGTTCTTAACGTGGGATCTAAAGACTAACTAGCCTGCATGTAACGGTGCGTATAAAACATGTCCTAATTTTTGTCCGAAAAAGTCTTAAATTGAGCAAACTCGTGAAATTTTAAACCTTCTTTGAGCAAGTTACAAATTTAAGTCTTAAACTGATTAAACTAAAAAAAGTTAAGCCCTAATTTGAGCTTTTAGCCTGGGTTTATATATCAAACAAGCATAATCAATACTTTTATCCTCATTTTGATTCCTAATTTTTGATGTAATTCTCATTCTCATTTTTTATTCCAATTCCTTCGTTACTGGTTACTAAACAAAATAAAGTCATTCTTCTGACTATAAATTATGTGCCAAGCCAAGCTATGACAAGACATAGCAATCATCTCCTACTCTCACTGCTCTCATTACAACATACTGAAGCAATGTTATCTTAAACATACGCAGTTTCAGTTTAATAGTTATAAATGCCTCTAGGTTGGGAGATATTTACATGTTTATAATTTCCAATCTTAAAAGAAGTTATGGTTTTAACTAACATGCTAAACCATCTTTACACGGATGCAACTTTACGGGATACTTGTGTGAAAAAAGTTGGAGAAAACCATATCCCTCTAACTTCTATACGTGGTACATGACCAATTTCATCTTCATATTTCGTATTTAATTTTCTCATAATTTTATCTTTTAAAATTATTATTTAAATATACATAAAAATAATATTTTATTAAAAATTTCAATGATAAATTAAAATTGCCTGACATATAATATAATATATAATTATATCTATTTATACACGGACAGTAGTAAAGTATTTATTTAAAAAATGATTTTTATAAAATACTTATGGATGGAACTTATGAGATGATAGGAAATAAAATTGCAAAAAGTAATGTTTTGAAAATTAATGTTTCTCCCTTGTAATTTCTAGTCCCTTTTAAATTAGAGAAAAAGTAAACCCAAGAGGTGTGGTTGATTGACAGGGACTTATTCATCCTTAACCAAAAGTCAGGGGTTCGATCTTTGACTTTGGGTATGGAGCAGCCTTAAATCATTGGGTCAGCTGTCTCACCCTATGAGGTGCCTACAAACCAGCGAGGGGATTAGTCACTGAATCTGCCGGTAGATACCTTGGTCTAAGACAAAAAAAAAAGAGAGAGAAAAAGTAGAGCGTGACAAAGAAAGTCTCAACCGTATGGATTAAATTAATGTTTTGGGCCGGTGCCACCGAACTTCTTGGCTATTATTTTTGGCTATTGTTTTCAAGAATTTAATTCAAGTAATGTAACCTAATATTATATTAACTTGGAAAATTGAAAATCTTCGACCATTTAACTCATTCTTGGAAATTTATTCATCTTAACTCAAATTTAGCATGCCAATAAAGTATAATACATATATTTTTTGAATCACATAAAAATAAAATAAAATAATTAATTTTTATTTAATAACTTTTTAATTAAATATCTATTTTTTATAAATAAGGATATTTTTAGTCATATTTTAAAATTTTAATTTTATTCAATTATCAACTGATTTTATTATAATCTAATATTGATTAAACCTTTTAAATTTTAATACAGGTCTGTTAAGACTTCGGATTCATCGTGTGCCTTTGAAAAACAAAGATAACGGACTGTTTGACAGGAGTTAATTTTCAATTCAAAGAAGTTAAAGAAAAGTCAAAAAGAGTTTAAGTTCCTTAGAATTAAAATATATTCGTCTTTATCTTTTGCCCTTGTCTGTTCCTGCTCATTTCAGAATCCATGGAGAATGAGGCTGTTAAACCATTCTTCTACGTATCCAAACCTCATTCCTTGCGTGTTAAGAAAAGACAAGTTGTAGAGCCGTTGTGAGGTGTTAAAGGGTAGATGTAGATCTGTTATAAAAGGTTCATAGTGACGAGGTTAACAGATTTGTCAACGTACAGAAACTTAAGCTACCGACATTAAATATTCTTAATAGACTTATCAGCGTAAAAGAATGAAACACTGATAGAAACTTCAACTCAAATGACCTGCTACACTAGTTGGTAATTAGGTATTGGCTATCTATATCAACCACTTTATTGCTAATTTGGTTAATTCCAAATTCGATGTAAACTACAAAGAGGGAAGGAAAAACAAAAGACAAAAATAGAAGTAAATATATATATATATATATATAAGATAAACGGAAACAAGTGTCAAAAGGCCAACACCAAACACCGCATCCAACTGGGCCTACACAGTTTCTACTTTGAGTACTGCTCTTAACCAACGTTGGATGGTGTTAGGGAAAAACACCGCTCTGGTCTGTTTTCATGAAAGGAAAGAAAGAAAGAGAAGCATTAAATGGCAGTTCATTTCAGTTGGTTTCTTTCTTTGAGGGGTCAGGGAGATGTGAAGCTATTGGTTTGTAATTTTGACATTTGAAGCCTCTTTCTTCTTCACCTGTCACCTGCTACTCTTTTATTTTCTTTCTTCCTGCTTCTGCCCACCATCTGTCCTAACCTTGCATCTAATTTTTTAAGCTAATAATCTTTGAAACTACTGTTAAAGATCGTATCTTTATGTATCAAATCTTATTTGGTACTCAAGAAAATCCTCTTCTAACTGCTCACTCCATCTGGGAATTACTTGATTGATTCTCTATCATTTCCCCTTTCCCAAAGATTTCTGGGTTTTGAAGAATACTGGTGTTGCAGCAATGGGAAACCGCTTCATTTGTATGTCAAAGAAGGACACCAGGGAGAATAATGGATCAAGAAGCAAGAGGATGGGTAGGTCACAGAGGAAATTGTTGGCAGAGGAAGAGTTCTTGCACAGGCAAGCGCTGTCTATGGCACTTCATCAGCACCAGTTATCGCAGAGATTTGAAGGATCCATGTCCAGGAGGATTGGTTCGACCAGTTCTCGGAGGCGGAATCTCTCAGATCCTTTTTCCAATGGCAAACAGGTTACTTATTTCTTGTTGTGACATCTCTTGACTTTTACGATTATATTTAGTCTTTAATCTTTTTGTTTTTTAATGTAAAGGTAGCAACTTTACTCCTTTTCACGATTGGGAGTGATAAAATCGGATCTGTGATAGAAAGCATGTAATGATGATTTTAAATACTTGCTAGTATGAAACACAGAGCCTTTAATTATGTTGTTAGTCAACTGGCAATTTTCATAGAATGATGCACGTGTTCTTGTCGAAAAGATGCATATACACAAGTAAAGGGAGCTACTCTATTGTTTTAAAGAGAAAAGGTTTAGCCTTTTAGTCGGTAGTGCACCACAATCTAGACGAAGCAAAAGGAATAGTACGAGGATTTTGAGCTTACCTTTCCTGTTTCTACATAATTCTATCCTTAACTAAACCACGCTTGATGCCGAGAATAAAGTAGTTTCAAGGTACTTATTATGTACTCTGGTATGTGAATGAGAATTAAATCCACAATATCACACGAGTTAGGTGACCAAAACAACCAGGTTAGGCAAATTGAACTAAATTTGAAGTTTAGGTCTATCGGTTGAGTTCTAATCAGAAGGCGAGCAAGGGACTGCAGCTTTTTGGAGAGGGAAGATTAGTGATCAGAAATTCAAAATCCTCAACGTTGTTACAACTCTTAGGCTTTTAGACACCATAACTTCTTTACCTGAATGGTTTAAGTTTCACTAGCAGTTCCTGACCAGCTTGTGAAAGCCAAAATGGTGGACTGGTGAGGGAGAGAAACATCTGGGATCCTGTTATAAGTTGGTGTTTTCAGTTATTGAGAAGTTTTGAATTGGTACGTGGTCACATTATGTACCAGTGGTAATAATCCGTCACAAGTGCGAAGTTCTCATCTGATGTATGTTTTAGTCATTCCAACCTAACATGAAAGGATCTGAATAATATCAAGCAAAACACTTGAGGTTTGTTTGATCATGTGTAATGGATTAGCCATCTGGTTTCTTCTCTCTTAGCTGGCATTTTTTTTTGGTTTTGTTTCGTTATGGCTGTTGCTTCACATAGTTTCTAAACTTCTCTAGTGGCAGGCTCATCCCTTTAAGGTCCATTGTTTCAATTTTGTTGACTTCTCTGCAGGTCCCAGACTTTCTGGAGAATATCAAATCAAAAAGTTTTATCCTGGTTCATGGCGGTGGCTTTGGAGCTTGGTGTTGGTATAAAACTATGTCTCTTTTGGAGGAAGCAGGACTAGTTCCCACTGCCATAGATCTTACTGGATCTGGTATTGACCTTACAGACACAAATAATGTCACAACATTGGCAGAATACTCAAAACCACTCTTTAGGTGTTTGGAAAATCTTCCTGAGGATGAAAAGGTCAGCAATAGTAGCAGTTTTATCACCATTTTGATCCTTTTCCATATATTTTGCCAGTCTGTTCTTAGTCAAATTCATCTTTTGCAGGTTATTTTGGTTGGTCATAGTACTGGTGGTGCATGTGTTTCTTATGCACTAGAACATTTTCCAGAAAAGATCTCGAAAGCTATTTTTCTGTGTGCTACAATGGTTTCTGATGGTCAAAGGCCTTTTGATGTGTTTGCTGAAGAGGTACGTCAGCATCTTCTTGTCACTCATGTCTATGAAATAATGGACCAGTGAACAAACCTCAAAAAATTAGCATCATTTGATGCAAAACTGATGATTTTGTTGTTATTTGACTTTCGAATCTTAGCGAAGAAGTCTGCTGTCAACTTTCTTAATTTCTCAGAATTATAGACTGATACTGGACTATAGATACTCTTTTCGGATAGTCTATCATGGTTTACGCTGCATTGCCTAATTTCTGAATCCTCGTCTAATCATGCCTTTACCAGAGCACCAGACTTTTTGTCTCGCATTTTATTGAGTTTATTTTTCTTTTTTTTATGACTAATAAAGTTCATATTGCAGCTTGGATCTGCTGAACGTTTTATCCAAGAGTCACAATTTTTGATTTATGGGAATGGTAAAGATAAACCTCCTACTGGATTCATGTTTGGGAAACAACACATGAAAGGATTGTATTTCAACCAATCACCTAGAAAGGTATGCTACATAGCAGAAAAATGAACTATTTAAATATTGTTGATTTCTGCTGTTTCTTCTTCTTCCACTGGATGGAGCAGCCACATGTTAACCACCCTACGAGTTCAACTTTTTACTTTGGAGCACCATGATATGATAGCTTTCTCTACCATGGTGATGTAGGGTCCTTTCTTCATATTTATGATTCTCCTTACCCGAGTACAGTCTCTGATTGATTAATTTATCTTCATTTCAAGCATTCACTACCTGTTTCTGCTGTAAAAGTAGGCCTTTAGTATTCACACTTAACCATCAAGTTTGCAATATTTGAACCTTTTATATTCTTAAATATTATACAAATGACATTAGCGATCAAACTGTGGAGGGGGAGGGTTCACTGGCTGAATATCCAATAAAAGCATGATTAATAAAGACTGCTCAATCAACTGAAGCTATTTCGGTATCTGTCAGGATGTCGCTTTAGCCATGGTCTGCATGAGACCCATCCCACTGGGTCCAATCATGGAGAAAATGTCATTGTCCCCTGAAAAATATGGAGCCGGAAGGCGATTCTTCATTCAGACGTTGGATGACCATGCGCTTTCCCCAGATGTGCAAGAAAAGCTAGTGAGGGAAAATCCACCTGAAGGTATCTTCAAGATCAAGGGGAGTGACCATTCTCCATTCTTTTCAAAGCCTCAGGCACTGCACAAAATCTTAATGGAAATCGCTCAAATTGCATAGGTCATGTGTTGCAATGTGGAGATAATTTATCTGAAGTGTTCTTCTGATAGGATTAGGAGACAGGAGTGACTAGTCCAGCTTTTATGCTTGCTTTGCACTAGATTGATGGGCAGATAGTGCATGTAAAAATATTTATTGGTGGTAGATGCATATTATGTAGAGGAAAAAACATTGAATTCTCCATTATCTTAAAAAGGACCACTGTATAATCTTGCTTTTGTTTTTAATGGTTACTCCCTTTTATTCATAATAAATGTCATTTTAGAAAAACGCACGCTTATTAAGAAAGCTAATGAAATTATAGATATACCCTTATTAATACTCCCATAAATGTTGTTGAGAAGTGAAAGGTTTTGAAGCAAATAACAAAGAAACATGATGAAGTGCATTGAAAAGTAGAGAAATTGTATGCTCCTTCCGATTCATAATAAGTGCCATTTTAGATACATTTTAATTATTTAAAATAAGTGTCATTTTTGACTTTGTATGCATGTTTATAATTTTACTTCCAAAA
>JANZXV010000210.1:5321709-5337799 GCA_027576455.1 Erythroxylum roigii
TCCTCGAAGCAAGTGATGCAACACGGGGGTAGACTATTGAACCATCGCCGAGCTCCTTCTTGAAAAGCGGTACAGAAGGCCTTACATTGAACGGCATCTGGAACGCAATGTAGGTTCATCATCGACTGGAAGTGCTGCAGATAGTCCAGGGGATCGGTCTTTCCAGTATATTTTTCTGGCGTCGGTATTTTGGTACCGACCGCTGGGAGGCTATTTAGGATGGCCGGGATGAAGGGAGAGCTGTACTGCGTTGATGGATGAGCCGGATGGGAGTTCATAGCCATATTGATTCGATCTTCCACGATCTTTTCCGGGGCTTCAGCAGGATGGCGGTCGGCCATCACACCAATCTACTGAGCGGGGGTCTGCTGTTGTTCCAGCTGAGACTGTAGGACTTGGCGATCAATAGATCAGCCGCTTCCTCTATCTGTCTTCGAGTGAGGGATGTTTGTTGTGGTGCAGGAAGATTTATGTCCAAGGGGCGCTGGGAATTAGGATGTGAATTAGCCTCGGCGTTGTCCTCTAGGGTTACGCTCTGTTCTTCTTGATCTTGGTTCTGAAGTTGTGGTGGATCATTCGGGTGCGAAGATTAAGTGCGGAACTCGTGATGTGGTGGTGGGTGAGTGACGGGTAACTGCAAACCCATCCGTTGCAGTGCAAGGGCCGTGACGGCGGCTATATCAGGATTGGCTGCTGCCGCCTGACTGACCTGTGTGTTCCTGGACGTGGTGCCCTGATGTCGGGCCCCATGGTGGGCGCCAACTGGTTCTGCCTGATTCTGGTGAGGCTGGACGTCGCTACTTGGATCCATAATTCTGACAGATCTTGCTATTGAATACCTGCAAAAACAATGGAAGGCACGTCGGGGGTTAACTGCCGGCAGGCCCCTCCGACGCTCAAGTTAGTCTTTGTGAGAGGGTTTAGGTATCTAAGAACAGAGAAGATTAGGGTTGTAATCTCATACCTGTATCATGGCAAAATAGTACCTTATATATGGCATAGATGCTAGGTTTAGGTCTTTACGTAAGTCTTTACATTTGCATGGGAGTCTAACACCTGCGAATAGGTCGTGGGCATGTGGACCTAGGCCTGGGCCTGGGCCTAGTACAGCCGACCCAACCAAATATTTTTGTAGATTAAATTACAAGATAATCACTTATATAAGTGCTCCGATTCTTAATGCATGGAATACCATATCAAATATGGGGTAAAGTAGCAAATTAATATAATCCTTTACGTAATATAAATGTATTATATAACTAAAAGAACTCACTTTTTGCTTATCATAAAGTCAAGAAATTGCTCTAAACATTGGTAAGATTTCAAGCAACGAATAATAACATTAAATTGATTAATATTGATATGCTTTAATTAATTTAAATAAAATTTCATAACTTTGAAGCATGTATAAATAATAAAATTAAAGAATTATGTCCTAAAGATAACAAAATTTGATTGGAACACATCCTTAATAGGTAGGAGTAAGACAAGAACAAACTATGATTAGAAATGACAATGGGTATGTTTTTTTTAATAAAAACAACGTCATTTTTGACAAAACTACATCATTTTTTAATGGCCCGGTCTGGTCAAGCAATCTCAGTCCATAGCGAGTCAACTCAGGCCGAAGTCGGGTCGGGCCACATTTGTCATCCTTAATTATAATGCAAAAATTTAAGGTTCTTTAAATATAATTTTCCAACCTCTGTAATATACCAATTGGATATTTTCGTGACTTTCATCAATTACGTTAAATACATTTTATGGTGAATTCAATCTTAATGGTTAGGCTTGGAGAGGATTGGTGAATGAACCTAAAGGCCTATAGTACTATTAATGATATAATTTTCATTCTATAAATGACCCAAATATCACATACATATGATTAAGATGTTAATTGTCACAAGATTATCCTAATCCGTATAAATTTATTCAATATTCTCCTACTTGGACAACATGATCATACCGTAATGCTTTCACAACAATATGCATAACCAAACTGACCATACACAGTTAATACACTACTATAATGTATTGTTCCAACATAATTAGGCACTTCCAACCTAAAAGTATAATAATAATATCAATATGGATTTATCATAACGAATATCATTGATTTGTTAGTCATTAGAAATGTAGAGTTAGAAAATGATATAAATAGTGAAAAAGACATTCATAATATGCATATATTGCACAAATTCTAAGCAATCTTTAGAAAATATACATAAAATCAAAACTCTCACTGAAATTAAAAGAAATTAGGCTTTTAATGATCTCATACGAGATACATATTCTTGAAACACACAAATAGATAAGTCTTTAGTTAATGATTCGGCCAACACATACTGCTCGTAAGCATGTGCTCATTAGTAATTAGAAATTTTGCAACTTTCTTTTAAATAAAATGCAAATTGATTTTAGTGTGCTTAAAATGAGAAGTGTTCCTAGTGTTTCAAGATAAAGACAAAACTATGAAATTGCCATAATATAATTTTAGTAGCCTCGAAATAGAGTTCATAACTCTCAATGCTAAAATGAAGTTTCACAATCATGTTGCATGAAAAATAGTTTCGCAACATATGACACACTTTGCCTCAATGGTTGAAGAAGTTGTAAGTGTTTGTTTGACACATTTCCGTGAAACAACTCCTCTTAATATAATAAAGTTGTACCTAGAAGTGGCTTTCTTATTATCCATGCAGTTTGCATAATTAAAGGTTTTTTTTGAAAGAGTAGTGATATGTTGATATGTCAATATAAGATCCTTAATACCTTGAAGATACCTCCTAACTTCCTTAACTTTTCAGTATATTTATGTAAGATTTCTTAAGGATCTATCAATCACAAAGGAAATATCAAGACATGTGTATACTTAAGCACGACTGCCAATTACTGAAGCTTAAGGGACTACTTTCATTTAATCTCTCTCAACTTCATTTTGAGGACATTTGACCTTGTACAACTAACTACCCTTCATTATTGGAGCGTTTACAGATGAACAAGATTGCATATTAAACCTATTTCAAATATGATCAATATAAGTGCTTTGAGACAATCTAATAACAGCATTAGACTATCACACAGAATTTGTATGTTCAAAACTTAGAATGCTTCACCACAATCCTTGAACATAATAATTTGAAGATACATGAGAATTCCTTAGATTTTTTAAGTGTTTTTTCCCTAGAATTCTTACTTTTCAATGGTTTTATCTAGGATCTCATTCAATAAATCAATATTAGCAGTAAGTAAGATATCATCAACATATAAAATTAGAAATATGTACTTGCTCTTACTAACCTTCATATATGTATATTGATAAAAAAAAATAATCATTACAAGTGATAATTTCATTAAATATGATACATTATTGCCTTGAAGCTTGTTTCAAGCCATAAATTGACTTTTGGAGCATACTAATCATGTTTTCTTTTCCCACCAACATCAAAATTAGTAAGTTAAACTATGTAGACATCTTTCCTAAAGTCTCAATTTAAAAAGTCATTCTTACATCTATTTAATGAGATTATAGGTCAAAATGAGATATAATTTTTATAATGATTCATAAAGATTCTTTAGTAGAAATATGAGAGAAGGTGTCCTTAAAGTCAATACTTTCTTGTAGGTTGTACCTTAGCAACTAATCTTGCTTTATACCTCTCCACTTGACCTTTAACATAATGTTTGGTCTTGAACACTCGTTTGCATCTAATGAGGCTAGAAATTTTAAGGACTAGATATGGCTTCATTATAAGTAGTTGGTAGGTATCATCAATGACATACTTATGCTCTTATAAGTATATAATAGTCATCAAATATTACAAGTTTATGAATCCTTTCTAATCTCTTTAAATCCATATCTTCTATGACTACAGCTGGAGCATTTTGTGCTATATGCTTAATGAGTTCATCGTGAATGGCTACTTAATGTTGGTCAATCATAGGGATCATAGGGCCAATTATTGGAGCGAAAGCAATAAGTGTAAGGACAATGATTTTTTAGATGTTCTTTGAACACAATTTCCCTAGGCCCTTTCCATTCTCAAAATATATAGCCTAATCTGATTCAATAATCCTAATAGTATATGATAGATAATAGGATCTGAAGCCCCTTTATAACTAACAAAGTAGCCACTTATGGTATTAGGATTAAGTTTTTCAGATTATAGATTGTAAGGTCTCATTTCTACTTGATAACCTCAAACAAAGAAGTGATGTAAAGTGGGTTTTTTTAATGACTGTAGTTCATAAGGTGTATTGAGAACAAAATATAAGTCACAATTCTCAAAACTTCACCTTATAAAAACTATTGTACGGAATCGTTTCCCAATATACATCACATCATGTCAAGATGTGTGTGAGTTCTCATGTTTGTAACTTTATTTTACTAAGGTATATTGGATATTGGGTATTGAACATCAATGTCACACTCCTATAGGTACTTTATAAAAGGTCTAAGATTGCATCCTATTTCATCATGTATTTCACAATATTTACCACCTAATGAACCACTTTGTTCCTTTTCCCTTCTCAAAATTCCACTTTTATATTAAATGTTTTAAAGACTTCCAAAGAATCATATCTCACATATGAACTTACCAAAACTATAATGAGAAAATTTGTTAATTAAAGTACTTGTAGCCTCCTATAGTTGAAGGGGTAAAAGACCCATAAATATTATTTACCAAAAACAAAAGGACCCATAAATATTAGTATGAATTAACGAAAGTAGTTTTATGCACTTGCCAAATTTTGTATTTCTAACTTTGGCAACCAACTTCCTTTTATAAAGTCAAAATAAGTGTGAAAATATAACAAAATAAAGTTCCTATAAAAATTTCATCCTTCATCAATCTTTCCATTCTTTGTCAAGAAATATAGTAGAATCACTTACATAATAGAATGGAAGATTTTCACTTAAGTTCAACCTCTTTATGGTGACAATAATATTAAAAGAAGAATAAGTAAAAAGAGACATATTTACCAAATCAAGCTTATAAAGATGACCGTAAAAATTATGTTTTCAATTAAAATAAAATCATGGCATAAAATTATTTTTCTAGATCCAAAAAGAAAACTATAACTAGTTTTATCCAAAAACAGATATAGAAACTAAATCCCTCTTAATTAAAGGTATGTTTGCAACGTCATATACTCCACACTCGTTAGCCTTTTGTTGTTTGTCATCTCCTGCAAGGAAATGGTAATATGAATTGTAGCACATGTGGCTAACCATTAAGTATTGGAAGGCGCATTAATAATATTAGATTCTAAGGAAACATCACCAAGAGATTATCTCTCTTTTCTAATTTAAACTTATGCTTCTAACAATTTGCCTTCTTATGCCTAAACTTCTTATAATAATTGCATTTTCCTTTGAAGCCTTCATTCTTAAGAGCATTGGAAACTAAAGTCATTATTTGCCTATTCCTTTTATTGCCCTTATTATGTTTCTTGAAAGGCTTGTTGATATTGATGTTATTTGGTAGAGGCTTCCTTTTTTTTACCATTAGTTTATAACGATCGCCACGCTTCTTACCCTTCCTTTCTTTATGTCATCCTCCTCTTTGGTAACGATAGTGGTCATCTCTTTTATAGTTCACTGCTCTTTTTGAGTACTGTAACTAGACTTAATAGAGTTAAACTGAGATGGAAGAGACCCCATGATAAACCACGTAATGCAATCCTTATTAAGCTCCATATTGATCACTTTAATCTTATGATAATAAGCCATGATCTTGTCAATATGCTCTGCAATCCAATTAACATCATCATAAATAACATAATACAAAGTGCTTAAGAGTTCATTATTCTCATTCTTGGAGAACTTACATTTCTTATTAATGGCTTCAAGAAATTCCTTAGCATTCTCAATCTTTGAAATGCTAGCACATACAAAGTCCATATGATACCTCACAATTATCAAACAACATCAGTTCAAGTTTTCTTATTTGTCTTAAAGCTTCTTATTACTAGTAAAGTCTTAATAGAAAGGTTAGGAGGAGAGTATTCTCTCAAGATCATATCCAATTTTATAATCATTAAGTTCATCACAAGAGATTCAACCCACTACTCGTAATTAATCCCACTAAGCTTTAAAATGAAAGATAATTGAGGATTGATCAAAGTTGAATAAAAAACATAAAAGCAACATTAATACATATATAATACAAGATCATGTTATTCGTTCTATCTTTAACTTCTTTAAAATGATCCACAAAAGTGAGTACTGAATGTTAGACTCCATTAAGTATAAAAAAATGAACTCATTCATAGATAAGAGCAATACATTAAACATCATAATTGAATGCATTAATCAAATATCGATATGATAGTAAATGTTAGATGCATTTTTATTATTAGAACTAATGGCATTTTCCCTTAATTTATGGATTAATTATTGGGTCTTATTCATATTTTTCCTACTAAATTATTTAGTTTATCTTAATCTACATTTTTAATGGGTCTTGTTTAATTTATAGGAAATACACTTGTTTTTAATTGAAAAAGACCGCAATAATAATTAATTTAAGGAAATGTCCAAAACTTTGTCACAAAAGCAGTGGTATCCAGCTGGAGTAAGGAAGGCAACGCATATGGAGTCAACACGCAAAAGGGACAAATCCAGCAGCAAATTGAAGAAATATTCACGCACGCACAAAGCAGTGGAAAGGTAGCAAGGGGACGTGACATCAGCAGGTTCTTCCATGAGAAAGCATGCACAAATTAATTAAGAACATAGGAGGAAATTGTGTGAGTCACGCAAGATGCAACAAAGATCAACACTTAAATTGTCCCATCACTTAGAAGGCAATCAACGCACAGTGAGTAGGATTGTGGGGCAACCAGAGAGAAAAGTCAAAAATTGAGGCAACAAATGAATTAAAAAAGAAGATGATGAGTTGCGGCACAAGAGAATAATATCTAGTGGGAGACTTGAAGCAAAGAAAACAAAGCAGGTCATGGAAAGCAGCTGAAGAAGTGACGCAAGTGATGGGAAATCTACAAAGGCAGCTCTCCTGTAAGGCACACTAAGAGACACGAGACTTAAAAACAGCTGGAGACAAAAATAATAAAGGCAGCTAAGAGGGTTCCAGGCGCATGAAGTAGCTACACGAAGAGGAATTAAATCAATACAGAGGCAGCAATTAAATCTTATGACAGCTGGAAGGCGCACAATACATAGGGAGAGCCAAATTGACCAGCAGGTCCCTCCACGCTACAAGCACAAACCGGCAAGAAATAAATTAGAAGCAACAACCAAGGCAATCACGCAAGCTACAAAGCAAATCAGCTATAGAAGGGAGGCATGACCATGGGTCACAAATGAACAGCGTGAAATAAAATGGGAGGACGTTAGAGACAGGAAGAAAAATCGGCAAGCAATTAAAATTAAAGGAGGGGCATGACCCATGGGAGAAGCAACACGCGAAGAAGCACAGTAACCTGAACACGTGAAGCCAAAAAAAATGGAGGAATAAAATACAAGCAGTGTGCGGCGCTGGGCAAGGAATAAATCAAGGAGACAACAAGAGTTAGAGGATTTGCGGCAGCTAAGAAACAAAAGAATAAGAGATACGCGTGAGGTAGAGTAAGCAACGTGGACACATGTAGACAAGAGGAGCTGAAAACGTTGAAGAGAAGAATGTGAGCTTCAGGCGTGAAGGAGGAATAGCTCCAGTAGAAAATCCACCAAGCAACCACGCCGACAGCTTGCAGAGATTTTATTGACAAGACCACCATGCATGAAGACAAGCATTAGGAGGAGGAGAGAGGAACGTTTTGGGCTAAGAAATAATTTGAGATGGTGGTATATAATATAAAAACGCAGAAGTGGTGAGGGGCCACTCTCCACTAAGGTTGCTCCAGCATTCACGCACAATACACAGGGAGGCTCCACCATTAAGCTCTCAACTTCGAAAAAGAAAGAAGACGTGGAGCTTACAGGAAGGAATCAACGCAATTCACAAAAGAGAGACCCACCACCAACGTTACAAGGAACAAAAGGAAGGCCACTCACTCATTTTTGAACCCAACATTCACTCTTCATTGATTGAACTCTCCACTCATGCTACTTGGGAACTCTCTACTCACTCTACAACCAAGCACCAACGTCAACACTCCACCCACCAAGAGGAGCTCAACGGAATTCACCAAAAGAGAGGACCAACACATACATCAAAAGGGGCTCCAGCTCTTCAACGTGACACAACATTTAGCCACTCACCATAAACTCTAGCATTCTCCAACGTTGGCAGAAGGAGGGACCAACGTTAGAGCTAAAAAAGATTACACAAAAAGGAGAGCTGAATGTTACACCAAAGGGGACTCTTAGAGTTGAAGACGCATATATCAGGGAGAGGCGCAAAACAATAAAAGCAAAAAGGGAGACCTAAAAACCCATTTATCCTCTGTTTATTATTTAGTGTCTCATATGATGTTTGTTGAATTTAATGTTTGTGGTTTTTATCCTATCATAAGTGAGTAGTTTTCCCAAAGCTTCAAGGTTGGGCTGAAGCTTTTAGCTAATTTTATGGATTTAAATCTTGGTTGATTTATTTGTATGGATTTTTGGTTTTGATTTCTCTGTTTTGAAATTGATTTTACTGGTATTGTGTTTGGCCAACCATTACTTGACGTTAGTTGTTAATTGAAGAACCGATAGGTGAAAATTAATAACGGAACTCCAAACAGGGAACTTATAAATTTCAGATTTAGACATAAACTGAATTTATGAGAGAAAACCAGGTTAGCAAAGAACTTAATAGGTTATGCTTGATTGCTAGGCTACGATAGTAGACTAGGATTATTGCGTAATACTCTTTGATACCTTGAAAAAGGATCTAAGAAACTCTAGGCTCAACATTCTATCAACCAGAATTTTCCGAATAAATTATTCCAGGTAAAGTCCATAGAAAACGCTAAAAGTGGAACCATCCATGAAGCTTACCACATAACATTTGAGTAACTCCTAGAAATATTTGCTTTTTTGTTTAGCACTGATTTTATTATTTTTTATAGTTAAGTTTCTTATTTTAATTCCCCATTTTTTTACAAAATTGCTTAGTCCAATTAATTGAATGATCCAAGCCTGGTACTTACACAATTACTCCCTGTGGGATGATATTATACTATACTACTTGACACCCGTGAACTTGCGGAATTGCATCAAGTTTCTTGACGCCGTTGTCGGGGAGTAATCCTTGAGTAATATTAGGCAACCAATTGTTTGGTTAAATTGGACATTTTCGTTTTTCTTTTCTTTCTTATTTTGTGTTAATAGATTTTGTTAGAATTAATTTTTGTTTTATTTGTTCTCTTTACTGTTTACTTCTTATTTTGTGTTTTTTGTACCATGCGTTTGATCTTGTTGTGTTATACTTAGTCTATGTGAAAGTTCGTCAGTGCTGTAGAATTATTATTTGATTATGAAATCGAAAAGACAACTAAGGCACTAAGGAAGGAACCAAAAGCTAGAAAAGCACGGGCAAGAGTATCTAATGCACAGCTTGTGCAGGAATGCCAGATAGAACCTAAATTTACTACAACTTTTCCAACAGAGGAGATAGTCGAATTGGAAATGGCCGAACAAAATCAGAGAACGATGCGGGATGACGCTGTCCCAGATTTTGGAGAATTTTGCCCAAGCATTACAAGGCCTCCTGTGCAAGCAAATAATTTTGAGTTAAAACCTGGCCTTGTACAAATGGTGCAACAGAATAAGTTCGGAGGACACCCGACAGAAAACCCGCATGTCCACTTGCAACAATTTTTGGAAATTTGTGAAATGTTGAAGCTGAACGGGATACATGAGGATGCTATAAGGCTTCGATTGTTTCCTTTTTCTGTGAGAGATCGAGCTAAGGATTGGCTCCATTCGTTACCGCCTGGTTCGATAAACAATTGGCAGGAGTTGTCCAAAGCTTTTATGGCTCAGTATTTTCCACCTGGAAAAACGGCAAAACTCCGAAGTGAGCTTACCTCATTTCAGCCCAGAGAAGATGAGTCGTTGTACGAAGCATGGGAGAGGTACAAAGAGCTTCAACGCAAATGTCCACATCACGGT
This sequence comes from Erythroxylum roigii, assembly GCA_027576455.1. Taxonomy (NCBI): domain Eukaryota; kingdom Viridiplantae; phylum Streptophyta; class Magnoliopsida; order Malpighiales; family Erythroxylaceae; genus Erythroxylum; species Erythroxylum roigii. Next base: position 5,331,776 of record JANZXV010000210.1, read on the forward strand.
GTTCCGAAGTGGATGATTGTACAAATATTCTACAACGGAGTTTCTCCGGTTCTGCGAAGTGCAATCGATGCTGCGGCTGGAGGTGATTTAATGGACAAGAATGAAGACGAGGCCTTTATGTTATTGGAGAAAATTGCCTACAATAACTACCAGTGGAATAATGATCGGAAAGAGGTTAAGCAAGAAGGGAAGAAACGTTAAGGAGTCTTCGAATTGGACGCTTTTACCTTGTTGAATTCAAAATTTGAAGCTTTTTCAAGGAAATTGGATAAGTTTACTGCAGCTACTGTGAGTAATGTGAATGCTTTACAGGATCAAGATTTTAGGTATGGGTATAGAATTTCAGACCATTGGGAAAGAATTTGGGGCTGAACAGACACAGGGAAACTATGACCTTTTTCTGGTTAACCTACTCGGCTAACTCACTTCTAAAACCATCATACTGGTAGAAGACATCGACTAACCAAAGTCGGATTGGAAGTGTGTATCACTACGTAGGAAGTTCCAGTTATCGGAGACTTACACCCCTCAACGCCTTTCCCCCCTTGGCTTACACAGGATTTATTGCTCACGCCTCTTAGGAACCCTACTTCACTCGCACACTATTACTTTTCATTCCCCGTTAATGCTTCTGACTCAAGGTAGCGGATAATTTAGAAGCAACAGTTCTTCCAGACTGTCATAGATTTTCTGATACACAAGATCCTTATACAAGGCGAGTGTAGAGCATACTCATCCTAGAATTTTTAATATTGAGGAGATATGATTTCAGGGTTTAAAGGTTTCAGAGAAGAGAAGAGATTTAGAGAAAAACTAACTTCACCATTTTCAGATATGAGTTCTAATACTAGTTCAAGTATATCTTACAAACGAAATGAACCCTGCTTTTATAAGCGAAGCGAGGGACAAAAATGTAAACTATCCTATAGACATAATAATTGAAGCTTTATCAAAAGCCAACCTAACCTTATCTCTAAGGAATCTACTTTACAAAAGTAAAGCTAATCATTCACCTAACTTTGACAAAGTAAACTACTTTTACACAAAGTCTTAAAGTAAACAGTAGCAAACAGTACTACTTTACAAAAGGTGAACAGAAGATGATAAGATGGAATCTTCAATAGTGTTGAAGGTGACGTGTGGAACCCATCTTTCATCATGTCAGTAGTTGTCTCAAAAGGTGTGCTTACTTTACAGGTGTAAAGTAATGTCTTTTCTCAGTCACTTCTATGTCTTCTCACATAATTAATCTAAAGAATCCAAGGACTTTATTTGTCACAAATAGGTTCGTGCCACGACTGAAGATTGGATGGAGAATCTGGATCACTTGAGTCATCAGTATTAGTTGGTGAATATCTTTTTATTTTGCTATAACTAAACTCAACTTTATGGAATTGATGCAGGAGATGATCAATTTCAGAATTAGAGATGCTAGGAATATCATCATTAAGGTTTTGAGCATCTTGTAATTTTATATTATAGGGTTGAGAAGGTCCTGCTGTGTCAGAGACTATTCTTGTGATGTCTTCTGACTCTATATCATATTCAGGACTATTGGAACCAGGGGTATCAACTTCTGGTGCTTTTGGTTCACCAGGCATAAATTCTCCAATATGTGGTCCAATAGAAGTAGTTAATACTGGTGGATCAACAAAATGATTAATTTCCTTAAGAACATCTCTTAAAGAATTTAACACATTTTCTTTATGACGTGGCCAATATAAAGATGCATGCCAGAATTGGAGACGTGGCTCTGTGTAAAGTAGACCAGTACGAGTTTCTCTATATGGGCGATGAACAATGAAGAAGCATTGAGTAGTTTGTCGTCTAGCAGAAGATGTCCATAGACGATGTTGTTGGATAATGACAGAACATTGATGCTTCCATTGATCTAATTGTTGAAACCATTCCAGTAATGTCCATAACAATGAATTTCCATTATTAAGATCACAGGGATATTGATACAGCTGAAGTGGAGAGACTGTAAAAGCACAAGCATAAAGGGCAGTGAGTGCCTAGAAATACCATAATGTGTTTTCGAATACGGGATCTTGAAGAAGATTCACATTAAGGTAGGGTGCTTTAATGTTGAACATAGTAGGATTTCCAACAGAATTATATTCAAGCAAGAAAAGATGCAGATAGTAGAATAAACTACTACAAGCAAATGAGGCAACTTGAGAGAGACTAGTGGGATAACTAGCTATAGGAGGAAAAGCTTTCTTTGTTAAAGCAAAAAGAGGCAGACTAACCATTCTACAAAATTGAGTAGAGCTCAGCAAAGTGCTATAAATCTTTTTATGTTTTTTCTGAGAACGATGCAAAGAAGTAGAAAACTCACTGAAGTTAATAGGCCGAAGAGAAGAAGGATACTTATAGACAAAAAAAGTATCTGGCAACCAAGGTGGATGCTGTTGCAGTAATGTAGATAAAGCTGTTGTATCTACAGTGGTATGACCAACATCTATCTGAGAGAGAGATAGTCTTGTAGAAAGTTTCAAAGGTGAAATTTTCTGACAAAGTTGTTTAAGATTCTTGACAGCTGTTGTTTGTTCTTTTCCCCATATTGGTGGATTCTTGCATAAGAGCTTAGATAAGCTTGATATGAAGGCTGCCACATGTGATATGAAATCTCAGATGTAGTTGACAATTCCAAGGAACTGTTGAATTTGTTTAACAGTGAGATTTTCATCTGGAAATTGCAACAATTCCTTTGCATTATGCCGGCCTCGCTGATAGAATCCATCCTTGAATTGAATTCCAAGAAATTCTATTTCTGTTGTACCAATAATGCTTTTCGAGGCTGAAAGCATAATCCCATACTGTTGGGTAAAGTCCAAAAATCTTTGAAGAAGGGCCTGGTGTTCCTCATGGGTCTTTGAGAACAGTAGAATATCATCGATGTAGATTAAGGCACTGTTGAGGATAGACTCATAGATTTTTGTAATGAACTTTTGAAACAATGATGGAGCAACCTTTAATCCAAAGGGCATCACAGTCCATTGGTACTGAGCATTGGGAATGCAGCATGCAGAATGCAGTCTTGTAACGTTCTTCAGGGTGAATACCCAATTTCCAAAATCCTGCTTTCAAATCAAAATTTGAAAATATCACAGCTTCCTTAAGAAATAGTACTTGTGTACTAATTTTGGGCAAAGGAAACTTATCGTCCTGCAGGAATGCATTCAAAGGCTTGTAGTCTATCACTAAACATTTCTTTCCACGTTTCTGCTTTGAACGTTTATTGACATAGAACGCTTGGCAAGCCCAATCTGACTTTGTGGGCTCGATCAATCCTTACTGCAATAGTATGACACACTCATCTTGTGCGAGCTTCATATCATCAGGATTCATTCTGGATGTGTGGCTTTCGTAGGATTGATATTCTCATTCTTTTTGAATGGCAGACTTATAAAAGAGTCTGGGTTCTTCCATAGAGGATTTGGATGAGTAAACTGTAAATGAGACTCTGGACAATAGCTCAACAGTTTATTTCGAAGTCCAGTGTAACATGTTGGAACTTGTGTAAGTTCAAACACGTTTTTTAAGTCAGTGCATGGACTCAAAAGGTTTCGATACCTGAGGCCTGTGGGTAGGATCTGTAAGTGTCGGGCTTTACAGTAAACATCCATTCCAATTAGAAGATATGAGCCTGGTAAATTGCTTCCAAGTACCTTAGTCCAAACTGTACACTGAGGAAAGAAGCGAATGCCAATTTTGCTTCTTATTCTTAACCCAATCTTGAACGAATTTCCATCAGCTGCAGTAAAATACTCTTTATGAGATGTTTATGCTTCTGTTGACAGAATGTTGGGCTTCGTGATCGTACGGCCAGAACCTGTATCCATGAATCCAATAGCCTTAATGGGCCGATCATATTTTTCTTGCTGAAAGATCTGGATATAGACATAAGGTCGTTGAACTGGAGTACGATCTATCTTCATACATGTCTGCTGTAACATGTATAGTGAATCATCACTAGTAGAGGCAGATGATTGTGATGATTCTTCTTCATCTGTTGACACAGAGACAATAAACTGTATATCACTGTCCTCACTAGAGTGTTCTTCTAGTAATTCCTCAATGTGATTGTGAGGATGAATAGGCATAAGTTGTTAGCGAAACGTTCCAAGCTTCCACGAACAAAACATCGAGGCTTTTGCTTCTGTCGATGTGATGAATTTTTGAAGAACCTTATAAATCTGCGTTTCTTGCTTATGTTCTTCTTTTTGAAGTTTTGCTTCCAAAGCTTCTTGCCTTCTTTTCTTCCATGGAACTTTATCCTTTCATAGTAAACTTGAGAATGATGAGCTTTCTTGTTGCTATGGTACTTACAAGTCTTTTCATCTTTGCACTTGATTTGGAGATATGGCTTCTTGCAAGCCTATTTCAGAATTAGACCTCCTTTGAGGATGTTCTTGAACAAAGTATGCTGATCACATAGTTTGTCAAGAGAAGCTATAGAAAGCTGATAGAGTTCTCCAAGAGAAATTGTTGGCATGTCTCTTTGAAGAGAAGCTATGGTCCTTTGTAGTTCTGGCTGTATTTCATCTGGAAGGGGTGATATAAAGGTCTAACGCAAGTTAACATCATTCCATCTATTCAAGAAATAATACCTTTCCGTCATGCGTTTTTAATGCTTTTGAATATCACGCTTATCAAGAGAACAACATTTCATCTTGAAATATTCCTGACGGATCTGCTTATCAATCAACTGGAAGTCACCAATAAATTCCTTGTGAATTATGTCAAGTAGTGCTTCAGCAGTTGTAACTTGTATATACTGAAGAAGTTGATACTCACTAACACTTTGCCACCATTCTCGCAAAGTACTAGTAAATTTGGATGTAAATTCAGACAAAATATCTGAAAAAGGATGATTAGGTCTGGTCATTTGTAGACCAATCCAAGCACCGAACTCATGAAGTCTATCTCGCCATTTCTTAGGAGGTAGATCATCAAAAGTAAACCAAGGTCCTGAAGTAGGCTTGGTTTTTGACTGTGCAGCTGTCGTAGTTGGTGTTTCTTGAGGTGCAGGTTCAGGTCTGAAGGGTTCAGTACCTGTGGATTTAGCTTCACTAATTTCTGGTTCTTCAGTATACTGAGGCATTGTCATCAGAACATTAGATAATTCTGAAAGATCAGGAAAGTTAGTTGATTGATCAGCCGATGGTGAAGAGATTGGTTCATAAGATGCCTTTAATGAGTGTTTTGTAAGATCAGAAGATTGTTCAAATGAACATTTTAACTCAGATGAGTTATCAGATGGTGTTGCAGAGACTTCAGATGTGTTTCTTTCCAAGTCAATTCTCTCTGATTGAGAATTGGAATTATCTACAAAAGGTTTTGAAGTTAGAGTAAGTAGCTATATACTCTGTCTGCTTAGCTTTATCCTTCCCATGTGAAGAGGTGGAAGGTTAAACTGGTGGTGGAGGTTCTGGAGGAGTATGAATCCTTAACGACTTTCTCCACTGTTCTTCTGGTTCAAAAGGTGTATAAGAAGATAATGCTTCTGGAACCTTTGAAGACTGCTCAGAAACTCGAGACTTAGGCATACGATCAGATGTAGACTTGGGCTTTGATCGTCGAGACTTCTCATGAGTTGTCTGAGGATGTACATATTGTCTAATCAAAGGGTAATTAAATTTGAATACCTTTGAATAGTCAGCTTCTTCTGGATACCGTTGATACCAAGGAGATAGATATGATGGCTGTAGAGTTGAGAACTCTAAAGAAGATGAGCCATATATCTGTTGAGATTGAGAAGCATGCATGTCTGCTTCCATTTGTTGTGCAGTCCTTTGTATCTTTCAAACTTTTGTAAGTGTAAGTCGACTTGTACCTTAGGTAAGGCGACTTGTGCTTGCAGAGTTCTGATAAGGCGACTTATACCTGTTACAAGGCGACTTATCTTGTCACGATACGTATAAGGCGCCTTGTCTAGTGTGACAAGTCGACTTGTGTTACGTATTGTGAGTTTGTTAGAGTAGTGCCCTAAAGGCAATCCCTTGTACAAATTTGTGT
>JANZXV010000210.1:5350915-5363329 GCA_027576455.1 Erythroxylum roigii
CTAAACTGCAGCCTTGTTCTTGAACTTCCCCATTGTGAATCGCTTATATGTCTTGTAAAGTCTTGGCCTCATAACATTCTCTCATGAAAGACTGGATTTGAGACAATATGAATGGCTGCTTGATTATCACACATCAGTTTCATTGGAGTGGAGTGCTCAAAACCAAGTTCCTCGAGAAGATGCTTCAACCAAATCAACTCACATGTAGTATATGCCATAGCCCTATACTCAGATTCAGCACTAGAACGTGCAACAAATGACTGCTTTTTACTTTTCCATGACACCAGGTTTCCACCCAAAAATACATAGTAGCCTGAAATAGACCGTCGGTCATAAGAACCTACCTAGTCTGCATCTGTATACCCTTGAATCTGAATGTGTCCATGATTGTTGTAAAGAAGACCTTGCCTTAGAGAACCTTTCAAATATCTCAAAATTCTAATAACTGCATCCCAATGACTATTCTGCGGAGATCCCATAAATTGACTCACTACACTTGTAGCAAACGAAATATCTGGACGAGTAACAATCAAATAATTCAGTTTACCAATAAGTCTTCGATACTTTCCTGGATCTTCCAACTGCCTCCTTTATCAGCATTAAGTTCTACATTTGGTTCCATGGGGCTATTAATTGGCTTTGTTCCCAACAGACCTATTTCCTCTGGAAGATCAAGAACGTACTTCCTTTGAGATAGACAAATCCCCGTTTTTGACCTTGTTATAAGCCAAGATCCTTCGTTTGAAATTTAGTCTATAGGAATGAATTTAAAGACTGAATTCCTGCTTTATCATCTCCAGTAATAACAATATCATCAACATACACAATCAAAAGAATTTTACCAACGTCAGAGTGACGATAGAACATAGAGTGATCCACACCACATTGATGTAGACCAAACTCCATAATCACTGTACTAAAGCGCCCAAACCAAGCTCTTGATGGCTGTTTTAGACCATACAAAGATTTGTTAAGGCGGCACACTAGATTAGTCTTCCCCTGAGCAAAAAATCTTGGTGGTTGCTCCATAAAAATAGTCTCCTGAAGAAAGGCATTTTTTACATCGAGTTGGTGAAGAGGCTAGTCATGGGTGGCTGTCAATGCAATGAAAACACATACGGATGTCAATTTGGCAACGGGAGAAAAGGTTTCAGTATAATCCATTCCATACACCTATGTATAACCTTTAGCTACCAAACGAGCTTTTAAACGATTAATCGTGCCATCAAAATTGACCTAAACACTGAACACCCAACGACAACCCGCAATTGTCTGACCATGTGGAAGAGGAACTAAGTCCCATGTAGCATTAGCTTGCAAAGCCAACATCTCTTCTTCCATGGCATGTTTCCATCCAGGATGATCTAAAGCTTTTGAAACAGACTTAGGGATAGGTATAGAAGACAAAGTGGATACAAAAGTAGCATATGAAGGTGATGAGTTATAAGAAACAAAGTTTGAAATACAAAAGCAGCATATGAAGGTGATAATGAGTTATAAGAAACAAAGTTTGAAATAGGGTGAGATGTACAAGACCTTCTTTCGTTACGGGGAGCAATGGGCCAATCAAGATCATCATATGATGGAATTGAAGACGGAGAAGACAATGGTGACGAGTGTGAATCGTCTGGTCGTACTTCAGGATGAGTGCGTCGAGTATAAACCTGCAAATCAGGATGAGAGAGACATTCCAAAGGAGTAGGATTAGTGTCAGGAGCAACATAATTGGGAGTTGCCTAGAAAGGAACAAAAGAAATTGGTAGACATTCATCAGTATCAGTAGAGACAGACTGAGCATAAGAGAAGTATGGTGTGTCTTCAAAGAATGTAACATTAGCAAACACAAAAAAAAAAGATTCAATGAGGGGCTAAAACATTTAATACCCTTTTTGCAAACGAGAGTACTCGAGAATGCTGCACTTTATAGCTTTTGGATCTAATTTATCCGTGTTGGGCTGAAGTTGGTGAGCAAAACAAACACATCCGAATACTCGAGGAGCAATGGAAAAAGGGTCTTGATAGGGAAAGAGAATTGAGAATGGAGTTTTACCTGTTAACACAGAAGATGGCATTCGATTGATAAGATAACATGCAGTAAGTACAACATCTCCCTAGAGACTTTTGGGTACATTCATGTGGATTAACAAGGTACGAGCTGTTTTAACAATACGTTGGATTTTTCTCTCAGTTACCCCATTTTGTTGAGGAGTGTGTGGGCATTAAGATTGATGTTGAATACCTTGTTTCAAGTAGCTGGAGAATGAGCTAAAGAAATATTCTTTAGCATTATCACTACGAAGAATATTGATTCGAGAATTAAACTGATTTTGAATTTCAGCATAGAAAGAACAAAAAATAGAGAATAGTTTAGAACGATCTCACATTAGATATAACCAATTTATTTGAGAGAAATCATCAACAAAAATTACAAAATACTGAAATCCCAACTTAGACTTGACATGAATCAGACCCCAAATATCTGTATGGATTAACATGAAGGGTTTTTCAACTCTTTTATTGACTCGAGGAAAAAACGAACTATGATGATGTTTTCGTAACTGACACGACTCACAGTTTAAACTAGAAACGGAATCTAACCCTGGCAGTAATTTCTTGAGATTTTCCAAAGATGGATGACCCAATCGACTATGGATATCAATAAGAGTGACTGACACTGGGCAGGCGATGGACGATTGCAACTTGTCAAAATAGTACATTCCATTCGATTCACACCCTTCTCTAATTGTCATCTTGGTCTTCAAATCCTGGATAATGACATTATCAAGGTAGAAACATACGGAACAATTTAGTTGTTTAGTCAATTTGCTCACAAACATAAGATTGAAAGGAAAGTTTGGAACAAATAATGTAGAGGGTAATGTGAGAGAAGAACAAGGATGAGAGGGTCCAACACCTTTAATGGTGGCAGTAGATCCATCAACAATAGTAAGTTTATCATTATGAGAGGCATGTAAAGGAATGATTTGGTTAAAGTTGGTTATTTTACCTGAAATATTGTCAGTGGCACCAGAATCTGTTACCCATGACTATTTTCTAGGGATAGCTGAATAACAAGCGGTTGTGTTACCTTGATGAGCCACAGATGCCATAGAGGAAGAAGGTGTTTGCTGAGCTGACTGATACTGCAAAAACTTAGTGTACTCATCCTGAGATAAAGTAATAGACGGTTGTGAAGTTGTAGCCGAAGAATGTTCTTCAAGAGACGCAATATGAGCAGCTCGCAAATGGGGATCTATCCCAACAAGACTTTTCATCATGTCCTGTGTGCAATGGAGTCGTGAGCCTCTGCTACGTCCTCCTCGACAGCCACGACCACCACGGCCACCGCGTCCTCCTCGACTTCTCCCATGGTTTCCTTTTACTTGTGAATCAGATCGTGTTGCAAGAGTTGACCTTTCAGAGTTATTCTCTGGTGAAGTCGCCTTAGTCATAGAGCGAGAGAGTCTAGAATATAATTCAACAAGGATGGAAAGTGTGCTCCTCCCAAGATTTGTGCTCGCATAGGCTCAAACTCAGGTTTCAATCCAGCCAAAAACGTCGTAGTTACCAAGTGCTTTCTTTGAATCTACATCTCCTTAATACCAGATGTGATCGGTAGTAGAGAATTCAACTCCTCAAAAGCACGTTTCACTTTCCCAAAGTATTCAATCAAACTTTCTTCCTGTTTGGACTAAAATAACTCAACAGAAATATCATACATACGAAGCATATTACTAGAGTAAAGAAGCTTAGCATAGTCTCATGCTTGCTTACAAGTGCTATCATGAGAGAATAGGACTGAAATTTCAGGTTCCATAGAATCGAAAAGAATATGTAGTAATTGTGCATGATCACCTTGCCAATTTTCTAGTATATTTTGATCAGTTGGGGGATCAGATGTAAGATGGGACAATTTTCTTTGACCTCGAAAGAACAATTCAACATTCTTAGACCAAAAAGGATAGTTATTACCGTTCAAACATTTCTTGGTAATTCGCAAAGTTGAGGAACCCATTGTTGGAACACCTGTGGATGATTTGCTACTGAAATCTGACATCTCCCAGTTATGCTAGACGAATTTCCTGGCTAAATGGGCACTCAAACACTGCTGACGATGTTTCGAAATACATAAATCTTTATTGTTATCAACAAAAACTTAGGTTCTGGTCAGTTTTGATACAAAGTAAGGCCAGAACTCAATTCAGGACACAATGGTGAGCTGACCTATCTAACTATCGTCGCTGGTGGTCGTCAGACGACGACACATGACGCCCACCCGCCGACTCGTGGGTGGTTTTCCGGCGACACCACCAGTACTTTGACGTCGCCAGCACCCCTTGGTTGCTTCTGTGTATTTGGTTTTTGGTTTTGGTAAGTGGAGGCAAGTGTTTTGGATAGAATGGTAGGTGTTAGGGTTTACGGTAAACAATTTTTAAGGTTTGGATACCATATGAAGAACAGTGGGAAAAACAGAGGGCTTGATGAATATTCAAGACCCTTGCATCATTTATATAAAATTCATTACATAGGGAAAGAAAACCTTAGTAATAAATGGGAAATCATACACTAAAGAGGGAGATCATACTCTCCCTAATGTAATATTACCCTTCCTAATATAGATATTTCCTAACAACTGCTACTAAATATTTTACCATATTGATAGACAGGTGGTATGGGTTATAGCATGATATCCAGTTTAAGACTAAACTTTGCAAGTGCAATTTGTTTTTTCATGTTCCAGGATACTAAAATCCACTAACAAAAACATATTATCTAAAAGTTAAATCTATTTAAAGCTGATCCAGCATACTCAGCATTTGCATAAAGTTGAACTTTCGTCCCTTGTGATCCTTGCATAATAATTTTTCCCATTTTGAACTATGAGATATCTCATTATGTTTACTACTGCATGAAATGAGTACTTCCTGAGAGTCTATCATTCATTGCAAAGAGAATTGCATATCTAGGGATTAATTTGTAATTGGTCCCAAATATCTTGTAATATGAATAACTGGTCTCCATGTTGGCTACATAATTTGAAGCATGGTGGAGTATCCATTTGCTTTGATTATAATGTTCTGCTTTTGCTCATCAAGTCAATAACATATTTCCTATGTTTGCCAGAGCTGATCTTACTGTTTTTATCCCCAAAATATATTGTTGAAATTTCTTTAATATTTGGTTTCAAAGTTTTTCTGCAAAAATGATATGTGTTCATGAATGTCACTACAATATGACCTGATGATAACAATGTTCACTGCATCCATTATAAACAAAAGGTTAAACTTTTCATTATATTTTCCTAGAGTTACATATACAAACTCTTTTTTGACAGCAAAGTATCTATTATTTCCTGAACCCATCAACCTAAATGATTACTCCATAAAAACCTGAACCTGAAGATCCCGACTAAGAAGCATTCTTAGTTTCACATTATAGCAATGATGTTATTATAATGTTGAACCTAATAACGTCACCATATTGACAAGGTTTACTTTCCTGCCTGATACTGCTGTCACTGTTAGTATGCTGTTGACAATTGTTAATATTGTAATTGTTGAATTTTAATTGACTGCAGTTACTTGAAAAGGGGAGTGAATGATCGGGGAAGGGTAGCGAATGATGTTGAAACAGAACAAATTGTCCTTGATGAAGAAGCCGGATCATGCAAGGGAAGAATGAGTTCTGTTGTGCAGATGCGTGGTTCTATTCCCCTCTTCTGGTCCCAGGAGGCTTCAAGATTTAGTCCTAAACCTGATATCATCTGTAGGGAAATTGATTCAAGTTTTCAAACTGTTGGTTATCGATTTCTGTGATGGTGTTCCCCGCATGATTTGCTTATCCTCTGATGCTTAATTTTATCTATACATCAGTGCAACGTTATGATCCTACCTACCAGGCAACCAAACTGCATTTTGAGGATCTAGAAAGGAGATATGGCAACCCTATAATTGTACTTAATTTGATTAAGGTTTGTTCATATCCTAGCTATGCAGTCTACACTGTTCAATTTTTTTTCAGGCTAAGTTGTGACATTTGTCTTACGTTTTTTGATGATACAAGTGAATGGTAGTTATATGAAGAATTTATGTGTGCAACTTTATTTTGATTGATGTTCACATGTTCCTCTCATTTATATTTCATATCAGAACACTCATTTGACCTATCTTCTAATGTTTAATACTATCCTGACAATTATCGTAATTCTAAAATGCAGACTGTTGAGAAACGGCCAAGAGAAATGATGCTGAGGCGTGAGTTTGCTAATGCTGTTGGGTATTTGAATACGATTATGCCAGAAGAAAATCATCTAAAATTTATCCACTGGGATTTTCACAAGTTTGCTAAGAGGTAGATTTGCTACAACTACCACTGGGGCTTATTGGAAGTATTTGATTGAAATGTACAGCTTGTCCTAAACTGCTGTGCTTATTCTGGTCTTCAGACTTTTGTTCAAATACAAAATTTGAAAATCTCTATCTTGTCTTCTTGAATGCCTCTAGTAAACTTAGTTTTATCAACTAACTTATAGAACAGCCTTTAAGTATGGTATCCCCCTAACTTGTAAGAAAACAAATCAGGAAATTGAAATTTATGAGTTCCATGTGCCATGCTTTCATTGTTAATTATTTACCTAACTCCATTTGGTTTTTTTAATATGATCAGTCTACTCTGTTTTCTTCCTTCATTTATTATTGTGAGCTGACCCATTCGTTCTTTCTTTTTTCCTCTTTTAAAGCAAGTCCGCCAATGTTCTGGCTGTTTTGGGTGCTGTGGCAAGTGAAGCACTTGATTTGACTGGGTTTTACTATAGTGGGAAACCCAACATTGTTAAGAGGAGAACCAACAAGTTTAATCGGACAAGCACTGGCAGGTAGTAGTTCCCAAAGATTAAATACATTTAAGCATTTATTGTAACGTTGCAAATCTTCTTCTAAGCATAACACTTGGTTTTTAAGGATGCTTATTTGAGGCACTTAATATTAAGCTGGGAACTTAGTGTTGTCCAGTTTGTATTACATAGTATAGCTTCTAGACAATATAATCGTTTATCGGACGTAGATTCTATCTTTCATTGACTTTTATATACTTCTCTTAGAGATATGAGGACTGGCTCTGGGGAACTTGCAAGGATGGGAAGTACCAATGACAGTTTAAGTTCAGTAATAAATCGGGAAAAAGATACCAATTCTAGTCAACAGAATAAGCTAGACAATTTTGGTGGTGAAGCACCTCGTTTTCAAAGTGGAGTTCTTCGCACTAACTGCATTGACTGCTTGGATCGTACAAATGTTGCTCAGTATGCTTATGGCCTAGCAGCATTGGGACGCCAGCTTCATGCAATGGGTCTTACCGACATACCTAAAGTGGATCCTGATAGTACCATTGCTGCTGCCCTTATGGATATGTACCAAAGCATGGGGGATGCTCTTGCCCAGCAATATGGAGGCTCTGCAGCTCATAATATTGTATTATTTCTTCTTCATTCTTCCTGTCTTCTCCACTTAATTGGCGTTCATGTTCAGTTTTGACTTAGCTCATGGTCATTTGCTTCAGGTGTTTCCAGAGAGACAGGGAAAGTGGAAAGCTACAACTCAATCTAGTGAGTTTCTCAAGTCTATAAAGCGATACTACAGCAATGCCTACACTGATGGTGAAAAGCAAGATGCAATAAACTTGTACTGATCTTCTCTGTTATACTTTTTTTAATTCCATTACCAAGTCTGTTTACATCTTAGCTGTGCATATTAGTTTGAATATTCGTGCAGTGACAATGTGTTACGTTCTTTGCATAACTACATTTTATTACCATCAGTTCTCACTGCTTAATATGCGACTAAATGTCCATTTTTGCAACTCCCAACTATTTGCTAGATTTTTGGGTTACTTCCAGCCACAAGAAGGAAAACCTGCTCTTTGGGAATTGGATTCAGATTATTATCTCCATGTCTCTGGGACTGGAGAAGAAGACCTTTGTTTGGATTACTGGTAAAAGTTAGAATCTTACGTTGTCATCTTGGACTGAATTTGGTAGATAGATGGCTGAAGGATCCCTGTCTGTTCCAAGTGATGATATTTTCAGTATTTGTGTAGCTTGTCCAGCAACCAGGGGTTGGATGCTAAGTCCACAGACATCAGTGTTAAGCATTTAGGTGTTGGGATGACTCTTGCACCTATTCCAGCATGCAGGGAAGATTTTTATCGAATGAAGCTGACTTCATTTGATAAATTGATTGAGAGGACATGCAGTGCAATAAAAAATGTAAGACTTTGTAGTGAACCTGACCAAAGACCTCGTGGTGCTGCTGGAAACTCTGGAGTTGCACCTGATGCAGCGTAATTTCCTTTTAACAGAGTTATTGTCTTCTGATTTAGTCATCTTGTGTTGTGTGTATACATCATAAACATGTTGATTTCATCATAAGAAGTTTATGACTTTATTTATGTGCTAACAATAGTAAGAATGTTCCAAAAGGAGAAATTATCTTAAAAGGAGCAAATTCGGAAAATACAATAAGTTGGAGAATTAGGAAAAAAAAAAAAAGATTATCATGGCACACTATTGTTGAAGCTTCTAGTTGATTTTGAAAATGCAATAATAGATCAGTAGACTTTCCTCTTTTCTTTATTATAACTGTTGGATTACTGTTTTACATCGTACCTTATTAAGTGCTAGCATGATCTGTTGTTTGCAGAAAATTGAATATTTTCCTTCACGTGTTACATTTAATGTAGTGAGATACAGCTCAAGAGCCCAAATTGGCTTTTTGGTCAGAGGAAGTATGATGATAGCAGTGCAAACCCAAAGGCGTCACAAGGGGAGCTTGAAACTGGAGAAATTGAAAAGGATAGAATTGATTACTGTGATTTGAATTGGCTTTCATCTCTAGGTGACATGAATGAGGAGGATATCTTCCAGAGGTATTTCCTTTAGTTTAGCTTTTTTCTTTTACCTTTTTTTTAATGCAGTAAATAGTAGGATTAGACTGGTTTTGTGGGTATGCTATAAACTCAAAATGTCAAGCTCAATTTCTTGATTTTAGGTTCAATGCATGGTCATGAACATCCCCTTTTGTTGCTCCACTAGATCAAATTTGTTGGACAAGATATATGCCATATTTAATGCAATGCTCCTAGCTTGCAAATAACAATATTGTGATTTTAGAGGAAGGCATAGTGCTAATAAATGCTTGGTTATAAATATCAGACCAAACTGGTTAGTCGAACCAATAAACTTGTGAAGCAGTCAGGAAGCCAGTTTGGTTCTTGTATTGAACCATTTTGACATTTGACCTAATAAAAATCATAAAAACTTCTTGTCCCAAGAGAAAAAGCGTTGACTCAAACTGTTAAACCATACATGTCTTTATTATCAACAGTAAAAAAGTTACTTCTAACTCTATTACTTTGTAAGTCTTCCTTTTATCTAAGTTAAAAAAAAAAAAAAGATGAGAATTAGTTTCTGATATAATTGGTATTATGCAAGTAAATTTTCTTGTAAAGATAATTCGCATGTACTATTTGTATGAATTTATAATAACTTAAGCAGCAATTTACAAAAAAAGTGCAATATTATACACTTGTAACACCTAAAGACTAACTTTCGATGATAAATAAATAATGAAATTTAATAAAACAGTAAGGGGATGACCCGTAATTGAGTCTGTTGTCAGAGCTTGGGCCGAGTCTGATAACTATAAATAAATGAAGTGCTTATTTTCTCCTTGCTATTGCATTCCCTCTGATTTTTCTTTGGATAATCTAAGCAAAGAGGGGTATTGTCAACTGTTTGACATCACAATTTTTCCTATGATTAAGGTACCTTACAATGATGTCAGTTGATGAAGCTAGTGGTTGGTATGGTGGTACACTGCTTGGTGATCACGATGAAAACAGTGAAATTTACAGACATTATGCTGACTTATGCCAGGTAAGATTGTTTTTTCCTATTTAATGAATTGAACTGGTTATTAGGAAGGATAACTTTGCTAGTCGCCAAGAAATTCTAGTAGCAAATTTTATGCTGCTGGAAGTGCAATGAAAGGAAAGTAGTTTGTGGGTCTTAATCCTTTCATTGTTTCTCTATCAAGCTAAAAGGGGCATGTTGGAATTAATGAGTAAGATCACATTTAAGTACTTATAACCTTTGTTTTAATTGAATATTGCATGATGAGCAGGGTCCAACAATGGAACCATTCCAGCCCGACCCAGAAAGGGAGAAGCATTATGCCGATGCTCTGCTGGTGAACGCAATTGATGTGGATGATAGTAATATTGAGGCTGAGATGGAAGCAGCTCTCAAGGAGTATGATCAGGTTGGTGCTGATCTTGGGATTTTACCAATCTCTAGCAAATCCCTTGCTAAAGATCCAAGTTGGTTGACAAGATGGATCATTGGGGAGGAGAAAGTGGGGAAATCCTGAATGAATTATAATCTTCTGCAGGCTAAGCACTTTGTACAGTTGAAACTTTCCTTGATTTCTCAATTTGGCTTGAAAAGATCACATGAATAAGAAAAAGAAGTTGCAGAGCCACACACCTTTTTACCAGTGGCATCAAGTTTTTGTAAATAAACAAAACCATGTAATCGGAAAAGGAAATTGTAATTGGCTCCTGTCTGTAAGAAGTTGTATACTGTGATATTGCTTGAGAATAAGTTGATTAACCTTGTTCCTTGGTGTACAGAGTAGTCTTTTGTTGTGTAGAGCTAGCTGGATTACCCGCATTTCGTGTGTACTTTTTTAATTATACTTTAGCTATCAGTGTAATGTGAATCATAATTTGGCCTCGTTTGGTTGACACGGATTGCTAACCGAGAAAGTAATCTTTTTTTTAAAATTTAAATTATTATGTTTAGTTAGTTTTTTCTGGGAAGTCAGGAAAGTCAACTTTTCTAATATAACGAAAACTCGAGTCAATTAAAATGGAAGCGTTTATTTCAACGAAGAAATGTATAGGTCTTCATCTCCGGAAGAAACTTAGTCTGAACCGTTCTTAAAGTCCTCTGGAAGAGATCCTTCACGGTTCAACTGTGTATTCTTTCCTATCCAATAAGTTTCTGCCCTTCCAACAGTTGCTGCTGCAGGTGGCTGTCCAGGGTTTGGTCCAGAAGGAGGATACTTGTTGACTTCCCGAGCAAGGTCAAGATGTGACTGAGGAGGCAGACGAGGATTAGGTCCAGAAGGAGCTCGTACGTTGATCGCCCGAGCAAGGTCAAGATATGACTGAGGAGGCACACGAGGATTAGGTCCAGAAGGAGGATACTTGTCGACTTCATAACTGTTAAAAGAAATACGACCTCCTCCAGCAACAAAAGAAATAAAGAGAGAAGTGAAAGTTAAGATCAAAAGGGTGCTTGAAAGCTTCATGTTTATGGTATCTGAATCCTATATGCCTCTGCTGTCTATGCTTAACAGTGGTAGGAATTGGTCTATATATACAAATCATCGTCATCGCATTACCATATTAGGATTTGAAGTCAGACAGTAAGGATAAACCAATAAATGCATATATCATTATTAATAAGGCTTAGTAGATATATTTTTACATCTTTTTAGCAGATATGCATCAAGACTACGGGATTCTAAATTAATGCTCTTAATTACATTCTTCATTTGTCTTCTTTCTAAAGCAAAAATCAACACGAAATTACATATTCATTTCGTAATTAGTCAATACAATTAATTAACCCTATAATTGTAATATGTAAGATTTAAGAATTAGATAGACAAATACTTAGAAATTTAGAAAATAATGAGTTCATTGTTGTTTTCTGTGAAGCGAAATAACAGAGATGCAAAGGATTGACTATTGCTATTTCAAACTCTAATTGTAAACATGTCCAGTTCTCAATGGGACTACTGTATTTAAGGTCAGCTAGTAGTAGGGTTTTCTGTGCACTGCAAAACATGGGTCAAGCCTATCCATTATAACAAACCCATGAACACAGACCCAATGACACGTATGAGAGAAGTACCATTGACATCTAATTGATCGGAGTTTGTACAAAATTATGTTTATTGTTTATTATGCTAGTCTACAAAATTAATGCTAAAATTGTATCACTTTCTTACCCTTTCTTTTCTTCTGAATCCACAGAGAAGTCCACCCTGTTCTATATTGTTATAATCCTAATGTATCATATGCTAAATCTCAGCATTACATAATGAACAGTAATAATTAGAGCTAGATATATACATGTCTAATTCAAAATTAAAATTAATTAAGTTAAACTTTAGCTATTTTGAAATATGTACATAATGAGTAACTATAATATTACGTTTATACATTTAATTCACATATAATAAACTATTCTTAATTTTAATATATTTTAATCATTTTGAAATTTATCTACATCAATTATCACAAAATTAAAATAGTTTGTTATTAATTTATTATTATATTTTAATTATT
>JANZXV010000210.1:5370423-5384910 GCA_027576455.1 Erythroxylum roigii
GTCACCCATCCTGGTACTGCTCTGGCCCTAGCACGTTTAACTTCGGAGTTCTGATGGGATCCGGTACGTTAGGGCATGGAAAATGCGTCTGCAAGGGGAAGGTATCCACACCCTTATAAGGGGTGCTTCGTTCTCCTTCCCAACCGATGTAGGATCTTACAATCCACCCCCCTTAGGGGGCCGAGCGTCCTTGCTGGCACAACGGCTCGGGTCCTGTCTCTGATACCAATCTGTAGGACCCCGACCTCTCGGGCCTCACATCCATAGGACCTCGGCCTCTCGGGCCTTGCGTCCTCCAAAGGGCCTCGACCTCTCGGGCCTCGCGCTCACCCGCTTACAGATATTGTCCACTTTGGGCCTCAGCCTCTAGGGCCTCGCACCCTCACAGTTTTGCTTTTCTACAGGACTTCCCAGGAGGTCACCCATCCTGGTACTGCTCCGGCCTTAGCACGTTTAACTTCGGAGTTCTGATGGGATCCGGTGCGTTAGGGCATGAAAAACACGTCTGTAAGGGGAAGGTATTCACACCCTTATAAAGGGTGCTTCGTTCTCCTCCTAACCGATGTGGGATCTTACATCAATAAGTTATAATAGAGTCATGTCATTCCAGACCACTTCCCCTCAATTCTTCTTAGACCTTCCTCTTTTCTTGTTATAGTCCCTAAGTACAATCTTCTCACTGAAACATCAGGATGTCTCCTATTAACATGTTTAAACTACCTAAAATTTGTTTCTCTTAATTTTTCATCAATATTAGTCACTCTTAATTTGGCTCTTATCATTACATTCTTAACCTTATCTGTTCTAGTAAGGTTGCACATCCAACGAAACATCTTCATCTCTGCCACCATTAACTTATGACTATAAACCTGTTTGAAGGGTCAACACTTTACATTATAGAGTATGGTTGGCCTAATTGCTAAACGATATAATTTACCTTTTAACTTAAATGGTATCTTCTTGTCACATTAAACTCTTGATGCACTCTTCTATTTAAGTTAACCTAATATGATATGGTGAACTATGTTTTTATTTATATCTCTATTCCTTTGAATGACAGATCTTAGATACTTAAAATACTATGTGGATGTGTTCAAAAGCTAAGGGAGTTCCTATAACCTATATACAGGTTATGAGGGATATATATGAAGATGTAAAGACCAAAGTACAGATGATAGGAAGAGATACATAACATTTTTTATTAATATTAGGCTATGTCAAGGTTCTTCTTTGAGTCCTTTTTTGTTTACAACAGTATAATAGATGAGCTCACCAAGAATACCCAAGGGAATGTGCCTTGGTATATGTTGGTTATTGATGACATTGTTTTAGTGGATGAAACAAAATAGTGTGTTAATGTCAAGCTAGAATTTTGGAGGGATACGTTAGAGTCGAAAAGCTTTAAATTGATCATGGTGAAGACTGAGTACTTAGAGTGTAACTTTTCGAGCCATAGGGTAGCTTCTGATGTGGAGGTAAATATTGGCTTAGAATTTGTACCACAAATAAAGTGTTTTAAATATCTAGGATCTATCATCCAAAGCAATGAAGAGATCGATAAAGACATAGTTTACTGTATCAAATCAGAGTGACTTAAATGGAGAAGTGCATAAGAAGTTTTACGTGATAAGAAGATATCACTTAAGCTCAAAGGTAAATTCTATCATTTAACGATTAGGCCAGCTATGCTCTATGGGGCAGAGTGTTAACCCATCAATCAGGCGCATAGTCATAAATTAATAGTGGCAAAGATGAGGATGCTCAGTTGGATGTGCAAACTCACCGGAAGAGATAAGGTCAAGAATGTATAGTAAGAGACAAATTAAAGGCGGCTAATAGATAAAGTTATTTATAAAGATTAAGATTTCTAATAAACATATAATTTGAAAATGATATTTATTTTCAAAAATATTTAAAACTAAAAATTTATTTTATTTATAAAAGTGCAATTAACTTATTGGTATTTATTAATGACAAAAAATTAAACAATATCACTTAATTATTAATATAACAAAAATGTAATTGTTAAATAATTTTAAAAATCAATTATGTTATATTTTTTACTAAACATGCATAATTAAGAAAAATAATGAAACACCAAATTTATTTTTTAAGATTGTTATTTTTTATAATATAATTCATTCTTCTTTTTTGCAATCAATGATTTATTAGTTAAATTTTAATTACTTAAAAATTAATAATTTAATTATATATATTTATATTGATGGTAGCAAAAGTATAGTTACATCCATATTACTAATAAACAGAATTACAGAGAACAAAATTATGAAATTAAAAAAAATGTGCAGATTTTAAAATTCATTGTGCAATAATCTATATTAGAAATCACACCTTATTTTTTATTTTTTATTTTTAACTATCCATTAGGGTTTTTATATATACAAATTAAGATATTTCATTAAACCGTTCACTAAGAAATTGGTCATAAACTCAATTTCTTTAAGTAATTTGGAAAAATAAAATACTTGAGAAGATAAATTTGTATCTAAAAAATATCATATACTTGTTTTTTGAAACTATATTCATATTTTAATGAAGCATCCACGTTTCTAACCAAAGTTAAATAATTTATGATTGTTTCAATAATGCTTTTAATCAAACTATTATTCCTATTATTCTTATTTGTTTCTTAGTTTATTACGTAATATATTTATTTAAAACTTTCACTTAAAGGATTTATTTAAAATTTAAAGATTCCTTTGATTACAATTTTATAATTTTAATTTTCAAAATTAATAAAGAAATGTATTTTCTCAAGACTATGTTTTCACTTTTTATTCTAATTTTTTGTTATTATTATTTATTCATTTTATCACAACTTGATTTTATTATCAAATAAATAAGTATAACACTAATCAAAGTGATGACATTATCAAACTTCTCCCACCTCCTTAAATTGTTTAAACTATCAATATAACATGATTGATAGTCCTATTTGACCAAAACTAAATTTGGAGTCAATTTTTTCACACTAATTCATCTACTAGATTCATAAATATCCTATGATCATATATAAAATTAAAAAACCAACCAGTTTAGTCGGTTTAATCGTCTAACTTTTTGGTTTATTTTTAATTTTTCAGTTTGATTTATTTTAATATTTTTTTAAAAATGATAAATTTATTAATTAATCGATCAACTTTTATTAATTATAAATTAAAATAAATCAATTAATTTTTATTTAATAATTTTTTTAAATTAAACTTTAAATTCTTTGAAGAATAAGAATAATCTTTTTCAATCATATTTTAATTTCTTTAATTTTTAATCCATTCTATAATAGTTTAATACCAGTTAAATTTTTTATCTTACTGGTTGGCTTGTGGTGTTTTTAAAATATTAATCACTTGATTTTATATTAATTTTAAATTTTGGTTGAGATTAGGGAATTGAATGGGCCAGTTAGTGTATTAGATTTAGGTTCAATCTGCCCAAGTTAGAAGCCCTAGCACTTGGGTCAGACAAATACATCAAAAAGCTGTTAGATTTAACGTTTTATCAATTTTGCATACTCAAAGAACACAGCCTTTTCTTTCTACAGCCTTTTGTACCTCAATGGAAGACATCGAAGATTTGCTGGTTGGAAGTGGCAATGGTGCTCCTCCTGGATTTAGGTTGCCGCTTAATAGTGTTGGAGTAAAACCCAGAAAGCATATCAAAAACAAACCTAGCTTAACTGCCCATAACCTCACTCAATCTCCTTTCTCTCCGAAAGTTCCCGGCACTCAGGTGAGGAAGACATACACACCCTTTATCTGTCTCTAAATTTGCGTTCTTTTATATGTGCCAGTTACGTTTTCTAACGTTCTTCAATCTCTTTGTACCCCAGACTATATATATCAAGACTTTTGGATGCTCTCACAATCAGGCAAGTTCTTTTATTGAATTCGCTGCTATCCCAGTTCATAATTGGATGTTTGATGTAGTTTACAAATTCTCTACATGTGCTTCGTTTTGACCCGGATGATTTTTTGCAGTAGTTTGCTCCTTGAAATGTTGTTAAGTTGTGAGTATGAGGTTTATATATATTAAATTCAGCACATATTGGTGAATGCCAGCTTATGTGCACTGAATGAGCAACATGATCTGCCCTTTGATTTCGTTTTGATTTTTAATTGTCCCTTTGATGCATGTGCTTGTGGATACCCTTCTGGTTGGGAAAGGTTATACTTCTAGAGTATTAGGAAGCTAAAGGCTGAGAACTGAAAAAGAAAAGTTTGAAGTTTTGAAGGCTGTTGAAGCTTTCTATGTAATATGATGGTCCAAGATCAAAAGTGTGTTACTTTACTTTTCCAGCTGCTTTTGGAGCTGAGTGATGATGAAAATGTTAACATCCTTCTAGAGGTGATTCTGTGCACTGACATTCTGTGAATGGGAAGTATACCAGTTCTACATAAACAATGAGTAGGTTTGGTTTGTAGGCGAATGAGGATCATTTAATACTGCTCAGTTCTGGATACAGCATTTTTTTTCCTTTATTGCGTCATTCATAGATGCTGAACAGTATTGTGAAATTGAGGATTCCATCATTATTTTGAAATGGGATTTTCTTTAGTGGCAATTGTTAAGTAACACGACCTTTCATTTCATTTTTTTTCTGCCTAGCAAAAGAGTTTTGTTGAGGAAACAAATTTAAGCAGTCCTAAAACCACTTGTTTTAGAAGTGTCAGCTATAATAGAGTTGCTAGCAGTCAGACTTAAAGTTAAATCCAAATTGATTCATGACGAACATCAAAGATTGTCAATTGGGGTTTCAACATCCGAAAGATCAAAGAAACTGAGAACATCATTGAAACATCTCTAAATGAATTAAATAAGATTATCACAATCATGACATATTTTTGGGAGCCTCTCCATATAATCAACGCTCATACATCATTGTGCATGTCTTAACATTTCTGTATAGACAGTGATGGTGGCAGCATAAGGTTGGTGTATGATAGCAGCTTCTTTTCGTGGTCTTTTAAAAGGAAAATCAATGGTGGCTAATGGTGAAAAGAATAGGCTTGAATGTTTTGAAAATTTGAGAACTTTTGCATAGCCTATAGCATCAGTGGTACTGTAGGTCAAGAGTGTACAAAAGGACTCACTTAGACAAATTCAATGAAGGCTCGGGGGGGAGTTGATTTGTCTTCTATTTCATTATTTTCTTCTCTTTTTATGGCTGATTCTATTTGGTATTCTTGCATTTTTTAAGACATGCCTTATCCTGACCAAAGTTTTTTTTCCCAATAAATGGACATTTTATGACAGAGTGACAGTGAATACATGGCCGGTCAGCTTTCATCATTTGGTTATGCACTAAGCGACAATCCTGAGGAAGCAGACTTGTGGCTGATTAATACGTGAGTTCTCTGCCATTTCTTATTGTTCTGTAAAAATTCAAGCCCATGTACTTAACACCAAGACTGCGCCCCTATAAGAGCAAAAGACCCATGCTGAGATATTGGATGAAATAGCTGCACAGATGTTATGAGTGTTTTGTCCTTGATGATTTTAAATGGTTATGTGAACATACTAGAGGCAGTTTTAGTTGCAGTAACAATTTCCTTTTATCCATTTATTATTACTTCTAGAGAAAGTAATTTTAGATAGATGCACGAGGTCTTTAGATGAGTGGAAAAGACTTTTTCTGGGAATTCCTGCCTCTCCAAAGGGTAATCATCAGCTAACCCCATTTTGTAGACCACATGAAATCAGCACCAGTTAACAGTTTAGGAAAACCCTGCTGTTTCCTGAAGCTAAGGAACTGGGTAATGCAGGACAGCATACAAAATGTATTTCTTTGTTGGACTGTGGACAAACTTGTTATTGCTTGGGTGTTGATGATTTGTATTCCCTGATGCAGATGCACTGTAAAGTCGCCAAGTCAATCTGCCATGGATACACTGATAACAAAAGGTAAAAGTGCAAAAAAACCATTGGTAGTTGCTGGTTGTGTGCCCCAAGGAAGTCGAAACTTGAAAGAGCTAGAAGGAATCAGTATAGTTGGAGTCCAACAAATTGACCGTGTGGTTGAAGTTGTAGAGGAAACTCTAAAAGGTCATGAGGTGCGGCTGTTGAATCGCAAGACTTTGCCAGCTCTTGATCTTCCAAAGGTGATAGGTCTACAGTCATATTGTGGTTTTAATATGTCCTTCCATCCCATAGGATTTATTGGTGGGTTTATATTCCAAAATATTCTCTCCATCGTACTCACTAACATTACATACGCACAGAGGATTTCCCATGTAACAACTCCCCATCCACCCAATGGGTGAAGAAGAAAATAAGATGTCAGTTTGAAATTGCTGATACACTTTCATTTAATCATCTTGAATCACATTTTTCTTGGATTATGACTTCTCTTTTCGTAACATGTATTAAACTTGATATTCCCCTCAGATACGTAAGAACAAGTTTGTTGAGATTCTTCCAATTAATGTTGGTTGTTTGGGGGCTTGCACTTACTGCAAGACAAAGCATGCCCGTGGTCATTTAGGGAGCTACACTATAGACAGCCTTGTAAGTCTTTACTAGAATGATTGATCTTCCTTGATAGGGGATTATTCTCCATCTGAAATTTCTCTTCTCCAGGTAGAACGTGTAAGAACTGTTGTATCCGACGGAGTCAAGGAAATATGGTTGAGCAGTGAAGATACTGGAGCATATGGTAATCCTTTCAGCCATTCTGTTTATGAATTCAAACTTTTGAGTCACTTAATTAAATATAGTAGAAGTTCCTAGATTTATTTTGAGACAAACCTCAGACCTTCCATCTCTACATGTACACATTTAACAAGTGATTATTGATTATCACTTATATAACTAATACTCATTTCTACAATTGCTAACAATATATTATGACAACAAAATATTAGCATGATTAGATTAAACTTACCATCTCACAGGTTGGAGAAACTATCTAACCACTTAAGTTATATCTGTTTACCTGCTTAAATTTCTCCTAAAAAACACAACTGTAATTTGAATGGTTTAAAATTTTAGCTGGTATTATGAAATTTTCAATCTGCAATATTATGTTGTTTCAATTCTTTTTATTTTTAGATTTAGTTGTAATTATTCTTTTAGTTACGTGGCATTGTTTTAAAACATTGTTAATGGTTGAGCTTTTTCCCAGGTATGTTCTGTAAATATTGATTAATCCATGAATGTATAGCATGTTGACTGTTGAAAATGAAAATGAACTACAACTACTAGTCTCCATATTATTCAGCATCAAAAGTCAGTTTCTTAGAAGCTCAGTTTAAGCTCATCCAAATCATCATCTGTTGTTTGAGAAAAATAATTGCATTGGCTATTATTCCTTTTATCTTCAGTTAAGCTATTGAGCAAATCTTGATATTCTTAAAATCTTACAGGTCGTGACATTGGGGTTAATCTTCCAAAATTATTGAATTTTATTGTTGCTGCACTCCCTTCTGATGCCAGTACTATGCTTCGAATTGGGATGACAAATCCTCCTTTTATCCTTGAGCATTTGAATGAGATAGCTGAAGTTTTGCGTCACCCATGTGTGTATTCCTTTCTTCATGTTCCTGTGCAATCTGGGAGTGATGCCATATTGAGTGTAAGTAGAATGAATCTTGGCAGCTGGATGTTTGCTTTTCCTTTATTGCTTATAGTGATATATGTTTTACAACCCTTAAAAGTGATTATACCCCCCTAGTTGTGAAAAAGTAAAGAAATAAAGCATACAGTAATTTAGACCAAATGGTACAAATTACGTGAGCTTGCTGACTGCATTTTCTATTTAACGATCATATCTCATCTGTTTCACTATTTTTGTTTCAGGCAATGAATAGAGAATACACTGTGGGCCAGTTCAGGACTGTGGTAGATACATTGACTGAACTAGTTCCAGGGATGCAGATTGCTACTGATATCATTTGTGGATTCCCTGGTTTGTTTGCAGAATCAATTCCTGCTCATGGTTTTCTGCACTTCACATTCATAAAGTTCTTGAGTTAATATTTTTGGACTGTTAGACAATTTACCCACTACAGGCACTTGGTCGCCGTTAAATGGGAAAATCTAAATGTTTGATTTGTTTTCATTCAAGTTTTCATATGATTGGGCTGATAGTTGGAAACACCTGTTCTTGAGAATTTGGACGGTTTGTGAATGATATTCTTGGAACTGGAGAAGTTCGCTTGAATGATTATAAAATATATGATAAACACTGTTTTGTTTTGTAGGTGAAACAGATGAAGATTTTGCCCAAACAGTCAGCCTTATTGAGGAGTACAAATTTCCTCAAGTTCATATTTCACAATTCTACCCTCGACCAGGTGTAATGTTGATTACTTTTCACTCCTGTCATACATGCAATTGTTTGTTGAGTCCTTAAATTTTGCACATTACGTTTTGGTCGTAGTGTGGCATTTGATTTCAGTTCTGGGGTATGTATAATCACTTAATACAATTCTTTCACTTGTTTTGAAAACCCAGGTACCCCTGCTGCTCGGATGAAGAAAGTTCCAAGTAATATAGTGAAGAAACGGAGCCGTGAGTTGACATCTGTTTTTGAGGCCTTCACTCCATATACCCATATGAATGGCAGAGTAGAAAGAATATGGATTACCGAAATAGCAACTGATGGAATTCACTTGGTAAGACCATATAGTTTCTCCATTCAGCTTGTATGAGCCTTTGGATTCAGCTTTTCCTCATGATGTACTGAGCTTAAAGTCGAGTAGATAAGACATTATTCATTTTTTGTATCAGTTTTTACCTTAGTCCCACATTAATTGCCTTGGAACTGTGTTCATAGGCAACTATAGTGCTGTTGTTGGTTACAAGTTTTCCCTTATACCCATCGTTTTGAACATCAAATTGAATGGGAAAATTTTGAAGCTCAAATACATCCAACTTTTTCTGTTTGCAAGGTTAACTGAGTGCATTCTCACGCATGTCCACACTACCCTTTCTCTCTTGCTTATTTTTTGCAAGGAAGTTTTATTGTATTGTATTAGATTGTTCCAGCCTTTTTATTTACATATGCTAATTAACAATTCAAAGAGATCTCCTTCATTGTGTATTTTTTCGAACTGAATGATTGTTCTTTCATTTTTTGCAAGGTTGGCCACACAAAGGGATATATTCAGGTTCTTGTTGTAGGTCCTGAAACAATGCTAGGCACTTCAGCTATTGTTAAGATTACCTCTGTTGGAAGGTGGTCAGTTTTTGGAGAGGTGATTGAGACTGTAAACCCAAAATTGGAGACAAATTTCATCAAGCAAATCTCTACTAGCGACGAGCGTTCTCCATGTGAGGACTCTTGTGAGGACTGTACATGTTCAAAGGAACCAGAGCCTAGTGCTTGCGGATCAGAGCAATGCAAACAAGAAACTGTTATATCACAGAACAAAACATTGCTTGACGAACAAAATAGAATAAATCTGATCGGGTGGCTATTAAGGAAGCGGAAAATCCAGGTTAACAAAATGGTGGAGAATGGTATTGCCTCACAACCCTGTAAGAAGCAAGAGATGCATAGGGGCAACCTGGCTGACTGGGGTATTGTTGATAGGACTCTCCTTGGAGGGGTGCTTATCAGCTTATTCACAGTTATCGCTTTACTAATACACTTGGGAGTTAGGACTATTTCTTCCAAGTAAATGTTTTCCGTATTTTTGGGCCATTTTTCCACAAGAGTTCTCATAATCTTATGTACGAAAATTTTGTTGCTCCAACTCTGCCTACCTTAGAATTAACTTTCTGATAGCAAGTGTTGAGCTATGGAGTCATTTGATGTTGCTGTGATGAACTTCAAAGTTTCCGCTGATCAAAGTATACTTGCTCCGATCATACAAAAGTTTTGCCCGTCACTAATATTTGTTCTTAAACTAGACTCCAATAGCTTCGGTGCAGCTTTCTTGAAATTTGTAATTTATAAACAGCTTATCAGTATTACACATTTGTACATGAAAAGCAGGGGGAAAAAAATAACGGCTACATGTATTGGAGCAGGATATGCTTTTCCGGTGAAAAAAGCATCATCTTTATGCGAGCTGGGCAGCAGGGAATGAAAGAATGAAGATCAACGATCCCTTTCAGTTCCCCTGCTGCAATAGTAATAGTAGATTTATTTCCTGTGTCATTTACTTAGACCCAAAAAAAAACAAAGCGAATAAATGTTTTTCCAACTCAGAGCAACGTGTCTGATTTGGATGGTAATCTCTTGAAGAAGTTGACGGGTGCAGAGGGCAACTTGCTCCTGAAACGTGGATGCCGCAGGAAGTACATTCCGTAAAGCACTGCCACTACCTGGAATGGAGTAACGTAGATAAACACAGCAAAGATGAGTGAGAAGAAGATGAAAATGGCTGTAGCCCGAGGATCACGCCAGTTTAATAGAGCCTGAAACCTTTCCCCTTGGCTTGCCAAATCTCCTATCACCGTTTGTACCCTCCCAGCAACACTTCTCAGCCTGTCATATCTCATCCTTACAAGGTCTATTGGTTTTGTGGTAGGAAGCTTATCAAACTCCTCATCAAGTTCATCCAAATGAACATTTTCAGCACAAGAAAGCCGAGTATCCATGTACGGTGGATGCCTCGGCCTAAACCGATAATTCCACATACCAATCACAAAGAGATAGAGGAAGATTGTAGGGAGTATCATTTCTGGGTAGCAGACCAGTATCAAGAACAATATATGCACAAGACATGTTGTTACAGGGTTTCTCCAGTAGCAAATTTCATTTAGCCATTTGCATACTGCTGTGAAGCATAAAAGTACTGACATTACGCGTTGGAAGTTGGCCTTGCTTCTTCTCAAGCTAAACATATGGTGATTCGCCTCCAACATGTACTCCACAACTTCACGCCGCAGTGGAGGTTCCGCTCTTGCAAGCCTAGTGGCAACTATCAGCATTGCGTGGAAGCGGAGCCATTCCATTTGCGTTATAGGAAGTGGTTGGATATAGTGCATCTTGGGTAGCAATGGCTTACTATATTGAGTGACCATGTTAACCCAAGCTATGGAGGTGAACCTCAATGCCAGGTGAAGTTCCCCATGCTTTTTCAATCCAGATGGTGTCAGGACCAGCAATGGATAGTAGTGTGTGTATATTCGGTCCATGTCTAAAGTTGATAGCCGAATTCTAACCTTACCAATTTGCTGATCTCTAGCATCATCCTTGCTATTAATGTGCCAATTGTCGAAGACGCCAATGGTAATTACAGTGCAAGGATCATAAACTTCCCAAGTATACTGCTCGTTCCAACGAGGTTCCAGGGTATCAATAATTGTTCTGGTTCGAACCCATTTATTCCCATACTTTGCCACACAATATGGATCAGTAGTCCTGCCATTCTTGCTCTTCATTGGCATCAAATTTCGCGCACTCAGAATCCCCAGTTCAAGAATTCCGATACTTGCCTTCCTCAGGTGCTTGGATGATGGCTGGAGATCACTGCTGAAATGTGTAGGCTCATCAAGAACATGATACCCTTCCTCTAAACATATAACAAGCAGTATCTTGCTTGAGAATTTCTCCTTCCTTTTCTCACCACCCTCCTCCGCCAATGAAGGCTTTTGCAGATTCAACCACCTAGGATCCGGAAACTTAGTGATCTCAAGTCTACGAGGGATTTCTTTAACTGATAGGATCACCCTTCCCATGATCTCATCCTTTCCAGGTCCAACTCTGTCTTCAACACTTACTATGATGAACTCTTCAAAGGGTTCAGATGCCACAAACATAAACTCGTCCCTCCAAACTGCGTTGATACCTCGCATAGGTGAAGGCCTGGTAACCTTCATCTGATTCCCAAGTTGAACCCTCACGAATGCCTCCGGCAAGCGACCCTTGTCCGATGGCACAAGATCCTGAGCTTCGATGACTTTTACACGAAGATAATATAGCTTGGGCGAGAAATATACCTTTGATCTTGTATTGGCAAGGTTTGTGTAACTAATGTCATGAGCATCACTGTGCCAAGCGTCGGGAAATGATTCATCTGCCTGTGTTCCCATCCAAACTGCAAGCATAACTTCTCCTTTGCTGATCTTGATCCCTTTCTTGTCCTCCAGCCTGTACCATTGAGGAGCCAATGGACTATCCGGCGGTACGCGAAGAGGGACTTCCAATAGATCAAAGAAAACTCTGCCCACAAAATCATCCTTCGCAATGTCCTTGTCTTTTACAGTAACTTCAAGCAGATTGGACTGCAACCTTTCTTTAGAGAAAGCAAAGATTTGGTTCCACACTGGATTTTGATTCTTCTCCAGGTGTTTAGTCCTCCCTTTATAGTTCCCAAGCTTGACTTCAACGTATGGATCCAGGCTTCCACTAACATCCATCACAGGAAGATCTCTGGCTTTAACCACATTCACGAACAAGAAATGCATCTGCTCCACTAAATCATAGGTGCTGGCGGTCTTGTCCCCGCCTCGGTGCCGCAGGCGAGCAGCCACCGGTGGACTAGTTTCAACCAGCACGAACTCGGGGTTCTGCTTGGGTATATTCATTTGCATTACTGTAGGAGGGCCAGCTCGAACAAAATCAGTTCTTGTCTCAACTGCAGGCGACTTTTCCTTCATAACATGTTGAGTCTCAAATCCAAACCCAGAAAAAATATGAGGTGGAGGAACTTGACTATCTGTTGTTGTTGCTCGAGCTGGCCCTGGAGCTGTTCCTATAGAGTGAAAAGTCCTAACTTCCTTCTCCTTCTTGGTTTTGCTATTCTTCTTAATCTCTTCAGCTATATCATCTTCATCAAACTTGTTGGGATTGATTGCTCCTAGTGGAGTGGCTTCACTCTCAAGATTACCAGTGGTTGGTGGTGGAGCAGGAGGATAAAAATTACCATCATGAGCCGCATAGATCTTTAGTGCTATGTCACCTTTGATATGTGAAAAGAGGCCACGTTTATCAAGAGGGTACCTCTGGATATTTGCTTCCGACTCGGACAAAGGGATGGAGTTGCCTGAGATTCTAACACGTCCAAGAAAGCTCCTGCTGTGATCCCCCTTTCGATCATTGTACACCACAACGTCAATGGTTTTGTTGGGCAGATCAGCAGGACTGTTCACATTAAAAACAAGCTTTT
Organism: Erythroxylum roigii; assembly: GCA_027576455.1. Taxonomy (NCBI): domain Eukaryota; kingdom Viridiplantae; phylum Streptophyta; class Magnoliopsida; order Malpighiales; family Erythroxylaceae; genus Erythroxylum; species Erythroxylum roigii. The sequence goes on from JANZXV010000210.1 coordinate 5,383,503, forward strand.
GGTTCCAACAAGGGTTGAGGTCTTTAGACTTGACTTGGGTCCTCTGTCGCTGCTCATCAAACTCCACTTCTACAAAGGGACTAGCAGAGCCTTGTCCATCTTTGGGCATGAGGTCGCTTGCGTCAAGAACTTCAACTACAAGCTTAGTCATGTTGGGATATGGGTTGAAGATTGAAGAGGCTACTTGTTAAATTTCAAAAGATAGTCCTAAAGGCACTATTTTTATCACCACAGCCTACTGTATCTTCTTTTTTCTGATAACTACAGTGAAAGGAGGAGAGGTGGTGGTGGGTAGAGAAAGAGTAACATTGCAACAGTACAAGAAGCAGGAGAAGAAGACGAGAGAGATAATTGTTGTTGGAAAAGAAGGGAAGGGAAGGGAAGGTGGGAGAGAAGAGTTCAAAGGATGAAGATTAGGACAAGACGTGATCATCTTGACCCACGAAGACAGAAACATATGTAAGAAAGATCAATAAAGAGTAAAGACACTTTGTTGTTTGGTGGAGTGGAAAAAAGGAAAGGTGGACCCTTCCTTGAATATAAAATGAAAGAGATAGGAGATACTGGCGGTAAATTTGTAGGCTGTATAGAGTCTACAGAGGAGAGGAGGGTTGTGTGAGTGTTGGCTATTGCAATTATGGCGTTTGGTAGGTTTGAATTGATAGGGATAATGTTTTGAAAGTGAGCATTCATGAAACTTACACGACTCTCTTCTTCTTCCATAAAAGAACTGTACACTTTTAATAGGATCTCTCCTTTTCAGGGAATTAGACAGATGAATTATTATCAATACAGATGTCTAATGTATAGTTATTTAGGTTAAAAGTTCAGTAATTTCATAATTTAGCCCGCATAATTAGTTAATTGTATTAATTGTTAGTTGATTGTATTAGCTGATAGTTGATTATATTAGCTGATTTGATCAGCAGATTGTATTACTAAGTTTTTTTTTTTGGATTCGAGGAAACCTCATAGGCGAGCTAAGCGGGCACACCTCTCTGAGAGTCCAATTGGCACCTACCCCACAGGCGGGTTAAGCGGGCACACCTCATCATCGAGGGCCTAACTAGTTCTCCACTTACAGGTAAAACCCGGGCTGTTCTAGACTCTTACAAGAGGGGCTACTATGAAATCGAACCTGGGACCTAACCGAAGCCAAGCCCCGCTCTCAACCTTCGAACCACACCCCTTGAGGGCTGTATTAGTAAGTTGTCATTTGATGTTTGATAAATTAGTTGTTTATATGTAAAATGACTTACGAGAATATGACTTTAAAATTTTATAAAGATATGAGTATTATATATCTTAGTATTTTGTTGAATATTCTTATAGTGATTTAAATTTTAGATATTTAATTCTAAAAAAATTGGTTTATAACTCTAATAAAAAAACATAGAACTTATAATAA
>JANZXV010000210.1:5395995-5407165 GCA_027576455.1 Erythroxylum roigii
TCGTGGACAAGGCGACTTATCAGAACCGTGCAAGCATAAGTCGACTTACACATGTACAAGTCGACTTATCACTTACATTCGGGTCGTGTGACGAGTCACAGCTTCGAGTGTAGATCTGGGTGAGTAGTAGCCTTCTCTCCTCCTTTAGATGTTCAATGGTGGCGACGACGTGGTGCAGTGCTCCTCGTGGAGGAGGGTTGAAGATGGTGGTGTCTTCAGGACTTCGCGTGGAGGAGTCGAGGATCTCTAATGTTGGCGTGGATCAGGGAGGACGAGGGAAGGAGCAACATCGCCAGAGAGGGAGAGCAGTACCGTCGAAGATGAAGAGGAGAATGAGAGAGAGAGAACGGTGGTGGTGAGTGAAAGTGAGAGTGGCTGAGAGAGAGAGAAAAAAAAATGAGAAAAAGGAAGCTTCAGGAAGTTCGAGGATGAGAGTGAGGGACGCAGCAGAGAGAGGGTTTTTTTAAGGTTTAAATTTTCAAAAATTGCAAATAAGTCCCTACTATTTCCCAAATTTATGGTACCGGTTGGTATGTGACCGGTATTTTGGATACTGGCTAGTACCGAACGAAAACTATCAGTACTGACCGGTATCTCTAGCTAGTATCCACATAACAAATACTGTTCCATTTACTGACTGGTACGAAATGATGTTCGTTCCCTTTGATCGCACCATAAAAAAGAAGATACTAAGAATAAAGGAGATACTGTTCCATTTACGTCTGTTGCGTTACATATTACGAATGACAACTACTGCTCCGGAAACTACTGATGGCCATGCGGCCAAAAAGTTCGAACTAGGGAGCGGGAGGAAGATCCTCCCCCTCCTGCCCCGAACATTCAACCTATCCCACCGAGCTACAGCTCGGTTGTTTCCGGCCACGTTGTTGCACAAGCGCTTGACTGGGTTGAAGACGATCCCATTGACACAACTGAGGGAGATATCACTATCGTGCAAGGTTCCTATGAACTGGGCATCGAATTATCCAACCCTTTCTAAAGGCAATTAGACAAGGCTTGGGACACAGCAATCATTATCAAACTTCTAGGGAGGAGACTTAGCTTTCCCTTGCTGAAAACTAAACTCCTTACTCTCTAGAAACCAGCCGGAGCTCTGAAAATTGTTGATCTTGATAACGATTTTTATCTTGTTAATTTCAGGGAGGAAGCGGATTACATCAAGACTTTAACTCAGGGGCCCTGCATCATCTCGGGATACACATTGTCTGTGCAACCATGGTACTCGGAGTTTCGTCCCTCCATCGGCAGAATCACCCATATGGTGGCATGGGTTCGGTTTCCTGGGCTATCTGTTGCTCGCTACCACCCGTCGATCCTTACTGCGTTAGGCAACCTGGTCGGCCGGATGGTGAAGATTGACAGTCACACCCAACAGACGTATCGAGGTAGATTCGCGAGAGTCGTCGTGGACATTGATCTAAGTTCCCCTCTTCGGTCTATGGTGGAACTAGACGGTGAAGCCATCAAAGTAGCTTACGAGGGTCTCCCTTCAATTTGTTTCGGATGTGACATGGTCGGGCATGATACTACTAGGTGCCTAACCCGTCCGCCTGAGCCCTCCCCTGTTGCTCCCCCTAATGGCGATCCGGCATCTGCTCCTCCTCCACTAAACTGTGACGACGCTGGCGAATCTTCGGCCACACCCCCAACCCCGATGGCATTTGGCGATTGGATGCAAGTTCAGAGACGTACCCAAAAATTGCCCCCTCCCACCGCGGGGCCCCGACCAGCTCGATCGTCTTGCATCGTTGTCACTGGTCTCCAAGGGTCGCGATTCGCTGCCTTGTCCGACGTTGCTCCGGCGGATTCACCTTCCTCTCCAATGGTCACTGCGCCCCCTGTGAGCTGTCCCAGTGATCCGGCCTCTGCTCAGAACGGTCACCTGCAAGAACACCATCACACGCAACATGGACAAGAACGCTCTCGTCCAGTCGAGTTTAACGCACGAAGCTCAGTGGCTCGTCCAACCCAACGCCGACCCACGGGCCATCTCCCTCCTCCCAGGCCCACGCTCCCTTCCAGCCTTAGGACTGTAGAGCCCACCATCCCACCAGCAACCCCTAGTCCGGTCCCAGCCCACATAGCTATCTCCATTCCGACCCATACCGACGTTATACACCCGGACCCATCTTTTACCCTCCCGGTTTCGAAGGACGTGGTCTCCCAAGCGATGGAGGAGGACCCAGCCGATGTTGGTGGGCTGCCTGCCGCATCCAGCGGGGTCTCCACATTCCACTCTCCTCGCCCACCCGACTCGGATTCCACTTTACCTACGACTCCACGCCACTAGCCCCTGTCTGATACCCAAATGATCGAGTCCACTCCGGACCAATCCTTGACCCCGACCCGAGAGTCGACTGTTTCGTCAGTCGGCCCTCCACAGTGACTGGATCCTGCATAATCTACAACACAACGGACGGGCTCATGGCCAGGCTTGGCTGGTCCTTTTTGGCACCACGTGTTGGCTCCTTTGGACTTGGCGCAATCGGACTTTATTTGATGCTTCCTTTACCTGGCCTTCCTCACCCACTGGTTGTATTCTGTCTTATGCAGGTCTTATCAGCCAAGCGACTGTTTGGCATATTCACGAGGCTTTCGGTCCCCACATTCGCCAACAACATCACATCGGCTGGCGACCACCTTCCACAGGCTGGGTGAAACTCAATATTGATGGCGCTAGTAACTGCTCCTCACTATCAGCCTCAGCGGGCGGCCTTATCCGAGACAGCGCGGGTACTTGGCTCGGCGGTTTCACTCACAATATTGGCTGGTGCCCCCTTGTCGGCGGAACTCTGGGGGCTTTATACTGGGCTCTCTTTAGCCTGGGACCTAGGCTACCGCAGAATTATTTTAGAAGCGGACTCCACATCGGCGCTCCACTTGATTTTTTCCGCTTCCGATCTCGCCCAAGCTCTCAATCCCATTGTCCAGAGTATCAATGAGTTGCTCTCCCGCAACTGGATTTTTCACCATAGTCACACATATCGAGAGGGCAATCGCTGTGCAGACTGGCTAGCTCACTACGCCATCCATTTTGATCTCGGAGTCACTTATTTTGTTGATTCACCAATCGGGTGTTATTTTCTCCTCGCCGAGGATCAGTCGGGAACCTGTTTTTCCCGACCCATTTTGTAACTGATTATCTTTTCCTTTTTTATATAAAAAAAGAAAAGAATAAAGGAATAACCAAATTTGCCTTTGTTGATGTACCACCCACCAATTCACAAAATATCTTTGATTAACTACGTGTTCTAAATCAATGTTTTAAAAATTAGATTAAAAATTAAACGAGTAAGACAAGAGTTTTAAAGTTTAAAATATTTAATTGGTATTAGATAGTAATAAAACAAGTTAAAAATTTAAAAATTTAAAATATGATTAAAAAAGATTATCTTTACCTATCAAAGAATTTGAAGTTTAATTAAAAAAGAGATTGCTAAATAAAAATTAGCTTATTTATTTTAGTTTATAAGAATTTATTAATTTACAAAAATTGATCGATTAACTAACAAATTGATTGATTTTTGACAAAAAAATTATTAAAGTAATTTAAAACTATAAAGTTAAAAACTAAACTGAAAAGTTAAACGATTCCAAGTTTTTATGGTTAAATTGGTTGTTTATCATTGCTCTAAACCACACAATTAAAGTCATTATTCAATATTCACATCTAATTAAAAGTAATTTAAAGAAAAATAATTGTCCTCTTCTTCCAATAAAATTTAAACTAATAAAAGTGATACAAGAACAAATCTACTTACTTACCAGAATCCCTTAATATACATGTTAGGCATAAAAAGATTGTTGATCAACTCTAAAATGACATATGACATTACACTTAAATCTATATATATTAATTAGGTTATTTGACCAAATGGGTTAAACTTAAAAATTATAATATTTGAATTTTTACAAAATTAGAATATGCATAAAATTTGAATTAAAAAGCTATTTTTAAAAAAATAAGACTAAAGTTTATATTAAAAGTTGAACTCGACTCAAGATAATACTTATAATTACCTTGATCAATTATTATCTAATATTTATTTTAAATTAGTTAATATCTATATAAATATTATACCATTTAAATATTATCATAATTTTTATATTTATTTACATACTTGATCTTGTTATGGATTACAATTATAATTATAAGAAATTATATTTGACTATAATTTACTTTATAAATTTATTTTCGTTAATAAATGATTAATACCTTATTTATTTTTGTTATAGTTACTAGAACAAGTTTATATGCAAAATTCAAATTTATAATTTTTATAACATATCATTTTATTTATAGGTATGTGTTTTAAAAAACTGAACTTTAATGGGACACATCTCAGTAGAAACTATGCACAAGAATAAATGAAATAATAGTGATTAAGTCACATATCTTTCTAGTCACTTTCAAAGCTTATATGCAGCCAAGTGATTGAATCATCGTAGTGTTTTATCCTTAGGCACTATAGTCCAATCCCCTTGTTTTTTAAGGATATAGATCCATGATCTTATCTTAGAGTTTACACATCTGGTTGGTATAGGATTAGGATATGAAGTGACGAAGGAAAGCAGAAAATAAAGTGACAAATTTGGCATTATGTGCAACATAATGAATGGCACTAGACAATCATATTGACCCCTTTAGGTTTAACCAAGATATTTTCATTGATTGATAATGATGCAACCAATATGAGCAGGACTTGAATGATTGTCCTCGACACAGGCAAAGCTTGTGTGATGTGAGTACATATGGGCTGTGAGTTTATATTTAGGCCTAAGGCCAAGTCCACTAAATTGTTATTATGGTATTCTTCAACGCCACTATCTACATGAACTAGTAGTCTCGTTTAGGATTTAGGTGTAAGGCCAAGTCCACTAAATTGTTATTATGGTATTCTTCACATGTTTTGATTACAAGTTAATGAGGTAATAGACTTTGAACTTAAGACTTTCCATATTTGCATCCCATGGTCAAAAGTTGTTGAACAAAAGAAGGTATGTTGTTGCCAACTGTTATCTTCCATCTTTGGCAACATATTAACCATAAATAGGTCAAGTCCGGTCGAGTCGAGTCGAGCCGAGTTTGCAACATTTGTTTCTAATGGTAGTTGATGTTTGAAATAATGCAATTACTTATCATAAAAAGTCATTAAAAGACAATGAGAAAGGAGGACTTTTATTGATTACATAGCTTCTTGATATGTAACTTGAGTGGGATGCAGTACATATATTTTTTCTAAACGTATAATGGAATGGGAAGAACAAATACATGAATTTAGGAAGCTTAAGGAGACTAAATTTCTGGTATACACTATTTTACATTATAATCATACATACCCAGTACCCTGGAAAAGAAAAAGAAGTCCAAGACAGCCACAGATGAAACTTGTTACCATCATGACAGCCTCTCACCTGTTGCATTGCAAAAGAATGGATTGTTGATCAATCCAACACGTAAAATCAAAAAACTACCACGAGGTTGGTGGCACTACCTTCGTTCTGTTGTTCTCTAGCCATACATTTGCATTGCCTTTGATGTTCCGTGAGTTCCTGCCCGAGATTTCAACATTCCAACAAGCAAATGTCATTTCAAGTGTTAATGTTCCCTTAAATCCTAAGGAAATAGTAAACACAAAACGTCCATTTCTTCACTAGTCTCCCAGAAACCAAATTAAGATAGTTGTCAGGGGAATAATAATGGGGAATACCTCAATCTGCTTTTGAAGAAACTTGACATAATCTGCTGCCTCTTCTAACATGTCTGCAGTGTTTGTTTGCTGCAAGTAACAAGGAATCATTAGGTTGAGTCATTTCATGACAAATTTGTCAGGACGGAACCACAATATGTGAACCAAATAAAGCAAAATTCAGTCCACAATGTTAAAGAAAAAGGAAAACAAATAAAACCATGAAAAGAATAGCAACATGGAAGTTGAGATTTTATAGTCTAAACCAATCACTTTCCTTCATCTTCTTCCTCTTCCTCATTATATATCTCTGAATCCTCATACTTATCATTGTATGGTCATCATTTTTTCAATCAAGTGCAAGTGCATGAATTGCTTATTTAAAAGATATTGATCTAATGTTCATGAGACCAAACTAATGTTATGAAGCAGAAATTTGAAGTAATAATGATAAAACTGAAGATCTTCAAACTATTAATGATCAACCACGAGCTCCCTAGATATATAGCTTATTTTAAACATAATCAAACAAGGTCTCCGAACGTAAGCACAAAGAAATATTCTTCAAGTTTTCAAGGGACTAAATTGTTTTAGTATAGTTCCTACAACCATTATAATAAACAACATTTCGCTATTACTCACGTACTCATTTTGTTACCTCGTCGATTTGTCTCAATCTCAAGAAACCTTTTGGTGAACTCTGAATTATTGCCTCACAATCTCTTTTTTATACCCTACTTTATATAATTCTGTATTCTCACTCCCACCATATCCACATTCCTTATCATCCCCGTTATCTTAATCTTTAAGAAATTCAGCAATTTATCCTACAATACTTTGTCACATTTCTCCTTGAGAAAACCAGTGTATTTGTCCGTTAATTTCTCATCTTGTAACATTTTCTAAGACATGGAAAACCTCCCTCGTATCTTTCTTTACCTACACTCAATGCTTGAGCTCCCTCAAAAGATCCAATGCCCCCGAGCCAAGTCTAATACTTATCCACTGCTGAATCATTGTTTATTTGAACCACCACTTCAAGTTTCCACTGTAAAGGAACCCATCCACAAGAGGCTCTAGATAAAAATTCCCATCAGAACTGATGCAGGAGCATTTTCAAGAACTTACATATTACCCAGAGATTTTTTTCGCCGTTTTCAAGTATGAAGCTACTAGCTACATATCTAATATCTGGACAAATTATGACTCTACAAATTGCTCTATTTTGCTAACGAGTTATCTCATGTAAACTGACTATTTTTCTAGCACCCTCAGCTTCTTTGTACGTTTAAAGACAGGCATAGTCATTACCAGTTAGCGAAAATCTGAATCAGAGTTGCAAGTATTCGTTTGAAAATTTTATGACTTACATTGAACTTCAAACTCAGTCAGTGACTCGCAATTACTATCAACTCGTGTCGTGCCCCCGATGTAAGCAAACACTAATCATTTTCTTCAACTTCTTTCTACGGAGTTAAAGACTAAGGATAAAATTCAGAAGACAACAAAAGGATCACAAACTCTTCGCAGATAATATATTTTACAATTTTTGTTTAAGCATCTATATCATTACAGTCTTACCGCATGTAGGGCATCAAAAATATATCACCCCGATCTAAATCTTTTGAATTTATTTTTAATAATTGAGATACCAGTCCAGAGAACTAAGAGAAGACAGATGCTCCCCCTCCTCTAGCATCACCATATTTGACACCATAAAATTGCACCCTGATAAGACATTAAACTGCTTTCAACTTTCTTGAAACTCTTGATATACAACATATGTCAGGTAAAACTAGAAGGTGCTAACCAACCAAACCTCACTTACCCCATACATACATCTATCTCAATAAAAATGTAAAGATACAAATAAAAACATATAACCCTCATATTCTCCTAGTTCTAGATCTTGGCCTTCGAATCTCCTAATTTGATAAGACTATTTTATACTGCTAAATTCTTCAAGTTCATCTATTCATATGAATACTAACTCTTTAACTTGTAGGAGTTCAAATATCATGGTAGAAGAAGGAACCCATGTAACTTGACATTTTTGTTTCCTTTTTGTTTTTGCAGATTTTGCTTGAATTTATGTCTTCCAGTAATGGCCAAGTTTTCAACGTATTCTTTTGTTTTCTTCAATGAAGTCAATTTCTAATCATCTCATAAGTAACAGAAACAATTTTTTTAGCTACATTCTTCACAAGAATTGGTACTTTCTTTAATTGTAAGGGAATTAGGAAACATCTTGTGTACTATTTTTCTATTTACTGAAACAGTTCCTCAATCAACTACGGATGCTGTTAAAGAACAAAATTGTCCAATGTTTAAAGAACAAAAAGTAGAGTGCACCAGGAAGATGACGGTCATACTCCAAAGCACAGACTGTTAATTTTAACTCCGTCTTTGTCAATATGGTCAGTTCATTCGTTATAGCTACAGGGTATAGTACCACAAATGAATCTTCTACTCATAAATCACCAGGTTATTTTGTAAAAGAGGCACTCAAACATATATTTACTAGGAGAACATGCTTCAATTATCCTAAAAAGACACTCCTGCTTCTAACAACTATTTTAAACATAAATAAAAGATCAATTTACTTTAGTTTGAATTCCTTCTATGTGGATCTATCAACATCAGATCCGAGGAATAAGCCAGTAATATATCCACAAGAGAGGGATACATTCACTTCAAGCGGATTGTAACATGACAGTTCAATGGTTTTTCATCAATGTTGCATCATTATCATATTAGAAGAGATGAAGTGAAGCAGTTAAAATCCATAACTTTTAAAGTTAAAAAATATTTCACAAAATGTATGACCTGAATGAACAAGGAAACCTTTTTTGAACAAGTAAAAAGGTGCACCTATAATAATAATCTAGAGACCTAGTGTCATTAGCATTTCACTTCTGAAATCTCTGAAATCGAAATAAACTGTTCAATCGAGTGTGTACAAGCTCAAGAAATTACTTGAAAAATGAAAAAATTACCTTATTCATGTGTGGAACGAGCTCCTGAAGCTTCCTTATACGATCACTAATTCTAGTTCTTCGAACCTTTAACACCAGAAAAGTAAAGCTGCTTTAGGACTGAAAACAAACGTTCTGTCGTTTATATGTCAATCTCGATCCATAACAAGTAAATTTATGAATCTCACCCTCTCAGCAATGCTCCGAGGGTGAGTAGCATATCCACGCTTGGCTCGAACTCTGCAAGGCACCGAACCCTCAAAGAGGTTTTCCATCTCCATGTCTACCAAACTTGATACACCACTTGGTACTTGTCCACTCTGCTCCCCTTTCTGTCAAACAAAAAACTAGAATACTAAACGTTGACGCAGCTAAGCCCGGAATTATATATACTTATTCAGTAGAACCAGCTACAACTATATAGTTCAACATTATTTTCTTTTTCAGATAATCCAGTCCAAATTTTTCAGCAAAGAGAAAGATAAGTTGGAGAAACACATTGAGAAAGTGAAGTTGGTTAAAATTAATGTGTAATTACCAACTGGGACGAATATTTAGCAGAAGGGTGCTGCAACTCAACCTCCCTACCCCTTTTACCAGCAGGTGAAAGATCCATACTTGATGAAACATACTCATAATTCGACGAAACCCCAAAGCTAGAGAAGTACCCATCACCTCCTCCAAACCCAGAATTCCCAAGAAAATCGGCAGGAGAGCTGTTTTGTCTCTGAAAACCAGGGTGCTCAAACATACCCTGTTCAACAACAGGGTTCCTACTCGAAGGTGCCGTGGTGGTGGTGGTGGTGGTGGTGGTGGAGGCAAGTAGTTGTGTCAAGTTCTGGTTTTGTTTCAATGGGTCCTCATCTTCTCCTTCAAGTAGTGCTTCCAACCATGTCGCGGGAGCTGAACGGAAACGTGTGAGTCCACCGCGACCCAGCTCCCCAGCACCACCAACGACCCCTCCTCCGCCACCACCACTTGAATTATTGCCACCTGCAGTTTTTGTCGGTTGCATCTGCTTTTCAGGAGCTGTTTTGTATTGCACTTCAATGGAGAAACAGAGATCAAAAGTAGCTTCCTTTTTTAATCAACCAAAACAGCTTCGGACAATAGTTGAATTCATTTCATTTCCCGGCAGTTTATCAAGGTTTTCGTAGCTTTTAGCTTAAGGGTATTGTTCACTCACAAAGGCGTAGAGTGTGGTCAACCCATTGGCCCCCGATAGATGATCTGACTGAGGAGGATGGCGGTGAATGGTGATAGTTTGATCCAACGGTGAAAGAGTAAGAGCGTGCAGGCTACTCTCCCAATGTTAATTTTTTATGGAAATGCGTGAAAGAAAAAGAGAGTGGCGGTGGGGATGATAATGGAAGAGAGTGTACGTGTAGCGAGCCGAAACATGGATTGCTTTTTCTGGCAAAATTAAGGAGGAAGTGGGGAAGTGACCGTCCATCCACAAAAAATGCACAATGATAGTTTTTTAAAAAAAAAACAGAAGTAGACAAAACCTCCCAAGTACGCCTCACTAGGTTAAAGAACGATTGTATATCTCAAGCCAAGCGGTGAAAATGTCAAGTACAAGATCCATGAAGAAAACATCGATGGTGGTTCGCCAAATCCCTAGTCACGAAATGGAAATGTACGCTCCAGTCCGGTGACAAAATGCCTAGAATGTTGATTAAAATATTTTCATTACCGAACCCCTGTCCTCCTTGTACAATTTATGTGATGGTCACTTTGGAGTTCGTTCGAATACTTTGACTCCATGCAAACCGCAATTCATGAAGAATAACTATCAACTCTGTGGTCAGAATAGGTTCCCTACCAACATTGCTGGCAAAACCGATGATCTAAGTATCTTGGTAATCTCGCACCAATCCCTCTACAATGGATAATCCAGTTGACGGGTGAACTGCTCCATCGACATTTAATTTCAAAAAGTCACGCATAGGGGGCTGCCGTGGCATGTTATGGTTCAACTGCAAGCTATGCGGGCTATTGGAATTAATCTACTGTATGAAGGGAATTTCAGATAGCCGAGTAAGGATATCCTGAACTTTTACTGCTTGGATTGCTTTTTGATGTTGAAATAGATGCAGGTTTCTACCCTTCCATAAGCTCCATATCATCACCCCGAAATAAATGGCCCAATCATCAAGCCTCGGAAATTCCCATAAGTTATGCAGATTCGCCTGAAGTCAGGCATTAAATGGCAATGAGACAAATTCAAACAAGTACGCCATGGGCACCAATTGATTTCATACCAATTTAGCCTATCGACAATCCCTGAAAACATGAAGTAGTGTCTCCTCCCCCTCGTTACATCATGTGCAATGAGTGTCCTAGATTACATGCCAGCGAGCTAACTCCCCCTTCGTGAGAAGGCGGTGTTTCACTACCAACCAAAGAAAAACTTGCACCCTCGCAAGGCCCTCCATTGCCAAATTCACGACCACACTGTATGTCATAAGTGCTGATTTTTTG
>JANZXV010000210.1:5440403-5457362 GCA_027576455.1 Erythroxylum roigii
ACCAAAAATTTTGAAATAATCATAATACTCTCCAAATAAATTTTCAACACAAATAATCCACAATTCACATTTTAATCACATTTACAAATCAATTATATCCGAAAATGTCAACGAATACATGTACAATTATTTTAATGTATCAAAAATAAATATTCACATGTATGTGAATATACAATAATGCATGAGCATGAAATGCACTTCTAATTTCCCACAGTATACTCAATTCACTATTCTGGGGTCTAGCTCCGCATACGGGATATTACAATTCTCCCCTCTTTAGGAAATTTTGTCATCGAAATTATTACCTAATTAAGGAAATAGTGGGATATTGTTTCATCATATGCTCCACCGTCCCATTTAGCTTCATCACTCGAATATTAAATTTTTTTTCCAAATGACCATAGTCAATGGAATCAATCGATTTTCCAAGTCCTTATTCAGATATCACACTATCTTGACTGTTTCTTCAATGTATGTCAGATTACTCATAATTTCACTTTCAGAATCGATAACGCAATATCTATTCATATTAATATTTCTTAACATATTCACATATCACACTTCATGCATTAAGACATCTTTATTGGTAATACAAACTCATATGTTAGTGGTTCTATTCTTACAATAATTTCATGTGGACCAATTTAAGTCAGGCTTAGCATATACTTTTTCCCAACCTGAGCATACCTTGTCAAGGTGATACTGTCAGAAACAATTCAATTTTTGCTTGATATTTCATCTCTTTAGTATTATACACATAACTTATGTGTCTATCTCACTTTATTCCAATCTTTGGTGTTGAACCGCCTAATTCATTTGTCTTTCTTGAGCCACTTAATTTCTAATACATATCAATTTTACTTATCATCAACATCTCCCATCAAGTCTGGCTTTCAACTATTTTTAGGCCTTATTTATCCATATATAATGGTGGACGACTCTTTCTGTCATATAACGCCTCATACGATATTCTAATGATATCACTGTGATAATGATTGTTATGCTTAAAGTCAATTAAAACTATACATTGACCTCATGTTTTTATGGAATACAAAATATCAGCTTTAAGCATATCTCCAACAGTTAAGACTAGTGGCAACTTGTATATGTAGTCACTTGTTTCTACATCCTTAACCGTCAAACGTTATTTCGTCATATTCCTACTAGGATGTATAGCATAAGTTGTTATTTGTTCTTTCTCTAACACTCTTTTGCTCAATTACACATACTTTTTATTTCAATCACAAAATATCATTTTCTGATTCAAACTCAAAATTTAGATTCATTTTTAATTTTTAATTTCCTCATTAAGATTCATAAATTCTGAATCCTCTATTTGGGCTTTGATAATCTTTTCATGTGAAACGGATCTTAAATTCAATAGCTAATAGTACTTTGATTTGCCCAAAAGTCAACTCAACATTCAATGCTCTTCGTTGCATTAGATTTGATAGCCATAATATCTGAATTTGTGTTATTCCTTTATTGAATTTCTGTTCAAGCATCAGGTATACACTAGCTATACTAGGATAGTACTTATTTGTACAATCATAATCATTCAGTATGTCTATTGTCTCAGTCTCGTATTCAATTCTTTCAAACTCAATAAGTACCTTAAACTTTATTGATCTTTATACTTATATAGATCCGAAATATTTCATTGTACATATAGTGTCTTGAAGCTTTCAAAGGAATGACTATTTCAACAAGTTTCAAATCATATATGAAATAATCAACTCACAAGACTTTAATTGTCTTTATGCATACAAAATTAGTTTATTATGTTACAACAAATTACATCTTAATTTCTGATGCGAAACATCATTGTATATTACAAAATCTCCAAATTTGTTATTATTTGTTGTGATCCAGTACCTTCAGATACAGATACAGATACTGGCTCTTTGGGCTCAGTTAGATACAGAAATCATGGAGCAAAGCTCTACGTGCAGAATTTTGAGCTTAAAGCTCTTTTAGACTGGCTATTATGCTCACAACGCCTTTATCAGAACATGTATTATATGAAATGCATCAAATAACATAATATACCACGTATAGCATTCACTTTTAATGCACAGACAGAATCTCATATTCATTCAAAACCGTAGATTTTCTTAAGTATTCAAAATATTGTTCTCAACTTCTCGAATATATTGAAGATATCATCTATGATCATAGTCACTAATTGATCCAAAACAAATTGGATCACTTTATTCTTCAATACCATGATACTTTCTGGGGTATTGTTAACTCTAACAAATATTGCCAAAACTCAATATGCCCATGATTAGTTCTCGTAATTCCTTAAGTAATTAATTCCTTAATGAGGTAATATTATCTCATGTTATATTCAATTTCCCAATTGACTTATTTTCCCAGATAATTTTCTCCATTCATTCAATTTCGTCTTATTTCACATTGACTTATTGCAATGTCAAGCCACTTTTACTAGTTTTCTCACTCATTTCAATTTATTTACAATCTTAATTTTATGTGTTGGTAACACGTTCCTCAAATCAAATTTGTATCCCCTGAACATATTTGCATATAATGTAATGTGGGCCTAAGTTCTCCTCATATTAGCAAGAGTTTCGCCTCAAATTCAAGAATCCAATCACTTAGTTGGATATATTACATCAAACAAAATGCATACATTTTCAGTAGCATATTCCTCATCTTATGCTTGAGTCTCCGTTAGGAATAGAACTCCAATATTGGCTTTTAATTTTTTTTCATTTTCGTTCATTCTTAGAAGTAAACTATCTGGTCTACTTAACTTACTTCGGTGAAATTTTTCTTCGAAAGAAGATTTCTTGCTACTATCATCTAATACTGTTCATGTAATCTTTATCAATCAACTGCTTTCATCATTGCTTTTCAGCCACTCTTAGTACCTCAAGAAGATCAATTTCAACTATTCATAATATCTCAATAAGATCAATTTATGTCATAACTTATATGATCAGAATATCCTTTATAATCAGGATGTCGGGTACGTTTCTTACAAGAGTGGGGTCTTACATCAATGCAATGTATAGCATAAGAAGTTCAAAAAAAGAAATATACTTATTATGTAACCTTCTTCCTGCTACTTTATAAGTGGCATTACTTAGCAATGAACTGAACAATATTTTCTGACCCTACTTCATTTACAACTTCATCAAATATCTCAAACAAAATATCAATATTTCTAATCAAGTCAGATGTATCAATAGACTTTAAAAACATTGAGCTATTTACAGAATGAACCAAAAAATTAATAATAGACTCTTGTCTCCTATTTATCCAACCATCACACATGATTGAACACCCAAAAGGAGCTCAATTCACTTTTCTTTTGGCCAAATAACTTCTAGTTTTAGAAACTGAACAACTCAAAAGTTTACCTCTTAATTCATCAATTAAAGGAGCTTTGTATCCCTGACTGTAAGAGGCTATTTTATCCACCATAAGTTGATAATAATAAGACTGAGAAGCATTGAATGATGAACTTGTATTATACCACTAACTAGCTACTGCCATATCGACATTGTAAGTCGCATCTCTTGATTGCATTGTACTGCGAATTGAAGGTTAGGTTCAAGAGTTGTTCGTGGTGCAAAAAAACTAGTCAGCTGCCTTCTTCTTTTCCTAACATCAGGTCCAGGTGTAACATTCACTTCTTCCTAGGCCTAGGAAGGAACATTACCAATACCACTACCATTACCACCTTCAATATTTTCATAATCACTACGAAAACTAGCAAATGAACTTCCACTACCAATTTTAAAATTCAACCTTTCCCTTTTATCTTTCTCATGTTGATATTCTTCAAGCAATGTGTTCATTTGCAACTTGTTATCATGGCTTATTTTTTTATAGGTTCTACATCTTCTTTAACCTAGCTAAATGCTTTTTCAATAGGGTGATTCCTCCACCTTTCAAATACTTATTACAAAACAAACAAATTGTATGATTCTTCATACCTGGGACCAATGGAGTATGAGCCCAAGCTGGATCATTATATCTTCCTGAAGTAATTTGATCAGGAGTTCTTAAACTTCCTTCCATTTATTTTTAACAATAAATTAAGATATTAGTTTTGTAAGAAATTAATCCTTTATTAGTTTCATCAACAAAATTAGTAGTTCTAAGTCCTTCATGAGACAATGCAGCATAAATAATGTCTTTTAACTCTTTATATTAAGCCTAAAGAAGTAAAGATTCATGAAACTAGAGTAAAATTCAGAAATTGATAGACTTTCTTATTAGAGAGTAGTAAATTCATGCTAAATTTAAAATTGAAGTACAGTGTTACACTTTGTAGTCTTGAAGGTTCAAAGATTTAGGATGATATCTTGGTGAATCCAAAAATTCAAATCATGACTTAAACATCCTTAACTTTACTTAGCATGTTCATTTTTATTCTTGTTTTTTCAAGAATATGATTATTGCCATCGACATATCTTCATAAATCCTTGCCTTTAATAAATATATTGAAATGGAACACACACGCTGAGTAATTTTTTCATTAAGATGAGCTAAGAAACTTTCATACTTATCTGAAGATATAATGCCAAGGTACTATAAATGTGATAAAAAATAATAATAAGAAAATAAGATTTTGAATATTTAAAGACTATGGGATAGACTAATTTTGGGATAAATAAAGGTGAATATGCAAGAGACTCGATGAGATAGACTAATTTTGGGATAAAGATTAAAGATAAGATGTAGATTTTACCTTTTTTGCTAATTTCTATACAATAATTACAATTACAAAGCCTACTCTTCGACTCTTCCACGAGACCACAACTAAATTATTATTATTATATTCAATTAATTATTTACCCAATATCCAAATACCATTTCAAAAATTTTAAGAATATGTCAATTAATTATTTACTTTAAATTCTTAGTTTTAAGGTTTTAATTTAAGTTCAAGGTAAAACTTTCTAACTTATAAATCATGATCGCCATTGTCATGCATTTCAAATTTTCAATGATAAAAATTTAAGATAAATCAACCAAACCGTAACAATGAACCAAACTCATTTCATCCAACTAAAATCCATTATCCAACAAATGACAAATCATAAATGACAAATCCATTGACAATTTCATTCTAAATTCCAACCCATTCATAATCACAAATGCAATTAAGCAAAAAAAATCAATGAAAAAGTGAAAACAAAACACCCAAACAAATTCACAATTGATTTTTGGGTCGGGTTGGGTTTAAATCTAGTATTATTCCAGATCTGGCAACTGTGGATGCGTAGAGGACAGGAGGAGAGCAACCGATGTTGGCGTGGTGTGGTGGTAGTCCTTATGGAGGACGGCTAAAGCCTGATGGAGGTCTGGATGAGGCTGGATGGTGGTGGGTTCGCGTGGTGGAGGAAGATCCGAAGTTGACAGTCGTATGGTATAGACGTGCAGTGGTTCGTGGTTGTCTTGTCGCCAGAAAGGGAGAAAGAGAAGCACTGTCGGAGATGGAGAGGAGAACGCGAGAGAGAGAGAATGGAGACAAGACGAGAGTGTGAGATAGAGAGAGAATGGAGGTGAGTTAGTCTGAGAGAGAGAAAAAACAAAGAAGCATAGCAGAGTGCAAGCATTGAGGGTGGGGGGAGGGTTATGGCTAAATTTTTCAGGTTTTTGCTAAATAGTCCCTCAAACTTCTAAACCTTATAGTACCGACCAGTATATAGCTGGTATTTTGAATACCAGTCGGTACCAAACGAAAACACTCGATATTGCCTAGTATTAAAAACTTAAATACCATTACCTTTTTTGGCCGATACGGTATCGGTAGGTACAAAACGATATTTTAAACACTACTCAATATGGATTGTCATTTGACCAAGATTTATTTTGAGGCAATATTTTAAACATCTCTTTATAAAATGTTTGGATCTGAGAAGAAACAACATCTACTTGTTGATGAGTAGAGTGATTATGTTGACTGATTCCATCCAGCTTATAATTAATCCTTCTTATAACTTTGTTGTGTGCTATTGCGCTATTGGTTTGCCAGTTGAGAACTTCAAAGTCCTCATAAAAGCAATAAAGATATTAGGTTATTGGAATCAATTCAGTCAATTATTCTTATTCGTTCTTCTGATAACCTAGAAGACAATATTAAGGAACAAACAAGTGAAGACGACTCTTCTGACTGTTCATTCTCTTTTAAGAGTGATTTCCTATACATGTTAAAGCAGACATGTCTAGATCCAACTTCTTCGAGAGGATAAATATAATAGACTCATCAAGGTTATTGGATTTATGGATACTAAATCAAATAGAACAATCATGAAGCCCTGAATTACCATCATCAATAGTGAAATATTCGTTATGAGAAGTCCACGTTTTAGGAGTTAAAATACTGGGCTTCATAGTTGTTCTACTTGATCCGGTATCCATGGGTAATTTCTACAATTTTTTTTTATTCTATTGGGTAAATAATGTTTGACACTAGAAGGTAGATCGACAACTCAAAGGGTAGATGAAAGATAATGTCCTTTTTAATATTAATTTGAGTTGGGTTTCAATGATGGAAAGTATATTGGATTATTTGTTCTTTGTTATTAATACCTTGTCTTGATGTTCCTTTATATCCTTAGTTTATAACATCAATTTCTATAATTTTATAAGATTTAGGATTAGCTAAGTGTAGAATCATAAATATTTTGACTTATTCCTTAATTTATTTACCTATATTACCATGTTGCTATATGCAAGGAGGTGGGTCTTCCTTAATCTGTTATGTAAAGATTTACATAATCTATTCAAGTTATAGCAAAAATCTATAATATAATTTAGATTTCCTAAAAATCTTTGTGATCATTTTTGTCTAATATTTGATTAAGAAATGTAGTTCTATTGGTGTTATTGTTCCTTGTTTTACTTTTATGTAATGTCCTACAAATATTTTTCATTTGGAAAAGATAGTTATGTTTTTCATACTTCCAAGTCATTTTTTATAATATACGTACAAGTATGAATATGTTTGAAATTTTGTTACAAGGAAGAAGAAAATACTAGAAAATCATCCATGTATACTATATGAATTCATCAAGAACGCATATCCAAATTTATTAATTTAACGTAATATTTTATTAACAAATAATTTATAAATATTCAAATAATTTAATTAATATTAATTATCGTCATACTCATCACTGGCCAACTTCTTTGTCATTTACAACTCACATGCTCAACGAGTCTGAATAAAGAAAGATAAAAGGTCTTAGTCCAGTGACCAATGTCACATCCCAGGAAAGATAAAAGGTCTTAGTCCAATGACCAGTGTCACATCCCAGGCATTTCAAGTACAGACACGTTCAGCCAGAACACAGTCCGACGACACCAAGTTGTTCTTGTTCGGGGTGAAAGTGAACTTTTGTTGGAAAGCAAAGAGTCTAAGGGTCACTTCACCTAAAGCTCAGCGTCCGTGAGATATTCATTTTACCCGAGAAAGAGAAACCATGGTCATCTCTAATGATCCCGGCATGTTTTCTGCTACTGTTTCCACTCCACTCATGGAAGACAAAATTGTTGATGGTTTCGTTGATTCCAGAGGTCACCCAGCCAGCCGTGCCACTTCTGGTGGGTGGAAAGCAGCTTGCTTTATTATAGGTAAAATGTTTTCCTTAATTTAGTCAACAAAATCAAATCTTTACGTGTACGATATAATTGTAAGGATCATAGTGGAATTGGGTTGATTGTGTTTAATCATTGTCTTTGTATATACATTTGTAGTTGTGGAAGTGGCAGAGAGGTTCTCGTACTATGGAGTGTCTTCGAATCTTATTACGTACTTGACGGGTCCTCTTGGTCAGTCCACGGCAACTGCGGCGGAAAATGTGAACATATGGTTTGGGACGGGCTCACTTCTCCCCCTTTTAGAAGCTTTCATCGCTGATTCATTTCTTGGGCGCTACCGAAGCATTATCGTCGCATCTATTATCTATATCTTGGTATTTAGCATCTGTTTCTTTCTATGTTAGTTTTAGCCAGCCAGAAATTGATGCATACAATGAGTTGGAAAGTTTTGAATCAAACTTGTGCTTAGGAAAATGCAAATTGATGGATGGATTTAGGGTGTTTTCTTCGGAAATACCAAAATAAATTGCTTACTAGTTTGGTTTATCCTTAATACAAGTGCTTTTTTAAGAATGAGCAGGAGACTTCTTGTATTGCTCTTGTTTTCCTTGGTGAAAATGCAAATGCAAGAGGTGGGCTGAATTGCACAATGAGTGTCTTTCACTAGATAGTTTACGGGAATATCTACTGAAATGCTTGTTTCAAGCCTTAAGGTTTTCACTTGCATTACAAGGACTACATAGATATTAAGGTCCTCTAGTCGTAAAAAGTCTAGTCTATCTGTTTTCTTTATAAAAAAAACTGTGCGAAAACTACAGTTTTCAGATGATTCTGTGTTCGTAATTTGAAGATGGGAAAATTCCCTGGTGATTTTGATTTAATATGTTTACCTTGTTACTTGCATCAATACTAATTGTCCTGTTTGGTTTGAATGATTAACAGGGACTAGGCTTGTTAACTTTTACAGCTGTGTTAACTTCTCTTCAAGTCTCTCACCTACAAGACATCAAAGATGCAAAGTCACAGTCCCCTGGATTTCGAGTCATCTTGTTCTTCTTCTCTATATATCTCGTGGCAGTTGGGCAAGGTGGGCATAAACCCTGTGTTCAAGCTTTTGGAGCTGATCAGTTTGATGGACAAGATCCAAAAGAAAGTAAAGAAAAGTACTCATTTTTTAATTGGTGGTATTTTTTCTCTTCTGTGGGCATTAATGTAACACTTACTGTTTTGGTCTACATCCAAGAGAATCTTAACTGGGCCCTTGGATTTGGAATCCCCTGTATTATGATGTTGGCTGCACTATTTGTTCTCTTGCTTGGTAGTAGAACTTACAGGTACAGTGTTAAGAAGAGTGAGGGAAATTCATTTATGAAAATTGGCCAGGTGATTGGAAAAGCAATCACTAACCGCAATGCCACTCCTTCAGCAATGGCTACGGAGTATGAAACTAAACAGTACTGTCAGACTTCTCAACAATTCAAGTAAGTGAATCAACTTTCTTTTTGTTTTCGTATATATTAATTACGGAGGCATAAGTAGGAGGATATCTTTGCTTAGCATCTTACTGTTTTACTCTGTGCTGATGTTTCCGACCTCTTAAGTTCATAGCTTGAGAAATGATATAAATGATCTTGAGATTTAGTTATTTCCTTGGAGTTTAGAAATAAAAAATGGAGTTCTTGCAGATATCTTATTCTTCACAAACTTATGTCATCGGCTTAGGTTCAAACAAATGAACAGAAATACATGATGCTTTATCTTGAAATTCCTGTCAACTGTCTTTTTTGAAGATTTCTCAACAAGGCATTGTTTGAACCAGACGGCTCCAAGGAAGGCCTTAATGTCTGTACTGTTGATGATGTTGAACAGACAAAGTCCTTGCTGAGACTTATTCCAATATGGGTTACCAGCTTGATATATGCAATTGTGTTTGCACAAACCTCAACTTTTTTCACAAAACAAGGGGCTACAATGGATAGAAATATATTCCCAGGTTTCAAAATTCCAGCTGCTTCACTTCAGTTCTTTATTGGCATTGCAATTCTTCTCTTTGTTCCCATGTACGACCGCATTTTTGTCCCTGTAGCCCGATCCTTAACTGGGAAACCTTCTGGCATCACAATGCTTCAAAGAATAGGATTTGGCATGGTTTTGTCTGCCCTTTCTATGGTGACTGCAGCTTTAGTTGAGATGAAAAGACTTGAAACTGCTAAAGAATGTGGGATTATTGATCTGCCAAATTTGACAGTTCCGATTAGTGTTTGGTGGTTGGTTCCTCAATATCTGTTATGCGGTGCTGCTGATGTATTTACCATTATTGGTCTTCAAGAATTTTTCTATGACCAAGTCCCAAAGGATTTAAGGAGTATGGGTCTCTCATTGTACCTAAGTGTCATTGGTGTGGGAAGTTTGCTAAGCAGTTTACTGGTCTCTATCATTGACAAAACAACTGGCAAAGATGGTCGAGACAGCTGGTTTGCTAACAACCTGAATCGAGCACATATTGATTATTACTATTGGTTACTTGCCGGCCTTAGTGCAGTTGGATTTACAGCCTTCTTGTATTTCGCTAGATCTTATGTTTATAGCAGGGGAAGTATAAGTTAAATGTGAAAACAGATGTAGCTCATGACTGGAATACTCTTCCAGGCTTCAACCAAAGATCCTTTGCCACTTTCATGGCTGTTCTTGCTATGATAAATATTCAATGATATTTGAAATTAAATTAAATTTACAATATGAAAATTTTAGTAAATTATTCCATAATAGACAAAAATTGAACTTCAAACTCAATATATTGTTAAATGAGAAATTAATATTTATTATTT
This sequence comes from Erythroxylum roigii, assembly GCA_027576455.1. NCBI lineage: Eukaryota > Viridiplantae > Streptophyta > Magnoliopsida > Malpighiales > Erythroxylaceae > Erythroxylum > Erythroxylum roigii. Next base: position 5,450,813 of record JANZXV010000210.1, read on the forward strand.
ATTAATAAAATAAGATGCTCTAAATGATAATGTTGCAATCCTCAACCCACAAACAAGAAAATGCCAAAAGATGATTCAAATGATTTATGCAATGCCGACACAACTGTACTGAGTCGAGTAGATTCATGATTTTGTTGGTTCCGAACCATTGTTTCAACAAATAGTGTTGGCTTCCAGATATAAATTAAATTAAATTTAACACATGGTGGTAATCTGCAATATCAATGCCAGTTCCGCAAGGCTCTTTGTCGTGCATAAATGTTATCGTACACCACATGCAAACCTGTTTTGTGAGGAATAGATCAATACATTTAGCGACATCCTACCCTTTTTTCTTGTCAAGATCAGGTTGCTGCAAGCTATGGATACTTACACAAATGGCGTATATGTTGGTTACAGTGTTTTGTTCTTGATAGTTTTCAGCCTGTGCAACCTGGGACTTTCAGACAGCGTTCATGTGAGTATAAAGAACAGTTTAGGTAATGGTAAAAGCATGAACATTCACTGCCAATCCAAAGACACTGATCTTGGCCAGCAGAACGTAACAGATGGAAACCAAATCGGTTGGGACTTCTCTCCTAATGCATGGGGAACTACGCTGTTTTTCTGTGACCTGGATTGGCAAAATGTGCAGCAGTACCACTTTGATGCATATTCGTACCAGAGGGATTTCGCAAGGTGCAAGGATAAATGCTCATGGCTGATCTCCACGGAAGGCATGTATGGCTTCAATGGAAAAACTGGATTCTGGGAATTTATGTACTATTGGCCAAGCTGACTTTAAGACACGAAAGAAAAGCAGGTAAGAGCAGAGAGCAGAGCAGGTATCTTACCAGAAGTATTGTCCAAAAACTTTCTTCACACCAAATAAAGGATGTACAGTTAAATGATCCACAGAGTTTAACCTGCCTCTGAATGTTCAAGACACATCGAATAAAAATAACAGTGGAATCTGAAATTTGTATCTTTGATGTTTAAAATGATTTTTGTTTCCTGTAAAAGGAACAGCCAAAATACCTTGAAGGCAGGTTAAGAACTATTGTTTCTAAGGAAAAACTAAAGGAATGATATATTAGTTGCTATATCATAACACTTCACTACACAAAAGTAAAATATGACGACATAAAATTGGAATTCACTGAACAAACTTCATTCTATTAGGTTTGCCACAACTCATCAATTTTACAGAAATGGTCTTTCATCAGCTTTTCCTGAGAGGCAAAGCACTTAAAAATCAAGCAGAATATAAGCCCCTATGAAGTGTCATATGTTAGTCTCTTTGTTGCTTCAAGGAAGGAACCCTTTCCGGCTAGCAAGAGTGGCAAATTCCATTGAGGTGTCATGATAGCAACAGCACTGCAGACAACTAGGTCAGATAAGCAAGGACATCCTCAATTCTTGGAATTTTAGCTTTATAGTAGCCGATAAAACTGGAAAATAGCATACCTAACTCTCATATAAGAGAATCACTAGCCAATAGCTAAGCCAACACAAATGCACAAGTTGTTTCAACAAGCATATTTCATCTCATCCGGTTATATATGCAGCTGGTACATCATGCAGTGGGTGACCTTTTTGGTTTCTCTCTATTATCTTTCTTGCAAGGAAAACTTGCTTCCCAACCACAAAGATAAAAGCCCTGCCCTTTCATCCAACACCTCTGGTTGTCCTTCCAACACGGCGTACATATTCACTTGGATCACGAGGAAAGTCGAAGAGAACAACATGATCCACACCAGCAAAGTCAATCCCACGTGATGCTCTGTAGTTATTTTCAGAAACACAACAAATATGTTTCACAATTTGTTCCCGGCTGGGAGGAATATTTGGATATGCATGCGTTATGGGATTCTTCATCTGGAAAGAATAAGAGATGAGAAATAAGTAGGCTCAAGTTGATGATAATACCTGTCAGTACAAACCAAAAACAAAGAGACTTCTTCAGGCTAAGAATTCATGAACTCTTTCATATTTGCAAGCTGTGATTCTTGAGCTAGAGCAGCGTGAAATGGGAGAACTCGAACATGATGACCTTTCCTATCAAAACGTTTCAATACATTCTCCACTTTTCTGCATGTCTCAATCTGTATATTACAACCCAACATCTATCACTTTAATTCCAACAAATAACTAGGGAAACAATCAAGTTCTTTCAAATTAAGCACAAATTTACCTTATTACAGAAAACAATTGTTTTCGACACAGAATTTTGCTCCACTAGCTGCAGAAGAGCAGTTTTCTTATTGTTGAATGCGCTTTCTGGAGTTTTTTCTGTCTCATTTTCCCCACTGCAATCTACAAGAACCTGAACATACAAGATGGTAAACGACACTGGTCCTGTTACAGACTTAAAATATTTTGCTAATATTTCACCAGTTTGAGATATTTATCTCATTCCCTGATTCAAAATTAATCACTTGAAAAGACCCAGCAAAAGAAGGGTGAGTTGTCGGACAAGAGGGAAATATACTTTGACAGGAAAAAAAAACAAATCCAACCTCTGTTAGCCCAGTGCTTGTACGATGAATACCAGGTCCCATGATCATTTCACAATCAGGAAAGACCTCAATAAGCTTGTTATACACGTCAACTGGCAAAGTTGCAGTCACAAACAAATATTGTGCAGTAACTGGTGACAAGTTAATCAAGCTTTGCAGTGCAACTTCAAAGTCTTCATCGCTGAATTGTATATCTATCTCATCCAAAATTACACTGCAATCAAGGCTCATGTCAAACTCAAATATCAATGTTGGGGTACATATTGCAAGCAATAGAAGTGAAAGCATGTATAAAGTTTCTAGTACGAGATGAGGATGAGCAATCCAACATATACGTTGGTTATGTTGGAATGAAATGCAATAGCCTTCACATGGCACACAGTCAAATGCTTTCTCACCAACCACAGATACCAGTAGCTTCAGACAACTGAGCAGCAAATTGCAAATGAGTTGATATTTCCTAAAGTTCACTCACAACAATTTCTCTTTCTTTCTGGATAAAAGTACACCTACTTTCTCTCTCTCTCTCCCTCTCTTTCTCTACCACATCTATTGTAACAGAAACCAGGACCTCCATTTTACTATCTCAGTTCATGTTGTTAAGAACCAAGAATGAAAATTTTATGGGCTATGACATAAAAAGCAAAACACAGTAATGTTCTGACCATTGACACTTATATTGGCACTAAAATATGGCAACTGCCATTAGATTGGTCTACTTGAAGAAAATAATCTCACTGCCTTTGGGTTAAACATGATATTCAATTTTCTCCTGTAAAAAATAATGTGCCAGATGATAAGAACTGGCACTGAAGATGATGCTTGCACTGTCAGCATTAGATATACTTAATATAAAAGTATGCATAAAAATCACATAAGTAACCACATTTTAAGTCATTGTGCAACATAGGCCTTAGCACAAGATGAAAAGGATGCAGTTTTCTGTGGGAAATAGTATACCATTTGAGAGTTGCTAAACTCAAGAAGCCTTCTTTGATTAGAAACATAAAACGGCCAGGCGTTGCTATTAAAACATCAACACCCTGTTCTAGATTTTCCAGCTGAGTTCTCTGTCGAAATCCACCAGTCACAACCATAGACCGGAATGGAACACCAAACTTCGAAATTGACCGACAACTACTCAAAACCTGCAACAATTATACCTTGCTTTAGGTAGCAACTAGCACTCCCGTAATAAATGCCGCAAGCAAAAGAAAGACTTATTATACTTGAGAATTTGGCTCTGCTGCTCAACAGTAAGGATTAAGAAAGCACCAAATAGACCAATAATCCACCTTAGGACCTGGTTTCTCATGTTCTAAATCAAATTATCCAACTCTGAAGGAAGAAAATCACACCATATAAAAGCCGTCCCAAAAAAAAAAAAAATCTATCATGGTTTGTCAAAGACAGCCCAGTCACCTTTTAGAAACTAAAGTGATACAGAAGCAGGTTTCAATTTTAAAAATCCCTGCTGATGCGGAAGCATCTTTACCAGAGTATCTGACAAGAAAATATAAGTACCATCATTTGGGAATGCTGGTTTTGTTATGGTAGGGCATTAATAGTTCCTGAAAAACAAACTCCATAGGCAATCCTAATTATGCATCAAGGTGGAAGAAGCAAAAAAGTGTGACGTTTCTTCTTTTTTTTTCCCTAAGGAGAGGGTAATGAAGAGGTATGGCAATTCTTCCTGTCATCTATAAAAAACAATCTTAGAGAACTTGTTATTCATTGATCTGGATTTTCAAGCTTGCACCAAAACTTCATGCATGCATAGAGTAGTTGAATTAATACAAAGGTAAAAGAAAAAGGCAGGAAACATGGAAGAATGACAGTAACCATGGAATAAGTTACAAACAAATAAACTGAAACAGACAAATTGAAGGGAAAAAAAAAAGCCTTGTTGAACATCATCGAGTAAGAAAAGAGAGATTGTATCAGTTTGCTTAAATCAAGTGTAAAAGCAGCTAACCTGAGAAGCCAACTCAGCAGTTGGCACAATTATAAGTACTTTAGGACTTCTTGATGGGGTTTCACCCAGCCCTTGCAATTCTTCTTGCCTAAGACGCTGAATCACAGGTATGAGATATGCCAGTGTCTTTCCTGAACCACTTTGATCTGCTATAATGCAGCTCTTACCCATGCTTACGGGCCCGAAAGTCATGGCCTGTAGTTACCAAGAATGAAACACAAAAAATTTCAGCTCTACAGAATGGAAACCATTGCAAAGACGAGAATAATACAACACAAGATCTTCCCAAAAGCTGAGTCTCTCCTTTCAAAAAATGTTAAGAAATGGAAAAACAATTAGATGGCTTGACATGAACTACATTGTACAAGTTTCTACTTGCAAAAGTAGGACCTTAGGAACCAACACAGTTATTATGTGGAAAGACATTTAAAGTGTGTGACATAAAAGCAAAATCTCTCAGATTACTTATTCCAAAGGGCAAGTAGTGCATCATGCTTTTAGGCATAGAGAAACATTAAGAAAAGATAACCATTTCCAAGGGGACAAAATACAAGTACCATATAGCTAACCAGACAAAAGGAATACGGCAGTCCCCCCCTTCACGTCGGTCATTTTCCTCAGTATATAGTGTATAATAAGGAATGATCTGTTTTAACCTCAAGTTGGGGTATATGATATGAAGTAACTTATATAGCACAAGTGAACAGCAATCTCAAGTATATAAGTCAAACTGCTCACTTCTATGTTTCGTTCTGGTTAGCCAAGCAAAATTCTTCACTAGGACACAATAGTTTCAAGAGTTTGATTAACAGAACCAACAGTGTAACTACCTGTATATGTGAAGGACGCAGGATAAGCTGCCCTTTTAAAGATTCAATCATAAATTCACTGCATCCTAACTCTTTAAAAGATTTTCTACTGAAGAAATCATTTTCAGCTTGAAACTTTTTCCTCCCTTGCAAAGGGTCATTCAATTTGTTTCTATAGCTATAAACAGAACCACCTTTGCCCCATCCTCTAAAACCCTCAGGACTTGAAAATTCCGCTCTATTTCTTGATACTCGATGATCATATCCACTGGAATGCGCAGACTTCTCCTCCACTTCCTCCACATGTTCAACAAAGTCATCAACTTTAGTAAGCACATGTTGATTTGCATCCTGTAAAGCTTCTCCATCCCTTATTTCTCTAACTTTTGCTTAATCTGAGAAGCCCTCCTGGCAATATCTTTTATTTGTTGTGCCTTCAATCTACCAAAACTTCCTGCTACTCCCCTAGTGCTCACAACTGCTGACATACTCTCAGTCCCTGTGTTCCCATGGACTACAAATTCAGTAGGGTGACCATTTGACCAAAGCAATAAGATCTCAAATAAGGTGGAATAAACTAGAAAGACCAAATGAAAAAGAAAACACACCTAAGGAAGCATCTTTGTTCTCGTCATCCTTGTTCTGGTAAGACTGAAGCTTGGGTTGATCATCCACAATCCGAGTCCAATCGTGGTCACCATCGCTTACTACGGCCACAACCTTTTGAGTTCTATTTCTTTTCACGTCCAATAAAGCCCATCCATGGATGCTGGGACTGAAGCAATCGCCATGAGCACAAGACTTCAAGGTTAGCAGAGAATGAGGAGGAAGAGCAACTTTAGCAAGCATTTTTTGGTTTCACACAATAAATGCAACTCTTTAGCTTCGCTTCCCAGTTCGTGCAGTCCGATGATTTGCAAAGGTTGTTCCTTGTAGTTTGTTACCGATTCTTTGATAAGGGGAGCAATCCACTTCCTTCTTGAATAATATCTGCCGCTAACTCCGTTTTTCTCCGTTCTTTTGGTAAACAGCTTGTATTAGAAATTATTTGCTGATTTGAGCAACGGGTAAATTGTATTAGCTATAGGTAATTATATCAATTGATTCGATAAATAAATAAATATATTTATTCAAAAAATTTAGTAAAATAAGTTATTTAGTATTAACTTTTAATGTGTAAAATAACTTATGAGGGCATAATTTAAAAAAATTATAAATATATAAATATTATATTTCTTTATATTTAATATTCTTATAAGAATTTAAAT
>JANZXV010000210.1:5506913-5517858 GCA_027576455.1 Erythroxylum roigii
TATTATTAATTATTGTTATAAATTTTTTACTCATTATTATTCTACTTATTATTAATTTTATTATACGAAATTAATTATTTTATTATTATTAATTTTCGGAGCATTTTTTCCAAAACTTCGAGATAAATTGGGTCGCCATTAATAACTAAAACTCAAACTTGTCCAGAAGTGAGAGACATATACTTACCTATTCCAAATGTGTATGGAATAGGTAAAGACAAGGTCACGTGATCTTTACCTACTCCCTTATGTCCAGGAATGGGTAATCTTAGTAATAGCTATTCTGTTAGCTTTTGCCAACCAAACAAAGTAATAGTTAACAATTAAAAATAGAGGGATAATAGAATATCTATTACCCTCTACTAAACAGGCCGTGATAGAAACAACAAAGAAGCATCCGATCGCACCAAAAATTATCGGCTGCCCAACTCTCTGCAACAATCTCTCCCTCAGACCAGATTCTTGGCTTAACAAGAGACATTGAGTAAAGCCAAAGCGACTATTGATGTAGATGTCAGGATAGGGAAAGGTAAGACCTGTATTAATTGTGTACACTGGTTGGAGATAGGAAGCAACCAACAAAACCGAGAAAATGACAAATTAGAAAAAGAAGGATATGACGTTCTTTACCTCAAGGAAAAAGAATAGGAAAAACACTTTAATATGGATAAAACGTTGATGCTTTAGGTATGTACTGGTTATCAATTTAATAAGAACGTGTTGCATACTTGCTTATTTAATAAAAGGTATCATGCCTACCTACTTACTCAAAGATCTGGCATGATTAGTTTCTTTTCAACACATTTTGTTGAGTAAATCTTAATTTGAACAATAACTTGTGAAGTTGTTCATTTACGACTGTAAGGTCACATGCTCAAATCACGAAAGTATGTTCTTTGTAAAAATATAAAGAAAGGTTGCGTACATTATAACCCTCTTCAAACTCCCGTGGTTGTATTGACTTTTTTTTTAAAATAATTTGGACAATATCTAGACTTAACCTATTCATAATTATTGGAATTTAGTGGTTTTGTATCAAAGAAGAAGAAACATCTTAATAATGAGGAAATAAGAAGAGTTAAAAAGAATGTCTTAGATACAAATTAAAAGATAACCTTCCATATATCTGATTTTGTGGATTATCATAAATAAATACAATAAAAAACTTATAAATTAATTATGTCCGGATCATATTTTTTTATTAATTGAAAGAAGTATTAATTGATTCATAAATAAATAATTTGTGGAATTTATTCATAATTCAATGAATATATATTTATTTATTTTACTAATATGATTAATTGAATATGATAAGGAAATAACTGATAAGGTTAATGCTTTGTGACAGTAAGGTTACAGATTTAAGTCACGAAAATAATTTTTTTGTAAAAACACAAAAAAAGAGTTGCGTATAATTGATGTCTCTTTACTAATCCTCATAAAACGTAGAGCCTTATGTATCGGTTCATTTACTTTTTAGTTAATTGAGTATGATTCAATAAATTTGAGTATTCAGTATTCACTGCAAGAATATATTTATAGTTTTGGCAAATTATTAGTTTATGATATGAATCCATAGAATTTTATAAAGAATTCATTTGAAAAGTATTATTTTAATAATGTATTGAAATTATTAACATAAAAATATTATATAAAATAAATTATTGATTAATGAAATATTATTTTATTTACATGCATCCCACAGAAAACAACAAAGGAATAAGAAAAGACTTGAAGCGTCAAGTAAGAACAGACAACGTGGAGCCATCCCAAAAAGTGAAAAAGGACTGCTTAGTTGATATCGTGTAAAGAGAATAATGTTCTTATATTCAATCATAACGTTCACTGAAATAATAAGAAGATTAAAGCGTGCAGTGCATCCTCTTCAATTTTATGATTTATAGTTGGCAAGACAGTTTACTTATTTTACTTCATTTCATAAGCCATGGCCATCTCTGATGTCTCTACCAGTGAGTCTCCCCTAATAGAGGACACTGTTGATGGTTGTGTCGACTACTGCGGCAGGCCGGTGCACCGGTCAAGCTCCGGTGGATGGAGATCAGCGTGTTTCATCATCGGTGAGGCTTTTTTTCTTTGAACATTGTTTGCTCTTTAGGAAGATGATGACTATGTTTTAGAAACAAAATCACAGTATTTTATCATTCTTTGTGTATTCTGTAGCTGCGGAGGTGGCAGAGAGGTTCGCATATTTTGGGATATATTCAAACCTTATGACGTACCTGACGGGTCCGCTCGCCCAACCTACTGCATCATCAGCTGAAAATGTGAACACTTGGTCAGGCACAGCCACGCTGCTGCCACTTCTCGGAGCTCTTGTCGCTGACTCATTTCTCGGTCGCTACAGGACAATTCTCTTTTCTTCCTTCATCTACATACTGGTATTCTTGCATTAATTTTTGTATCTCATTCTAATCCTTTTCCTACCTACCAATTGTTTGCTTGAAATACCGAACCTACCTAACTTGCAGGGGTTAGGCTTGTTGACTCTATCAGCTGCAATGACTTCTTGTCAGAATACCAGAAGTTCTAAGTCATGTTCTCCATCTCAGTTCCAAGTAACCTTGTTCTTCTTGTCTCTGTATCTAGTAGCTATTGGGCAAGGTGGTCATAAGGCCTGCACCCAAGCTTTTGGGGCTGATCAATTCGATGGGCAACATCCAAAGGAGAGTAAAGCCAAAAGTTCCTTCTTCAATTGGTGGTACTTCAGCTTTTCAATGGGCATTCTCTTCACACAACTGGTTTTGGTCTACATACAAGATAACGTTAATTGGATCCTTGGATTTGGAATTCCCTTATTTGCGATGTTACCTTCGGTGCTCTTCTTCTTACTTGGTACCAGGACCTATAGGTTTAGTTCCCATGGAAATGAGGAAAATCCAATAACGACATCTATTCGGGTGCTTGTTAGAGCTGTCAGGAATCGCATTACTATTTTGGCCAAAGCTTGGAGAGAGGAAGGTTTCATGTCTCATAAAAGTTCAGGGCATTTAAAGTAAGTGAAATTTCTATATCATCGCTTCAATGATTAAGTGTAACGATGTTTAATATGCTAAAATCTCTAGAGAAGTAAAAATGAAAGTACAATATAAAGAAGATTGCTTGGACAAGTTCGGTTTCCTATCTCTGCTAGGTATGTTCTTGCAATTAACAGGTCCAGTCTCTTACTTTCATTTGCGAAGATTCCCTGACACCGTGCCAAGTGGACTTGAAGATTTTGGTTCCATGGAAGACGGAAATAAAATGTGCATTATTGAAAGAGATGTGGAAGAAGGCAAGGCAATGTTGAGACTTATTCCAATATGGGCTACAAGTTTGATATACGCCATTGTGTTTGCACAAACCACAACATTCTTCACAAAGCAAGGAGCTACAATGGACAGAACAATCATTTCAGGCTTCGAAATCCCACCTGCTTCACTTCAATCGTTCATTGGCATTGCCATTATTTCATTTGTTCCTATATATGACCGCATTTTTGTCCCCGTAATTCAAAACTTAACTGGGAAGCCCTCAGGTATTACAACGCTCCAGAGAATTGGAACCGGCATGTTCATATCTACTCTCTCAATGGTAATCGCAGCCTTAGTTGAGACAAAAAGGCTGAAAACTGCAGAAGAACATGGGATGATCGATCTGCCATATGAAACAGTTCCAATCAGTGTTTGGTGGTTGGCTCCTCAATATGTGTTATGTGGCATTAGTGATGTGTTCACCATTATTGGTCTTCAGGAATTTTTCTATAGCCAAGTTCCAAGGGAACTGAGGAGTGTAGGACTCTCACTTTATTTCAGTGTGATGGGTGTTGGGAGCTTTTTAAGCAGCTTTCTAATCTCTATAATCGACAGGGCAACTGATGAGACAGGTCGAGAAAGTTGGTTCTCTAACAATCTCAATCGGGCACATCTTAATTACTTCTACTGGCTATTAGCTTTACTTAGTGCAATTGGATTCACTGCCTACTTGTGTAATGCGAGGTCATACAATTATAGGAGAGAACATATGAATTAGATGTTAATCAGATGAAACTAAAGGTATATGGAGTTATCACCTCTTTTGCTAGTGAAGCTTCTTACTTGTATTTGATTGGTTATGGTCAATGTTCTCTTGCTGTAATCATTCCTAGCTTGTCATGAAACATAGCTTTGGAAGCAAGGGATAAAATTAAAAACCCTTTCAAATTTGTATATAATATGTAACAATATTTGAAAATATTTTTTATTAACTTTGATAATTTCCTCTTTTATTTCATCATCACATCACACCTAGTCCGAAGCTTTGCAGTGAAACGAGATTTAGGAAGGTCTAATAGTACGCAACCTTACCGTTATATAGTAAAAAGGCTATTTCGGTAATCTTATATTATTGTTGCATTTTTCTTAGCATGTCCTTATCGTTTCCAGCTCAAAGTTGCCTGTCAGGACAAATTTGCACCTAAAAGATACTTTCTCTGAACTCATAGCCAACTTTGGTATGCCAAAATAGAAACGTTAATTAAGAGACGTGATACATTTGTGTATATATATATTTTTATTGCTTAGATTCAAGGAATCTTATCTTATTAGGCACAATGACTTACTAACATATGCCTCTAGGAATGGCCTAGCTAGAATGTTGGATTTGAAATGTGTATTTACTGTTACCTCCCTCAAATGGGGAGATGTATGCTGTTATATTTTTACTGTTTTAATGTTGTTTCAACTTATCTCATCTATATATTTATGTAGGTCTCATATAAATGTGTAAATTTGATAAGTTGAAACAACGTTGAAATGGTAAAAGTGAAACAGGTGATCTATCTCTCAAACATATTACTCCATCCTATTCAAAATAAGTGTCATTTTAGAGGAATACTTACTTATTAAGAAAGTTAATGAAATGTCTGATATATCCTTATTAAATACATGTTAAAGTGTCTTGAAATTATAATCTGTGTAATCTGTGTAATTAAGATGTGAGAGAAATTAAAGGGTAATTTTGGAAGTAAAATCATAAATATGTATAAAAAATCACAAACGACACTCATTTTGAATATGTAAAATCTATCTAAAATAACACTTATTTTAAATAGGAGGAAGTATTATGTAGTATCTGCCTGATACGAATGTTTGCAGGTAGCCTCGAGGGAGGAGTAAAATGTGCAGAACGCAATTAGATTCATCCTCCAGTTTTTCTATTTTTTTCTGCATCTAAACATTAACTCTTAACATATTCGTAATAATTTATTTTGTCTGTATATGAACACGGACGGTATCAACCTGTACTGTAAGTTGCATTTTCATCTCTGTATTACAAACTTTGATACACAATCATTTGTTAGGCTGTGTTTAACTAATAATTTTAAAAAACATTCGTTTTTTCGTAACACTTTTAAAATTGCACACTCGTATATACGAGTCGCAATTAAAAATTTATTAACTTAAATTTTAACTTGTCTCTATGCTACAAGTGCTTTGAATCTCTTAAGGATAACAACGGGCTGGGCTGGATCTACACAAATCTGAGTCCGACCAGACCGCTTCTGCTGGGGCCGAAGCCCCAATTAGGCTTGAAATAGGAGGCCCAAGCCTTATTTTTACTCGGCCTGGCTTGAACTATTTTTTAAATTAAAAATGTAAAAATAACATTGTTTTATTTATAATGGTTGGGCTTTAGATTGGATTAAACCTTAGCTTTTTTTGAAAAGATTGGGCTCGAGACCTGATTAAGGCCCAATTGCCATCTCTAATATTATGTCCCGGGTTTTTTTTCCCACATAATCCATACACTTGCAGGTATGTTTATGCTTTTACTTGAAGGGGGGACAAATTGCAATATCATATGGATAACAGAGGAGAATATACATATATATAAAGAGGACAGCAGGTAAGAACAATACCATAGAAAATGGCCTTTTCTTGTTCTTCTTCTCCATATTTGTAGCTGTTAAGTGTACTCAAATATTGTCTTTTTCTTGCATGTGAAAATTTTCTTTTGTGTTTCCTCATTTTGTTTGTCTTGTAGTAAATTGATAACCCAAAAATTTCTTAGGAAGGCATAAAATTTTATGTAGGTAAAATTTTTTGGAAAAATTTCATCCCTTTTATTAGTGATTTCAATAATCATAAATTAGTTTTTAATTGAATTTATGATGTGATTGTTTGTGATAACAATTATGGTAAAATTGGAAAAAACAAATTAAAGAAAATGTGGTTGGAATAATGAGAAAAAGAGGAGATAGGAGAAAAGGAGAGGAGAGGGTGAACAAGAAGACAATTTAGAAAAATTTAAGATCTATGAAGGGAAAAATTAGAATGTGAAAATTTAAAGGTAAAATTATAATTTAGTCCTTGTAAAGGTATTTTGTAATAATGAAAGAATGTGAGGGTAAAATAGGAATTTTAGTAATTAAGATATTTTAGAAATTATAATAGTGAGGTAAAGTACAAATATTTTAGTAATTAAAAATAAAGCAGTAAAAGGGGGTAATTTTGGATTATTAAGTGTAACTGGGATAAAAAATTTTCTTAAATAAAGGAAAATAAAGTGGTAAAAGGGGGTAATTTTGGATTATTAAGTGTAATTGGGATGAGAAATTTTCTTAAATAAAGGCTTATTGAATTTTGCAATATCTAGGACTAGAGGACAGATTAGGAAGCAAATTGAAGCCATCAATTAATTAAGTCCAAAAATCAAGTAAGAATAACCTTAAACTGTACCCTTATATTAGTGTAAGATTCATAAAATTTTGAAATTCGTTATTAATAATATTTTATGATGAATCAATTTTTAATTAGTAATTAATTAAATTAATAATTGCATATGTGAATTTTTAAAATATATGAATTTTGTTTATTTATTAAATAAATAATTAATAAAGTATAGAATGTTTAGTGATTATATTTTGTTACATATTATGATATATATCGCCTGATAATTTGGCAAAAAATATGATAATTAAAAATTTCAATTGGACATAGGTATAATTTGTTGGGTGTCTCCCCAAATCCCAAATATTAATCATTTGAGATTTGTAAGGGTGGGCTTTGTTGTACTTATAAGTAGTGGTCCACTAAGTAAAGAGTTCTTTGATTGACCCATCGGTGGTAGGATTTGGTGGCTTATTGGAGAAGTCAATTTATGATAAGAAAAATAGGCTTTACCCTTTTATGCTGCAGAGAGAGGGTTGCCGTAAAAACCAGATCAAAGGAGAAGAAAAAGAGAGATCTACTCCACATTTTGGCGTGTGGGATGACAACTGTTTGGTGAGAAAATCAAGATGAAGTGAATCGTCATCGACAAGTATTTTGTGTCGGTATCTCTTAGGCTTGTAGAGAGCACTAAATTTATTAAGGTTTTCAATTTGTACTAGAACATAGAGATAATTGTAATTGTTGTTGAGATTATTGTTGTTGGTTATCGATTGTACTCTTGATTATTATAGTGGATTGATTTTAGTCCGTGGAGATCTGGATCGTGGTTTTTCCCCTAGCTGAGAGGGGTTTTTCACGTAAATTGCATATGCGTTGATTTAGTTTCTTGCACTTTATTTCTCTTGCTATTATTGTTGTTTAGGTTGTAGTAATTTTCCCTAACAAGTTGTATTAGAGCTGTAGTTGGAGGATCCTTGTGTAGGAAAAATTACTGCTTGTTTGATTTAGGGAGGAATTAGTGTGAGAAGAGAATTGGTTAAAATAGTGCTTCCAAATTTCATGTTCCCTTGTATGATGGGAAAATAAGCTTTTGGGTGTAGAAGAGTACTATTGTGGACATGTTGGTACAATAAGATTTAGATGCGACTTTGGAAGCGGACAAGCCAGCGAGTTTGAATGATGCCAAGTGGGGGTCGATGAGAAGAAGGTGGTTAGTACGATTTAGTTGGCTATAGCTCCAGAGATCAAGTATAACTACTTGAGTGAGACGGATCCAAAAGCTTTGATGGATAAGTTCCAAAGTGTATATGCCTCTAAATCATTGACTAACATCTTGTGCTTGAGATGAGAGTTGTACTAATTGAGGATGGAAGAGGGTACAACCTTGCAGGACCACATTAATTTGTTCAACCAACTAGTGGCCCAGTTGAAGAACGCGAATGAGAAGATCAATGATCAAGAACAAGCTTTCTTATTATTGGCTTCACTACCTAAGTTCTATTGACCTATTATCATGACGTTGCTTGTTAGTACGGAGAAGATTATGCTAGATGAAGCTATGGTGGTATTGAGGGAGAACGAAAGGATGATGACATATGTTGATGGAGGTTCTTCGGGTGATGGTGATCGAGCACTAGTTGTGTGGAAGTTTGAGAGAGGGAGGAATCAAGAGAGAAGGGGAGATGATTCAAGGTGTAGATCGAAAACGTGCTCAAAAGACTTTAGTAACGTGGAGTGTTACTATTGTAAAGAGAAGGGTCACATCCAAAGCCGTTGTCTGAAGATGATGGAGGACTTGAAGAGTCTCCATTTGATACAAAAGAAGAAGGTCAAGAATAAAGTAGATGATGATGGTGATTTCGCTAATGTGGTAATAGGTGATGGGGATGGTGATTTGTTATTAGTTACCCATGGAGAGGTGAAGGAGGGCCAAGAGGGTTGGATGTTGGATTCAGCTGCATTGGTTCATGTTTGTAGAGGCAAAGCTTGGTTCGATACTTTGCACTAAGATGGGGAGTATGGTCACATCCATATGGTAGGTGATCAAAAATTGAACGTCCAAGGCATGAGGACCGTGAGGATGAAGCTCGATGATGGTATGACTCGAACCTTCCACAATGTGAGGTATGTGCTAAGTGCTCGTGCTAGCCTTATTTCCTTGGGTGAATTGACAAAGTACGGGTATAGATATGCTGGTAGTAGGAGGTGGTGCAAAGTGTACCGTAGTGCTCGCTTGGTGATCTAAAGGAGGAAGGCCGATAACAACATTTGTTATGTGGAGGGCCATTGCATTCGGAAGGTCCGATTCTCGGATGAGGTGGAGGTGTCTGGTGATTTGGGTTGGGGAAGGAATATGTTGGGTATCTCCCTAAATCCCAAATACTAGTTATATGAGTTTTGCAAGGGAGGGCTTTGTTTTACTTACAAGTGGTGGCCCACTAAGTAAAGAGTTTTTTGACTGGCCCATAGGTGGTAGGTTTTGGTGGCTTATTGAAGAAGCTAATTTATGATAAGATAAATAGGTTTTACCCTTTTTTTGGTATAGAGAGGGGGTTGTTGTAAAAACCAAAACAAAGGAGGAGAAAAAGAGACGTTTACTCCATTATTTTGGCGTGTAGGATGACAGTTGTTTGGTGAGATAATCAAAAGGAAACGAATCATCATCGATAGGTATTTAGTATTGGTATCTCTTGGGTTTGTAGAAAGTACTAAATTGATTAGGGTTTTCAATTTGTACTAAAACTTAGAGATAACTGTACTTGTCGTTGAGATTATTATTGTTTGTTGTCGATTGTACTCTTGATTATTATAGTAGATTGATTTTATTATGTGAAGATCCGAACCGTGGTTTTTCCTAAGTTAAGAGGGGTTTTTCATGTAAATTGTGTATGCGTTGATTTAGTTTTTTGCAATTTATTTCTCTTGCTATTATTGTTGTTTAGGTTGTAGTAATTTTCCTCAACATAATTAAGAATATTATGGTAGCATAAATTATGAATATATGGATTGCCTAGGATAAGCTATATTTGATAGTCATTGATTGATAAGTTGTTTAGGTATGAGCGAGCAATAACTAGGTACTTATCTATGGAGCAGGTATCGTGACATCCTGAGTCTTGAGAATGTCTTGTGTTGATAGTTAGGTACCAGAGTGCTGTTGAGATATCCCGAGTCTTGAGAATATCCTGTGCTAGTAGCTAGGTACTAACTAGAGTAGTACCAGAGTACCAAATTAGATAAAGGACATAAGGTACCCTGTGTCGATATTTATACATCTAATTACGTTTCCACTTAGTGAGTGATTATGATGAGCAAAGATGAGCCAACATATCATTGGATGTAAGCCTATTAAGTTAAAAAAACTCCAGTCAATTTAGTTACTATAATGAGGTAAAACATAAATGACATTAATAAAATATTATTAGTATTGAGTAATGATATAATTTTAAATGTTTATCAAGTCTTTGGATATGTTAAGTACTATATATATATGTAGACTAATTTAAATATATATTGAATTACTTGATTTTAAGGGATACGGTCATCTTACTCTTATCGAGTAGATAATTCAACTCTTGCCATTATTTTATTAGGAGTTAGAAAGATTATCGACAACTCTAGTGTACTTGATTGGCATTGTGAAGTTTAAGTAGGGCTAGTAGACCAAATTGAATAAAGTTGTTTTATTGTATATACTTTTGAATATAATAGTTAAGATAATTATACTTGTAAAGATAATTTTTGTAAATGATGAACAACATTTTAAAAACTAATGAAGATTTTTGCAATTAACGATATAATTGTGAAAAAATTTGGACAAAATACAATTTAAGAATTTTTGGAGTGTCACACTTTTCATTAAGTATTAAAACCAAATATGGTTTTAAAGCTGGATTTTACGGTGTTATTGGTGGACCTTCTCTTGGCATAATTTCTGTAAGATCACAAAAGTTTTGTATGGCATAGTTTTTGATCATAGTCTAGTTTTTAACATTTTCCACTTACAAGAATGAAAATTTTCTTGCAGCCATGCATTGAAGAATTCAATTATTCTTACAAAGAATTGGTGGCAACACTTTTTTTTTGGTCGAAAAAGAACTTCCATTAATAAGAAACACTGATTACAAGTACATCAATACAACAGAAAAGAAAGAAGTAAGAAGCAATGCACTCAAGAGAACTAACAACAGTAGCCTCGCTAGCATCTCACTTCAAACCTCAACAATCAAGGCGGTGCTGGCAATCCATCTCGGCTCAAGATGCCAACCAAAGAAGATGGGGGTGTTAATACCCAA
>JANZXV010000210.1:5534919-5551845 GCA_027576455.1 Erythroxylum roigii
AAAGAAAGAGACACACTTCATAAGGAGGTGCTATCTCAAATACAAATTACTCAGAATGTATTACTTTCAGCCTATATGTAAAAATAGTTTTACATGCCTACTTTGAATCATTGAGTGCACTTAAAAGAACTAGATAACTACTTTAAGGGACTAGCATCTTCACTCACGGGTTTGATGGAATCACAGTATTAGAAAATTCAAGAACAGGGAAGTGAGGGTAATATAAGAGACAAAAAGAAGACTGCAAAGCCAGTATGCATGTGAAGAGAAGGTCAGATGAGAAATGGACAATTCATGAATTTGTTAAGGTGCATAATCATGAGCTTTTACCAGCTTTAGCGTATCATTTTCGAATCCATAGGAATGTAAAATTATGGGATAAAAACTACAAGAAAAGACAATATTAACGCATAGATAGAAATTTTTTAAAACTTTTTCACTCCTCCCCTCATTGCTTTCTCACTATTTCATGATGTAACAATTTAGTTCACTCTCAAATTCCCCATCTACTCCACATACATCTGCTCCTTCTTATGCGTTTAAGGAAAACGCATGCGTTAAACGAAGACAATGTCTGCGTTCAATGCAGACGTTCATCCAGATGTTCTACTAATCCCTAATTTATTCAATCCTTAATATACACCATCCCTACATCCTCCGACACTCAACCGACACATATACACCATCAGCCAACACAATACAAAACACCATCAGCCGATGTACTCACACAAAGTCATCGTGAATGGAGGGGACAAAAAAGTGAGGAGGAGGAAAAAGAACAAGAAATAGCATTCGAGAAATTCCAGAAAAAAGTATACCAGAAAAAACATACCTGTGAGTTGATCCATTCGATGTCTTAAGAAGATGAGTTTTTACTATGTCTTTGAGAAGATGAGTTAAACATAACAGAACCAAAGAACAGAACAACTACTTTTTTAACTTTCGATATAAATGTAAACGACACAAAAACGTCTACCTGAAAAAGCTAAAATAAGGGGCTTTTTTGAAAAGCTTCAAATTTGGGCTTTTGAAAAAGCTGTATTATAGCTTCTAAAAATCCTATTTCTATTTAAAAAGTGCTTTTGAAGTTTACAGCCAAACACTCATTTTTTCTTTAAAATAGCTTTTATGGTAGAAAAAAGTATTTTTTTTAGCCTCCAAAAGCTGAACCAAACAGGCACTAAGGCCAACAAAAAAATAAACAAACTTTAAGCATCTTATTAGAAACTGCAAATTCAGTTTAATATGTTAAAAATCTATTAACTCATAACAAAAATGAACATTTTATCATGATACAAAATCATATATAAAAGAATTGATCATTTGATTATAAAGAATTAAGATATTAGAATTTTTAACATAGGTAGAGTGTAGAGCCTATTAACAAGAATTGGGCGTGGGTTAACCATTGCCAAAATGACTAGAATTAGTCATTTATAGTTAACCCTTACTACTTATAAACCCTTTAACATTTTCATGTTTAGTCATTATGAGATACTCTAATACTCCCCATCAAGTGCAACTTGGACTAGACATCCAGTTGTCACTTGAAATAAATATAAGGGTAATCAGGCTAGGCCGCTGAGACTGGACATCCAGACGGACAACTGAGAAACTAATAATTTACACTAAACCTGCTCTGATACCATATTAGAATTTTTAATAGAGGTAGAGTGTAGAGCCCATTAACAAGAATTGGGCTTGAGTCAATCATTGCCAAAATGACTAAAACTAGTCATTTGGATAATTGACCCTTACCACTTATAAATCCTTTAACATTTTCATGTTTAGTCAATATGAGATATTCTAACAATGAAAATTTTTAATATAGGTAGAGTGTAGAGCTTATTAACGAGAATTGGGCTTGGGTCAACTATTCCCAAAATGACTAGAACTAGGCATTTGGATAGTTAACCCTTACCACTTATAAACCCTTTAATATTTTCATGTTTAGTCAATATGGGATACTCTAACACTCTCCCTCAAGTGTAACTGAGACTGGATATCTAGTTGTCACTTGAAATAAATGTAGCGGTAATCGAATTTGGCTGCTGTAACTGGACATCCATATGTACAACCGGGAAATTAATAATCCGAACCAAACCTGCTATGATACCATATTAGAATTTTAAAATAGGTTGAGTGTAAAGCCCATTAACAAGAATTGGACTTGGGTCAATGATTGACCATTATCACTTATAAACCCTTTATCATTTTCATGTTTAGTCAATATGAGATACTCTAACATAAGAAGTAAGTCAAAAAAATTTAATGTACCATAAAGAAGAAAATTGTTTAATGATTTATGATGTTTAATAAAATACAGAGATAAATATACTAACAACTCTCAATTTAAAGTCTTCTCAGTTCTTACTTTTAGCTTTTGAAATTATTCTTACTTACAAGTTCAAGCTATAAGGATTATCATTGTTCCTTTTAATAGCTTGAAATGGACCATCCCTTTTTTTTGTAATTTATAGTGCCTTTTTAAAAAATCGTTCATTCCTCATGAGTAATATATAGCAATAGGAATGTATTGCCCCTTTTAGCCTTTTAATTAATCATATTGTATTATATTAAATAAGAATTTATTTGTTTTCAGGCCACTTGGTGTGTTTTAGACTGTCGATAACCTACCAACCTTATTGTTCTTCTTTATACTCAGCAAGTGTCCGTCCGTCCAGGTAATTGCAACAAGTAATGTTCACATATTTTTTATTTAATAGTACATGAGTTTTATCTAGAGTTTTGTGTGATTGCAATTAAGAACTAAGTTTTATGTTGTGGTTTGCAATGTTCTTAGAAACACAAGATGGTATATAGGTTGGAAACCGGTGATGCAACTCCGATGAGACATATCGATGAAAAATTCCGCGAGCCTAGGAGCGTCAACAAGAAGTCCCTTTCTCGATTCACAGATGGAAGCAATGCCTTATTTTCTTTTGAACTTCGATTGTATAATCTTCAACCATAATGTGTTATGGTTTTTTGTTAATGCAAATGATGTGTTGGTTTTGTGTAAAGGTTTGCAATATTCTTAGAAACATAGGATGGTATATAGGTTGGAAACTGGTGATATAACTTCGATAAGGCTTATCAGTGAAAAATTCCACGAGTTTAGGAGCAAAAGCGATAAGTCCTTTTCTCGATTCATAGGTGGAAACAACACCATGTACCTTGGTGTTTCTTTTCTTTCGAACTTTGTATGTATAATCTTCAACCAAGATGTGTTATAGTTTTGTGTTATTGCAAATGATGTGATGGTTTTGAGTAATGGTTTGCAATATTCTTAGAAACATAGGATGGTATATAAGCTAGAAACCGGTGATGCAGCTTTGATAAAGCTTATCAATGAAAAATTCCATGAGCCTAAGAGCAATAGCGAGAAGTCCCTTTCTCAATTCACAGTTGGAAAAAACGCCACATACCTTAGTGTTTCTTTTCTTCTTTATTTGTATAATCTTCAACTAGGATGTGATATGGTTTTGTGTTAATGCAATGATGTGTTGGTTTGTGTAATGGTTTTCAATATTCTTAGAAGCATAGGATGGTATATAGGTTGAAAACTAGTGATGGAACTCCGATGAGGCTTATCGATAAAAAATTTCACGAGCCTAGGAGCGATAGCGAGAAGTCCCTTTCTCAATTCACAAGTGTAAACAACACCATATACCTTAATTAATAGAAACTTTTATTGTAACATAAAATTGAACAAGAAATGCGTTTAATAATTCAGTTATCTTTTTTTATTGTATAGCTACATGGATAAAAGTTGGATGCCTCATCAGAAATGATCCACTAAATACGTAGAAGGAGTTAAGAGTTATATGCAATTTGTACAACATCAAATGGGTGATGAATGTCGTATTCGTTATTTTTGCATCGATTGCTTAAATGTTGATTTTCAAATTTAAGATGTGGTTTATAATCACTTGCTAATCCGAGGCATAGATTAATTATATCATCCATGGCTTTATCATGGTAAACGTAAGGAAGCAAGTTGTAGTAGAAGTGGTGGTACAAGTTATGATGATAGTAATAATAATGATGTAGATGATTGTAATGTTAATGATGATGGTGATGATGGGATTGATGACATGGTAGACTATTATAAAAATTATATGGAGACTATGAATGAAACAGGTATGCCTAACATAATTGGTAGTATTACAGAAAATGATTTTGGGAAGTTATTGAAAATTGCTCAAGAAGAATTATATCCAAGGTGCCCAAATTTCTCACAACTATCTTTTGTTGTCGAGTTGTTGCATTTGAAAGTCTATAATAAATGAAGTAACAAGTCTTTTGACATGTTAATTAACTTACTAAACGATGCACTACCTGTTGGACACAAATTGTTGAAATCTTACTATGATGCAAAGAAAATGTTAAGGAACCTTGGATTAGGATATATTTCAATTCATGCAAGTAAGTATGACTGTGTTATATTTTGTAAGGAAAGTAAAGATGTTCAGGATTGTTTGATTTATGGTACATCAAGGTGGCAAGTAGATGATAGGAGAGGGAAAAAGATACTAAATAAAATCGTTCGATACTTTCCTATTAAACCATGACTACAAAAAAAATTATGTCAAAAAAATAGTCATAGATATGAGGTGGTATAAAGAGAAACGCATTGATGATAACATTATGTGTCATCCAACAGACTCAATGGCATGGAAAGAATTTGATAGAAACTTTCCATGGTTTGCATAGGATTATCGTAATGTTCGACTTGGATTGGCCTCAGATGGATTTAATCATTTCGGTAATACGAGTACTTCATACAACATGTAATCAGTTATTATAGTGCTATACAATTTATCTCCATGGAAGTGAATGGAGGAGCCTTTTATATTATTGTCTTTGCTTATTCCAAGACCTACTGCTCTTAGTAAGGATATCGACGTATACATGCAACCATTAATTGATGACTTAAACGATCTATTAGAATTTGAATTACAAACTTTTGATGTTGTTCAAGGTGAAACATTTATAATGCATGCCGCTATTTTGTGGACTACAAATGATTTCCCAGCTTATAGGAATTTATCTAGGTGGAACACTAAAGGGTATATGGCTTGTTCTATGTGTAACCATCAAACTTATTCAATAAGGCTATAAAGTAAAATATGTTATACAAGTCATTGAGCATAGAAGGCGAAGAAGTAAATTGTTTAACGGAATAGTAAAATTGGGTGAAGCTTCGTTGCAGTTGTCTGGTGATGATATTGTTTACCAGTTATCACATTTGGGTGACATTATACCTAGAAAACACCCAAGTAATAAAAAGCGAAAGAGAAATGATGTTAAACTCAATTGGACTAAAAAAACATATTTTTCAATTTGGCATATTAGAAGGAATTACTATTAAGACATAATTTTGATGTGATGCATATTGAGAAAAATATGTGTGAGAATATTTTAGGAATTGTGATGGGAATAGATGGAAAATGGAAAGACACAATTAAGGACTTGACTTAAAAGACATGAATATTAGAAAAGACTTAGCATTTGAATGAAGAGATGATGAGTCATACATTATTCCCCCTACTTGTTACAATATGTCAAAAAAGGAGAAACAATCTTTTTGTCAGTTTCTTCAATCAGTGAAGTTTCTTGATGGGTATGTATCAAATATAGGTCGTTGTGCGAATGTTAAAGAGGGAAAAGTATCAAGGTTAAAAATCTATGATTGTCATGTGCTTTTGCAACGATTACTTCATGTTAGAATACGTGGGTGTTTTTCGAAAAATGTGTTCGTAACTTTGTGAGAGTTTTTTAAGCAATTATGTTGCTAGACACTTAAAGTTGAAGAGCTTGACAAAATGAAAAAGGACAAAGCTTTGATTCTATGTAAGCTTGAACTAGTATTCTCCCCATTGTTTTTTGATGTAATGGTTTATTTGGCAATTCAATTACTATATGAAGTAAAACTTTATGGACCGGTTCAATTTCGATGAATGTTCCTGATTAAAAGGTAATTCATATTAGCTTTTACTTTTTTAAAAGTTATTTTTTGTTATCAATTCCTAATATTTTATATTTTGTTTATGTTTTTATGCTCTCTTAAGTATTGTGTATGTAATAGAGCTCGACCTGAAGGGTTTATTGCAGAGGCTTATATAGCAAATGAATGCTTGACATTTTGTTCAATGTACTTAAATGATATGGAGATAAGATTTAGTAGATCAGAACGTAACTTTAATTTTGATGAAGAGAGTGGGTTGTCAATTTTCTCCCAAAAAGTAAGGCCACTTGGTGTGGGTAAATATATGGAGTTAAGTAAAGACGAATTCCAAATCGTCAATTGATATATTTTGAATAATTGTCAGAAATTCGATATATATGGAGTGTGTATATTGCTTTTGGTTCAAACAATCATAATCTAATACTTGTCATTGAATCTCATGTCCTTATTGTCATTTACTTTTTTTTCATTGAATCTCATTTTCTTACTGTCATTTACTTTTTTAAACACAAAGAGTCCATTCGCAACAAAGGGATTATTAATATTGAAGAAAGACATAAGCTGAAGTTTGTATCATGGTTTAGAAATCGAGTAAGTTATATATTGATTACATATTATGAACATATGACAAATTCTATGTTAGAATAACTTCTAATTTCATTTTGTTATATAGATGATATGATTATATAACTATAACATGCAAGAAGCGACAACATGTTTGGCATGTAGGCCTCATATTTATGGGAAAAAAATATACAGGTTACATTGTTAATGGGGCTGAGATTTCACATACAAGAACGAGATAATCGATTTAAATGCCAAAATTGTAGGGTTGTTGTTAAGGGATGTTATGACAACGATTTTATTGACTTCTACGATGTCATCTCTGAAATAATAAAGTTGCACTACATCAAGGATAAAAATATTGTTCTATTTAAGAGCAAATGGTTTAATCTTACTGACATGAAAGTGAACGGGAATATGACTAGCATCAATGCTAGTAAGACGTGGTATGATAATGATCCTTTTGTCCTTGCAAGTCAAGTGAAGTAAGTTTTCTACCTCAACGATTTGTATTGGGTAGCAATTGGAAGGTTGTTTAAAAGTTTCAATACCGAAATGTCTTCGATTTTAGTGAAAGGGATAATGGTCAACTCAATGAGGATGCAGATGAAATATATCAAAAGATTGGATTGGAGTTTGATAATAAAGTCATTCAAATAGAAGATACAGATATATCATGATTTCATATCAGAGATGTTGATCCCAACATAGTACAATTGGATAAAATCCAAGCCAATCTTATCGTACAAACAGATTAAGACTATACTTAGGATGAATTAAATGACAGTGATGATACTTTGGCCGAATATATTAGTGATGAAGAATCCAATGATAATGTAATTAATGATGATGATTTTCAAAATCTTGATCATGATGATTGAATGTAAATAAATTCTTTATATTGTTTGAAATGTTATGTTCATATTTGAGTTATGTTGTTGATGTTCTACTTATGTTTATTTGGCATGAATCAATGCATATTGTTGATGTTTTACTTATGTTTATGAGAAATGTTGGTGTTTAATTTATATTTATGCCGAATGTTTAGTTTTGACTTATATTCATTTGGAATGTTGATGTTTGAGTAAAGATCATGTATTATGTTGATATTTCATTATGGATATTCAATATAATGGGACCTAGTTGAAAAAAAAAGAAGAAAACAGGGTAGCAACTACCGAAGATGTTCCTCCTACACAACAACTAAATCAATTCGACCATATCGATCAACAACCACCATTTTCATCCTCCAATGAACGTAGTTAGCAACAACCTATATCTACCTCAAATAGTGCTGAGGGATTTTCAGACCTGTAATTGTTAACCACCTATATTTATAGTTATGCTCAAATATATATTTACATGTTTAATGTGTTTTTTTCTGATCGTTATTCTTTTGTTGTCAGGTTCTAATACCGGCATAAGAAAAAGAGGTATCACTAAAGGATCTGAGTTGCAACGCAAGAATGTTGCAATGAACACTAAGTTGTCTGTGCATATTGACCCCACACAACGTTGTCCTGTTGATAAGATCCAATCAACAAAATTGTCCAATGAATTGGGAGTCGTTGGCAGGAATGAATTGCCTTGCCTTCAGTATGTTAGGTAATTGAAAAAAGACAACTTGCTCATTGACGGAGGCATATGGGGCCCAGTAGGGCACTGGCCCCCCCAAGTTATAAAAAAATTATATATATATATATATATATTATATATATAGACGAAGTTATTTAGGGGTTAGTGATGTACTGGGCCCCCCAAAATTAAAAAAAAATATTTGGACCCTCCTATCTTAAATTCCTGGCTCCGTCACTGAACTTGCTACATAATGCTTTGGACAAAGCTTCAATAATTTTCAATTCATTTTGTTATATGCAATATGGTTTTACTTATTTAAAGAGTAAGTTAACTTATACATGTTGTTCACAGATGAAACCCAATATCGGCAATATCGAGAACCCTGAAGTTTCAAGCTGTGTTGGTTCAATGTTGAAACAAAGGGCAAAGGATCATCGTTATTGACTTCATAAATACCACAACTCTTTTACTTCGGATTAGGAGGCAAGAAGACATGTTCCAGAATGGGTGACTTTAGAAAATTGGAGTGAAATGTGGAATTATTTGGCCTTTACGAAGGTTAAGGTTTGTCTTCTTTCTCTTCACATTTCCTTCCACTAATTTTGTTTTTGCATTTAATGACCATTTCTTTTCTTTATTTAGAAAAAGTGTGAGAAAACTAAGGTGAGAAAAAAATGAAAACTCCTCACAACACCAACTCCAAATTATTTATTGTCATATGACAAGGATTTGTAAGTGTAATATTTAGAAGTTATTATTCTATTAGTTAATACAATATAATCAATTGTGTTTCCATTTTTTTTAAATTCATATAATAGAGTCAGACTCAACTGCATAGAGAAGAGTATGATAAGATCACATTCTACAAGCTGACACACTACAAGGAAGGTAAAGGTTGGACGTTTGAAGAGGCACAAAATAATTATATAAGTATAAAAAATTTAATTTTGGAGTTTATTTATTTATGTAATATTAAGTAATAATGTTTGAATTATATCTCAATTTTGTGTATTAAATTGTATGACAAGATGCAAGAGTTATTGCAGAGGACGGGAATGAGCCTACTGTGGATGACATTTACAACAATGTCCTTGGTACAAGATTAAGGCATATCAAAGGCCTTGGGCATGGCTCTAAGCTAATTGTTTCTTTATCATCACGATCAACATATGTAACGACGTTTCAAAAGGATAATCGATCGCTTAAGGCTCAGTACAATGTAATGAAGAAAAATTAGATCGTACTAAAAAAAATTACAATGTAATGAGCAAAAACTAGACCGTACTAAAAGATAATTGACTACACTTAAAAAAATGGTCAAACAAATACTTAGGCCATAGTATGTCAGTAGTAGTGACGATGATAAATCTTAGTTTGTCCATAAATTTTTTTCTTACGTTTTGTAATTAACATTGTAATTACATGTTTTCGTATAAAATGCATTTCACTTTTAATTATGAAACTTTTTTATTTTAATTTATTATGTCACCAACAATAATTACAAAATGTGACAAAAATTTCAAACCATGTTAAAAGCAATAACACGAATTAAAAATATTGTTAATAATTATAATTAAAAATTAAATTGGTAATAGGGAAGTTAAATTAAAAATAAATATTCGTCACTAAAAGTCTTTAGCTATAAATATAAAATCATCACCAAATCTTATTTACATACCCTTTCTAGAACGTCTCTAATAACATTTAGCTACGCTTTAATTTTCGTAGTTAAACATATTCTGCTACGAAAATAAATCGTCAGTAGACATTATTAACTACGCCTATGTTAACATAGCTAATAACCTTTATCTACAAAAAAAAAATAAACGTGGCAATAAGTTATATTTCGTCGCCAAAACTCTTCTGCGTAGTAGTGATCCCTACATCTCTGTTTTTTTCTACTATTACCTGCTAAGAAATCATTTACAAGACTTTGCACTCGAGCCTGCGTCCAAAGTTGTGACAACTGTAGAATTTGGACTAAATGTCCCTCCAACTTGAATAAACTGGCCCGCATCGTTGGGTATCTTCTTGCACCATTATCCCCGTAAATAAAACAGAAAAACTGAAGGAAGATAAAATATGGAAATTGGAAAAGTTCAATGATCTAGTTAAATGTAATTTTAGGATCAACAAGAACTCTAAAGGGTTATGGTTTTGACGAAACTTTATGCGCCTGACCTAAAAAACGATTGTTAGGGTGTTCTAATTTTGTACCATTTAATTTAATCCATATATTTATAGAGACTCTACTTAAATGTATGAATGAGATTTAATAAATAAGGTAGGGATTAGTTAATTAGAATAAAGGATCTGATAAATCGGTTTGCTCAATCCAAATGAAGTAAACGAGAATCTTTGCATTTTCTTTTTCTTCTAATCAACCCGAAGTACAATTTTGTTTCCTAATCAGTGGATACACAATGTCAAAAAGCTAACCTAACTAGCACATAACAACATCGAACGATAGGCTGAAGGCTCCTAATAACAAAAGCAAGATCCCATTAGAAGAAGGAATGTTTTTGTTTTGTGTTCTAAAGTACAAGTTGGAAGAATACGACCAAAGAACAAAACAAAATAAGCTCCGCACGTCACTGGCAACCAATTATTACTTGTCACAAAACAATCTAACGAACGGCTAATGAAAAGGTTGTCCCCTAACATCATAACATTGGCGCCGGGCTCTATCGCCAGCAACCCAAAAACTAAGATTTAATTCCCTTTTTAGTAACTCATATTTTCTTTCCTCTCCTAAACTCATTCCCTCGTTTTCTCGCCATCCAAACAAGGGTCGAACTCGAACCTAGTTATGTACAATTCCCTGCGTAACCCTTCTTTCTGACAAGTATTCCTTAAATTTCTCAAGTGGTCGGCACAGAGGTGTACTCCGTAGGCTTTTAGTTAAGTTATGCTCTGTCCATGTTTCGTTCTTATACGGAGAAGGAAATCAAGGTAAAGTGACAGGAAAGAGAGATTGGGAAACAGAATAGGCTTGCTTTTGGAATCAGAGAATAGCCAGGCCAACAAATGTGGGTCCGATGTAATGTAGAAATAGAATCAAGCCGGCTCTTTCTACAGACACAATTGGAACCAACAACCAAAGACGAGAAGCCATCAAAGAAAGAAGATTTGTGATCTGATGACAGGCTGTTCTGGGCTAATGACACGTGTCAATCCCAAATTATACAGCTCTGTCGATGAGTACACCTTGTTTGTTATAATAATATAATACTATATAGTTACTTTGGAGGGTTGGAATAAAATCTTGAGTAGGCAACTTTTCTCAAACATATTGGTCACTTTTGCTACGTGCATGCCGGTTTTGTTGATTATGGAGATGAATGAATGCATCTGGCCCTAATTTCACTAAAGTTTTACAAGTTTAGAGAGGCCGGCCTCAGGTACATTTATAACTCGTGTACCAATTGCTATTGCAATCATCCCATATATTTAACTGGAAGTCCTCGCGGGTGTTTGGGATTTACGGTCACTGTTTTGGATAAACGATTCCACCATTAATGGAAGTGGGACAGCTTCAACTTGGGAAGAAAAGGAGAGTTTGTCATGTTTTGCATATATAGTTCATACTGATGAGCTCTTTATCCAATAAAATGTATAATTAAGCACTTGGGTAAGTGCGATGAGCAAGTAATATACTAATCAATCCTTAGAACCAAGTCTGCATGTAACGTAGGTGAATTGTTTACTCGCTTATGACCTCATAAGCATGCATGTTGTAACACTTTTTTTTGCTTTTAATCTCATATGTTTCTTGCACTTAATCTACTTGTCTTACTGATTGCGTATATGATTCATAGTAACTACATATTAAGGAGAAAATACGAATCACCGTCTCCGTCTCGATCGGCAGGTAATGGAATGGCCACTTCTGGGTTTTGACGCAGGACACATGGAGAGAGTTGGTTGACAAAAGTGAGAATGGTGTTATTTTCGTTAATTACGACAATAAGACAACAAATTTCATTGCCAACTGTCTTCTGTTATAGATTTAGGTATGCCGAAGAGTGTGAAACGAGAGCAATGTCAGAAAACGGTTCATATACCCAAATTAAGAATTTGGGTATAGTGAAGGTCCGATTTAATTATGTACAAATCTTATTTTATACAATCTCATCCATATATTTCTCTAAGTGTTACATATTTATATGAATAAAATCGTATAAATCAGAATTAATACAAAATTACGAGCGCATAGAATTTAATCCGGTTTAATTGAGGGTTAGGCGAAAAACTATCCATGATGTCATTTATGTCATCGCATTTTCCGGTTTAGTAGGAAAAACGAAAACAAACTAATTGCAATTTTTTAAAAAAGGAACAGAAACCTGAGGCCAATGATTACGAGCCAAGCTGTAATCCTCTGCTTGTCTGTGCCATTATTTTGCGGCTATACTTCGGCGACGGCCTCCAAAAACGTTTTGCTTGCCTGATTAAGACAGTATTAACTGCCAAGAATAATTTTCACATTACACAATTATTTATTGTTCAGAAAAATGTTAAGAAATGGAGGGTGATGATTGAGACAGAGAGAGATTGGATTAGAGAAAGAAACCACAGGCAAAAGCGAATATTATGCGAAGTTGGTGATGGGGTCCACTCCCTGAGTGGTATACCAGCTGGCAGACTGTTTCTGACAGACTGGTTCACTTCTTCTCTCTAACAAATATCTCTCCCTCTCTCTTCCCTCTGTATATTCCTGTCTATTTTATAAACCCTTTCCTAGTCTTTTCCCTTTGTTCATACTTCATATTCTTTCTCTCAAGGAACACACAACCTTAATAAACATTACGCACCTTCTGTCTTAAGACGCCCACAAGCTCCTCTCTTTCTTTATCTCTATCTCTATCTCCCTCTCTGTCTGTCTCAATCTTGAGTTGCAGTTATACTATGGCTGAAGAGACTTCCAAGCCAGAAGCTGCACCAGTCCCCGCAGCTGAAGTCAAGGTGGAGAAGCCTGTTGCTGAAACTACTCCTGCTCCTGAGCCTGAGCCCGAGCCTAAGCCTGAGAAGGCGGCGGCGCCAATTCAGGAGGAAGCTATTGTGGCGGAGTCTGATGAAAAAGCGAAGGCCACTATGACCCAGTCGGAGTCTTTCAAAGAAGAGAGTAATATCGCCGGTGAGCTTCCTGACACAGAAAAGAAAGCTCTTGATGAGTTCAAACGGCTCATCCAAGAAGCTCTTAACAAGCACGAGTTCACTCCTCCTCCTCCTCCTCCTCCTGCTGCTGCAAAAGAAGAGAAGCCAGCGGCGGAGGAAGCCGCTGCTTCTGAAGAACCTAAAGCCGAAGAATCTAAACAGGAGACCGGGGAGCCGGCAAAAGAGGAAGTGAAAGTTGAAGTAGCGAAAGAGGAAGAGAAAATTGAAATAGCGAAAGAGAAAGAGAAAGTTGACGTAGCGAAAGAGGAAGAGAGAATTGAAATAGCGAAAGAGAAGGAGAAAGTTGACGTAGCGAAAGAGGAAGAGAAAATTGAAATAGCGAAAGAGGAAGCGAAAGTTGAAGTAGCGATAGAGGAAAAGAAAGTTGAAGCAAAAAAGGAAGAGAAAGTTGAAGCAGAAGAGGAAGCGAAAGTTGAAATAGCAAAAGAGGAAGAGAAAGTTGAAGCAAAAAAGGAAGAGAAAGTTGAAGTAGCAAAGGAGGAAGAGAAAGTGCAAGTGCAAGAGGAGGCAAAAGCTGAACCAGAGGCTGTTGTGGTTGCTGAGGAGGTGAAGAATAAGGTGACGGCGGTGGACGAGGACGGAGCGAAGACGGTCGAGGCCATTGAAGAGACTGTGGTGGCAGTCTCTACGGCTCAATCAACGACAGAGGAGGAGAAACCTAAAGAATCCGAGACAGCCCGTCCTCCGGCAGCAGAGGAAGCCAAGGCGGAGGAAGCCGCTCCGGCCGATCCTCCGCTGCCACCAGAGGAGGTTTCTATCTGGGGTATCCCACTTCTTGCTGACGAAAGGAGCGATGTGATCCTCTTGAAGTTCTTGAGAGCAAGAGATTTCAAGGTCAAAGATGCTTTTGCTATGATCAAGAACACTGTGAGGTGGAGAAAAGCGTTTGGAATTGATGCTCTGCTTGAAGAGGACCTTGGGAATGGGTTCGACAAATTTGTTTATATGCACGGGTTTGATAAGGAAAACCACCCTGTTTGCTACAACGTTTATGGTGCTTTTCAGGACAAGGAGTTGTATCAGAATTGCTTTGGTGCTGAAGAGAAAAGAGTGAAGTTTTTGCGATGGAGGATCCAGTTCTTGGAGAGGAGTATCAGGGGTCTTGATTTTAATCCTGGGGGTATCTCCACGATTGTTCAGGTCAACGATCTTAAGAATTCTCCTGGACTTGGGAAGAAAGAGCTTAGACAAGTAACCAATCAGGCTCTCAATCTGCTTCAAGATAACTATCCCGAATTTCTTGCTAAACAGGTATTGATGTGTTCCTTTATTGGGGATGATCTTTTTCTTTAGTATACGTTTTGGTTTTTTATTCTGTAATGAATTTAATATGAGGT
Organism: Erythroxylum roigii; assembly: GCA_027576455.1. Lineage (NCBI taxonomy): Eukaryota > Viridiplantae > Streptophyta > Magnoliopsida > Malpighiales > Erythroxylaceae > Erythroxylum > Erythroxylum roigii. The sequence goes on from JANZXV010000210.1 coordinate 5,549,548, forward strand.
CTTGTTTCTGAAGGTGTTCATCAATGTTCCGTGGTGGTACCTTGCTTTCAATAGGATGATCAGTCCTTTCCTGACACAGAGGACTAAGAGCAAGTTTGTGTTCTCTAGCCCATCCAGATCTGCCGAAACCCTTTTCAAGTAAGTTCTCCTTCATTTGTGGTCTCTGAGGAACGTTTTTTTTTTAATGTTCGTTGATGATTCGGGGTACTATCTTTATGCTGTTTCATCTTTATTACAAGCTGGTTTAATGGATTCTTCTATGGTCGTTGATGATTCGGAGTGCTATCTTTATGTCGTTTCCCATTTCGGGACTTGAGGATTACCTTTTTCGCTTCCTCACAACTCTGGTTGATGCTTTGCAATAAACAGATACATAGCGCCGGAGCAAGTACCAGTTCAGTATGGTGGACTGAGCAGGGAAGGAGAGCAAGAATTTACTGTCTCTGACGCTGTCACAGAGGTCACTATCAAGCCAATCTCTAAACATACTGTAGATTTCTCTATCTCTGAGGTACGAATCAAACTTTTTGCCGTTTGATTACACATATTAATTGATTCTAATTATAATATATCAAATTTAGCAGAAATGTCTTCTGGTTTGGGAACTCCGAGTGATAGGCAATGAAGTGAGGTACGGAGCTGAATTTGTACCTACTGCAGAGGATGGTTATACTGTGATTGTATCAAAGTCCAGGAAGATTACAGCAGATGAGCCTGTGATATCTGACAGCTTCAAGATTGGAGAAACAGGCAAGGTAGTGCTTACAATTGATAACCAAACCTCCAAGAAGAAGAAGCTCCTCTACAGGTCCAAGACTAAACCCATCTCAGAATGAGCTGCAATGACCAAAGTCTTTTCAGGGGCTTACTTACAGAATTTAGAAGGGTTCTTTTCTTCGTTGAAAGTCTATTAAAGTTCAAAATTTCAAATTTGTTTCGTAAATCTTTATATAATTTTATATCATTAGTCTGTTGGAGGGTTTTGTTTCTTGTTGCATTTGATGATACAAGTTCAATGACAGCCTTTGAATGGAGACAGACACATTTGAGGTATTTATGTATGATGAAGAATGTGGTTGGGGAATGCGTTGTCTGGGCAGAGTCTTTTGTCTTTTTATTCTTGACAGTGTAAAATTTGTGTATATCTGCAAAAATTTCTTTGTTTCATTGTTACATATCTCATTTGTCCGTTGTTATACATTCAATATATTTTGTCACCTATGGATATACACAACACTTTGCTTTGTTTTGGCGTGAATGTAAAATTAAATGGTAAAGGCTAAACTACACACAAGATTTCATGCGAAGAAAAGGCAGAATCATGAAGACATTGGACAATGCCCTGTGACTGGAAACCTTAACTTGTCCTTTCATTTTCTATCTTTTCCCAATCTCCATGAATGCTTTTCCGGTACAAAAGGAACAACCTCTGCTATTCCCGTCCATCTGCTTCTTTTCATCCATTTCAATTTCATTAACTTTCACTGTTGATCTCAATCATTTAACTTTTCCTCGAAATAGAGGAGGCGGCAGTAAAGTAAATGTGTTGAAGCACACAAACCAAAAAGCGACAGAGAATGCAGACTTGTAACAATAAAGCTGAGCCTGAGCTGAGGTTTAAAAACTTTGTTGTGTTTTCTGATCTGTTCATGTTCTGTTCTTTTCTGCTTGATTCTATCAAAGGAAGGAAGAATAGAGAATAGAGATCCAAAGGTTTGGTCTCTAATCATTATCTCCACCCACCCTTAAACAAAAAAAGAACCATTTTCATAATTTATAAGAATACAGCCGTAGTAGACCCTACCAACCATCAATAATTATCATTAGCAACGCATTCCATACTTTGAAAGCTGCCTTTCTTATTTCTATGGATACCCTTTACGCCATTTACAACGTAGCTGCCCACAGAATCAACTTGAACTGCACGTTCTTAGGTGGAAAAGTATCAAATTCGTGTTTCATGTAAATTGCAAGGGGCTTTACTTTCAACGGGCTGATATCAGATTCGGGGTTGGGGATAGGTATCTGATTTAAGAGTCAATCAAGAAATATGTGTTATTATCTAGATGATTACTTGCTTTGATTCACTTGGAGAATTGCTTAGTATCTACAATAGCCAGAAGATGTTGACTAACAATATTATCTATTTTGGCATAGCTATCTAGATTAGCCATATTCGGTAGGATTATCTCAATAAATATAACTAATGATACCCTCAAGAGGTGTGGCTCGATGGTTGAGAGCGAGACTTGATTTCGGTTAGGTCTCAGGTTCGATTCCCTGCTAGCCCCTCTTGTA
>JANZXV010000210.1:5568752-5582436 GCA_027576455.1 Erythroxylum roigii
AATTATCAAAAAAATTGAATTTTAATAAAAAATTAATAAATAAAAAATTATTAATTAATTATAGTTTATAAGAACTTACTAATTTATAAAAATTGGTAGATTAATTAATAAACTGATCATTTTTTAACAACAAGAGTTATTAAAGTAAATCAAATGGAAAATAAAAATTAAACAAAAAAATTACACGATTAAACCGGCCAAATCAATTAAGTTTTTTACTTAGTTGGCCATTTGCATAATCGATGCATGAATTCTTTTAAAAAACTTTTCAAATTCTTTCACAAAATCACAACTTATGTGGCTAAATCTTCACTATGGTAATATCATTTTATAAGAGAAGAAAAGAAAGAATTTAGAAGATAATTAAACTTAAAATTTGTTTATTAATAATTTATAAAGAAGAATATTAATCATTTATATAATTTTAAAAATTAAATTAAATGAAAAACATACATATTTATAATTACAATAAATGCATAACTGCGATGTTCTTTGATATTCATTTACAGCCTGTTTGAAATGCAGGGAATTGAATTCAATTGTTTAGAATAAAAAAATAGTCACGAACTGAATTTACATGTGAGTTTAAAATTTACTGCCTTTGTAAATTCAATTCACGCTCTCATTCACATGAATTCAATTCCTTCAGGTACTACTCTTCTTTTTTAGCCCACAAGCCCATGACTCAAACATAATAACCCCAAATTGCATCTCTTTTTTTTTTTACCCACAAACCCAATAATGTCCACGACTCCAACATAATAACCCAACATAATGCCTTATAGTTATCAACACAAAATATTCGTTCATACAATTTTAAGCTTTCAAATTATAATAGTTTTTTATTATCTTTATAGTTTGATTTAGCCTAATGTTATTTACAATCATTTTTTTCTTTTTATTTTAATAATAAACTTTTTTAATGATATTATTTATAATGAAATTGATGTTTATAAGTTGTTTTATTGTAAATGTGAATGTTTATTATTTAATAAGATTATTTTTTAGTTAAGGGTAAATGTGTCATATAAAATAATTGAATTCATTTTGATTATGTTCTAAACAGTGTAATTAAATTAAATTTTAATATTACTAAATTTATTTCAAACACTATAAATTGAATTTAATTCAAGTTTATTAATATAATTAAATCTAATTTATTAATGAATTGGATTACAAGGATTACATCACCCGTTAGAATTTTTCAATTAACAATACAATATAGCCGTAAGAAAAAGAAGCCCTCACCTTCAAATAGCAAATCCCATACATATAAATTCCAAGATAGTCTTAAAAAATTACGATTCTGAAGTGGGATTTTTGTGAAGAATCAATCAATGGCTGACGCCGTCGACTATAATGCTAAATGGGACGCCTGTCTCGATCTCACTCTCCGTCGCTTTGTCTACTCATCTTTGGCTGGAGCTTTCGGCGGTCTGCTTTTGTTCAGTCAGTCTCTTTCTTGGTGTTTTATTTATTGTATATGTTGTTCATTATTGCCTGGAAAATCTGGGATGCTATAATTGGGTTCCCCGAAAGTTTGTTTCTTCTTGGTTATTCTATCTATTTTGAAGCAGAAGCTTGCTTGAGGTTTCCTTTTCGTGAGTTTAGTGGCATGGTGTATGTGCTTTGTTTTTTATGGGTGTTTGTGGTTATATATTCGAGTGCGTGATTTTTCGTTTCTTGCTTTGACTCTTCAATTCAGAGGCATTAATGTCGGGCAGCTGCTTAATTCCATGAAAAAACTAATTAATTGCCTTCTGAATTTCATTATTTTTGTCGATTAATCCAGGTTTCCTGTTCTGATCATGTTTAGGGAGTTTTATAGGTTTGGTTTATGGTATGAATGAAAATATTGTTCACTTCTCCATTTCTTTATAGTTCTTCGGCGCTGTCATAGTGTTGTATGTTTGAGTTCGTGAGCTCAATCTTCCTTGAAATTGAGACGACATCATTCATGAGATTGTGAATTGCGTGAGTCACCCAACCCTTGATGATTTGAAAATGGCATGGGATGCCATTACAGAAAAATAAAGTATTTTCAATTCTTTCGCTAGTTCTAATAATTGGTAAACCAACAGATGTACTATTCATATATTGATGATGTGAAAAAATAAATTATTTTCAGGGTTTTTTTAGTAATATTTACTTACGTCATTTTGATGTAATTTGAATTAGTTGAACCCTTTGCATTTCAAATAGAGAACATGTCATATTTGCAAGATTGATGTTGAAAATGGTTGGCATCCTGTATATATATATATATATATATGCAAGATTGATGTTGAAAGTGGTTGGCATCCTGTATATATATATATATAACGTGATGTTAAATCTGTGCATGTGTTGCAGTCCTCTATAAGTGAGTGTTTTCCCATCTTCTTAGCATTCAATTGATCACTATATCCATTTTCATCTAGGGAGTCCAGTGACCCGTTGGGCGTCTATAGCTTTCGCAGCAGGAGTGGGTGTTGGATCTGCCTATACAGAATGCTCACAGATTTTATACGGATCACCTGGGAAGTTATCATCTCCGAAGGTGCTAGATACGCCAGCTCCCCAGGTAATGAACCGTCTCTGCATGAACTGTAAAGAATTTGCCTTTTCAATCTCTGCTCGCTCTATTGATTGTTTCTCAACGTGTATATGTTCTATAACTTGTTGTAATTGTATCCATAAGGTTCATGCCAATTCACTGCCTGCAAAATTGCCAAAAATGACATCTACGCATGCCATATTGACAAAAGGCTATGTTTACATAATTTTTATTTCATTAGTGTAGCCCTAATGTTAACTAATTACTTGTTGAATATATCTTGAGAGTTACATGAGTATGTGCATGTTGCTTTATTAGGGCAATCTGATAGAACATTTAAATGTAACGAGAGAAGCAACCGAAAGGTAAAGGCATGATTTTCTCTAACTTTTGTTCCAGTCTTTGGATTTAAGAATATTTTTTTTATGTTTATGGTATCCAATATGATATCAATGCCATGCAATTGAGCTTCCTACTTATGGTGTCCAATATGATATCAGTGCCATGCAATTGAGCTTCCTACTTATGGTGTCCAATATGATATCAATGCCATGCAATTGAGCTTCCTACTAATGGTGTCCAATATGATGTCAATGCCATATTGTGGAACTAAATTTTACTGAACACATGCACCGTCTTATGGATGCTAGATACTTTGGTGACAGGGTGGCAAAAAGAGTATAATTTAAACATTGTATTTGAGTGTCCATACTTTTTTTTATTCATACATTAGAAGACATAAGTATATATATATAGAAGACATAAGTATATATATATAATTACTGATCTCATGCAGCTATTAGGTTTTGAACCTGGTGGATGGAGAGGTACTTGTACCTCTGAGCGATTTGACCAAATGGTATCTAAACATTGCTATGGCAAGTGGGGGGTTGCATATTTCATTTGACATGACCTTTTCTGCTCATAATTAGATCTTGTTTTTACTGAACCTATAGTATAATGACAAGAAACAAGCAATATTTTGTAAAACATCAAGTTTCCTTTCAGAGCTTGTGAAAGAGACAACGAGGGGAAAACCTAATCTTTCCCATATCTAGGTCGAATCACCAAACTGCTTACTTTCATCCCCAATGTTTCCACCTTTACACACGACCAAAACCCAGAATTCCCTCAGCATACAGGTTGGTAGCTGGGGATGCTAGATGTTCTTCTTTACCATTTTATTTGGGTGTGCTCGTTTTGTCTACATTTGTTTGTGACACCAAGGCAGCAAATTTTTATCCTGTTTCTTAGATTAAATCTGTTTGGTTTCCACGTGCCTCATTCATGAGCAATATATTTCTTATTACTGTTTGCATTAGGTTAACTTGCAAGGGAAATTAGGCTATGAATATGGATGAAATACTAGGATTTTTGGATAAAAAGGAACTATATTAATTTTGACATAGGAATATTGTGATTGTTTCCCAGACAATGTAATCTGCATTAGCAATAGCAAGAAATTCTGATGTGCTGAATCGACAGTTATCTGCAATCTATCCTAGACTACATTAGAGCATTATTGATTTTATTTTATATTCTTAAATAAGTTATGAAATTTATTATCATTTTCATGATACAAGTCTAGTTGATAATTAAGATTACGTATTGCCTTCTGTGTTTTCAGGCAGGCCAGGATTGATAGCTGATATTCGGGGTTAGCCTCATCCCAAGTTCATTAGGGCAAACTTTTCCTGAAGCTTGACATTATTGTCACCTTTTGCTGCGAGATGACACTAAAAGTTGTAGCAAAAACATTTTTTCTGATAGATACAGTCAACCTTATGTACTGTATTTTTGTCGAGGATCTATTGACCTTCACTAGCTTAATTACCTGCTCCGATGGTTGTAGGAGGGAAGAAAGATTTGCTCAACCTCCGTTTTCATGCAGGTTTTGCAATGCAAAGTTTCTCTTTGGGACAAAGAAAGATGTCATTGTACCGTGTTAGCAATTTGAGTTTTCCTATTTAAGGTAATCTTGGAGAAAGTAGTTGCACGATGCACATTTGAGATCAGAGGGTCCTAATGCCATTGAACTTCGCGATGGAATTTGAGGTTTTAGTTGCAAGAAGTTTCCACGTGCCTCAAATGCTAAACATCATTGGACAAAAAACTAAATGAACAAAGTGATAAGAGCACCCAACAAGCGTTACTCATTTCCAGTAATGTTGGTTTCCTACACTCGTCATTGCAAACTTGCTGTGCATGAGTTACGCCATTATCAGATTCTGCTATAACTCAAACCATGATGCTGTTAATGAAGTGATACGGTTTGTGGTACAACAGTTATTACTATCTCTTATTAGATTTTTCCATAGTATCAACACAGGCCAGAAACTGTGTTTCTTAGTCACAAAACAGCCTTGAAGTTACAACATAGAACTGACATACCGCAACCCCCAACTACAAATAGATTAGGACACTAGGTTAATTCTGTACACACTGGAGTCTGGACACTCTAACAACTATTTGTAAAAAACCTTTTAATAATAATTCAGAAAGATGCCTGCATATTGATCCATATACAGTCGTTTGCCACATGAAGGATCTGATGATAGAACACCTTACAGTGCCTCAAGATCTTGCAACGCCAATCACGATAAACCTACAGCAGGCCACTGCAACCTAAAACTTGGAACCTGATGAACCTCCTTTTATTCTTTTGGAACCAGTCCATCATGAAGCCAATTTCTCATAGCTGAAAAAGCCTGCTCTGCATCGTCATCTTCTTCAGGAGAGTTGGGACGATGTGCAAATCCATGGCCTCTTCCCTCAAAGATAAGAACTTTTGAACCATTACCAATGCCCTTCTCAATATCCTTTAAAATACTGACATCACAGAGCGGGTCCTTGTCTCCTGACATTAATAATACAGGAACTTTTATGTTAGAGGATACAGATGGGTCCATCCTGGTACCATAAAAAGAGACTCCAGTTCCAAAATAAGCTCCTTGGTCTCTGGATAGCACCTCTAGCACTCTGCCTCCTCCAAAGCAGAATCCAATGATGCCAAGCTTCTTTGAGATTCCTGCAGCCATGAGTTCGTCAACCAGCCATTTTGCTGATGTATCAATATCACTTGCAACCCTTTGGGGTTCTTGTTCTGCTATCCATTGTTCAAACATAGTTTTTGGCTGGTCCACTGACCATGGTTCCCCACGAAATAAATCCGGTACTAAAACACTGCAGTTTTCAATGAGTGAAGAAAGTTATGCAGGAATGGATGGTCAATCTTCACGGAAGCTGATCCAACATTTACAGTGGAGGATGCTTGTTTATGAATGAGAAAATGGTATGCATAATTTATGCTTCATGCTACCTCAAAAAACTATATAAAAAAAGGCGTTTATCTTTGTAATCTTGCTCTGCCTCTTACGTGCAATTTTCCCAATCCAGCTGCGAGATGGAAGATGGACAAGGAAAAATAAAAAGAGAAACAAAGAATTCGCAAGGCAGGGTGATAACATGAAGGTTAAAGCAACATACTTGTAGCCATTACAGGCAACACGGTATGCGAAGTCCCTTGTAAAAGCATCTTCAAACCCGAAAACATCAGACAAGAGTAGAATCCCAATTCCATTATTATTCTTGACGGCCTTGAACAAATAAGCGCCTATGGTATCAACACCCTCCCCTATTGAAACCTCTGAGCCGCTCACCAACTCGCATGCCTCGTCGTTTACGTCTTCTTCAACTTTCAATAAGCTGCAACAAACTTTGTGGGCAATAGAGCCTCTTAACGATCTCGAAGGATCCAAATTGTATATTCTCTGAACATAAACTGAAGCTCTCCAGTCAAAAGTCGAACACTTGAGCAAAGATAAACCAAAAGAAAGAAGTTTTACCCACTAAACATGAAATATTAAGGCAACCCAAATTTCATATGATCATTACAAACTACATCAAGAGAAAAGATGAGCAAGCTAACTCCATGCAATCCAGAACCAGTTACGCACGAGGAAGACATTGAAGAACTTACAGAAGAACGAAAAGAAGAGGGCTTTGAGCCGGCTAGAGCACGCCGGTGGTAGCTTTGATGAAGAGCAGACCTAGTGGGTAAGGTGGTGGTGGTAAATGAGAACGTGAGAGAGGGGTTTGATGCCACGCCCATGTCGTTGCTTCTGAGACTTGCTAGGGAGGAGCTAAAGGAAGGAAAGCACAGTGCAGCTTTAAGGCTGAACTAAAATTGTCATCCTCGGGTTAGATATTTGCTTTGAGGGCCCTGAGTAATACCAGCCTCAATAATTTCCACTTTTATCAAAATACCTCTACAATTATGTGAAACTCATATGGATAATCAAACATATAAAATAAAAATATCTATTTTGGGAAAAATATATCCATTTTATATAATTAAAATTGTGAATATGGTATCAACCTTTTATTCATTTTAATATTGATATTATATTATTATAAATAATAGATATTGTTTTAGATCTGTTAAAATAATTTTTAATGTTTATGTAATTCAAAATTCAAAATTTTCATCAATAATTATAATTGTTAAAATTAATGTAAGACAATTATGTTTTAGTCATAGTAAATATTATTTAAACATATTATATAATTATATAATATTTAAATATAAAAATATTTCTTCAACTTCTCTTAATTTATAATTTTGATTCAATAATTTTTTAGTAACCTTCATTTTTATACATGTCAAAACAATTATGCAAGATCTTGAAAAGTCTAATAATAAACAACTTTAATCCCAACTAATAGAGAAATTTTAACATGACACGACATTATCAACTGAATTGTCTAACCATGTATTAAAAGCTCACATGATTTCTGTGCTTTCGTAAATGAATTGGCGCACACGAACAAATGCAAACATGGCACAATCAACTACAAGAAGCATGTAACTATGAGTCTATACATTGCTACTATCCCCTCACTTTCTTTTTCTGAAAGATTAAAGAGCAAGTATTGGCAAATGTACAGATTACTATCATCCTTCACTACAAATTTTGTTTCATACGGGCAACTTCTCAACTTCGGTTCACTTTTGTGTTGACAGTTTTTCTGACAGGTCATGACCCTCCATGGCGGTAATAGAGTACGGACCGATAGATTGCAGCAACATGAAGAAAGGCAATTACTGCTATGAAGAAGTCATCCAAAAGACCAAAGATGCCCAGAATTCCTGAAGTCCAAAACAACTCTTGAGCATATCACAAGTTTTCATCTACAAAGACAAACATGGCAAACCATTTCATAAAATATGTCTTGATCAGGGAGATACCTTCTGGAATAAGGTCTACAGGGCTCAGAACATAGATAGCACTCAGAATCATCTGAACAAAAGAAATATAATAAGAGCAGATATTGAAAGTTATTGAGTCAGGACTCAATTTTCAAGTAAATCACTTCACTAAATATCAATTCTTGACCGAGAGGAAGAGACTAGTTCACATACTATTGAAGGCAAAACTGATACCAACTTATAACTAGCCCAGATCAAGTTCTGCTGAATTATGCATTTCTTCATGACTAAAAGATATAATCTTGCAGTTTAAGCCTGGTCTCATTCCCAGGACAATTTCTATACTTAACAATACCAAGTTTGACCTGCATATATAAAAGACATTTATGAAGAGGGTTCACCACTAAACTATACAAGAGACTGAATATAGCAGTTTTTATGTAATTTATTTAGTTGTTTACTTCTTTTACTGATATATGTTCAGTTAAAACTATGGATTCAATGTATAAATGGTTATATGCAAGAAAATGAGGCCAGGTACCATTAAAAGCTACTTTAATGATCTGAGATATCTCAATTTCCATGCCAGTGTTATGATTACCATGGATCATAATTAGCAAAAGCTCGACTATCTCACAGTAATTGATAAGAAAACATAAGCTATCTAATTGAATCATGACTATCCATAGAAGGCATAAAGCTGCATGCATATTAGGACTCAATGCTACTCATTTGCATCCCCAGTTTTCTTAAAAAGATCTTGACAATAAACCACCAGCTACAGTCACCAACGTATGCAGAAGGAGAAACTTTTAACCAAAGATGTAACTCCATGGAATGATAGAAATTCCCTCACTTATCATCGATAATTTTTCATTTTATTGAGAAGTTTTTTCAGAAAAGTTCAATTGATTGGGTATCATCAAGTATATGCATAATTAGCCGAATCTCCAAGATATTCAAGAAAAAGTCTGAAAGTGCTCATACAGGGAGCATAACATTTTAGCCCATATGCAGAACTGAGATGGGAGCTGCATTGCCGGAGTACAAAGAAAAGCAAAAATGGCAATTACCTACAAGTAAGGGAATGTTATGAGGGCAGTAAACGGTGATATAGAACAGTTAAAAAACAACAATATAGAAATAGAACAGAGGGAGATGAATGCAAGAATGACAGTGATAGAAATTATGGTTTAAAGAAAAGACAAGCAAGTAAAGTACTCTGCTTTCAATTCTACTCCTGAAACTGATCATAAAAGTACTCTTCTTCACAAGTTGTAATTGCAATCGGAAGTTTCTTACTGTAGCATCATTCCAGCAAAAAATTTAGCAACCTTTAGACCTCTAAATGTGCTATATATGAAGGCATATTAGACCTGTATGCCTTTTACAGATTAGAAATATGAGAAGTACCATCATACTATTGGCTACTTAGACACTTAAGTTACTAGAGGCCAGTTCAACAAGTTTCATCAAGAAAATGACAATAAACTATGTTAAACATTTTATTTTGTTAACTGGGCTTCTGGGAGGCATTTGGACTTTAATAGGGAAAATGGATTCCTATTGTCTGCCTTACCACTTGGGCTTGCCACTGGAACTACCAAATAGAAGATAGTACCGTTCCTTCTCTCAGAGATGATCAAATTATTTTTCTGTACTTGAACTTCATTCCTAGTTCCTAAGCATTTCAAAGACAGATTGAGGAAATCACAATTCATTGGCACTTTTGGGATGATAATATACAAAGCAGGCAACATATACTATGGGCACAGACTATTAAAAAAAGAAACCCCTACACCTGTTGCCGTTTAAGGATTCACTATCACTCTATTACCTTTTTAAGGCAATCCATATTAATTCTAAATCCTCCTTGAAGGAGTACATCATGATTTTTTCCACTATTTAATGGTAGGATTCATAATCACAAAAACCTGGACTTGGGAGAAACCACATGTACTATTGCAGGGAAATCAATGATAGAGCTGGATATTCAACTAACCTTAAGCATGCTTCAAATGGCTGAAGGATAATACAGAAATTGTATGAGCACCAGACACCAGTGTTTAAAGTTCAAGTAAAAATCAGGTCGGGAATAGGAAGCCTAGGGCTCGTGTTCACTTCTTACTATTACGAATCCTAAGTTATCATCTTATGAAAACCAGAATCTGTTTTCCCAATCATTAAAAGAATGAAAAGGTTCAACTTTGATCTGTATAATAAGCCATGGACCAGAATGCCACATAACAGTAGAAAATTCAAAAATCAAGACAATGTTGGTGGAAAGAGGAGAACGGATGAAAAGATATTAGAAACAGAGTTGCAGATTATACTTACTGAAATATACACACGCGCCCTGATGACAAGAGGAAGTGACCTCTGAGGATCCATCATCTCTCGTACCAATCTCCGAATAAGAAAAGGAAGGTCTTGCAATCTCTGTGATTAAGAGAATTCAGTAAGTTGACCCCATAACAATCAGCTACCACATCGTAAAAACAACAACAGGCTGAATCAACCATACCTGAACAAGTCCATTGTTGCGTCCCCCAAATAGCCGATTATAAGTTTCAATCTTGCCCAGAACTTCAGCAACTTGAGGGTTATGGCGTTGCCTCAACGATGCTTCACCAGGAACTAACAAAGTTATCTGTCTACGACACAGCGGGCACTTACAGGGTTGAATTGCAGATCCATGTTGCCATACCATCATTATACAATCCCCTTAACAAGTGACGAGAGAGATTAAAAAAAAAAGAAGTTAAATTTTATCAGGTTGAGTAAAATGTTAAAAAGGGAAGTTGATAAATCATAGAAAACCTCAGAAAAGAAGAGAACTTGATCGATTCTTTTCTTCAAAGTTGCTTGATCAAAGGAACAAGATAAAACAAATGTGGGCAATAACTGAATAGAGAGAATACTACATAAGCAACATACCACAAAACCAATGAGAGCAATTGGCCTGACAAGGAACGTTGAAATGTCCATGGCATACCGAGCACCAATCGTTTGCCGGAGGGCCGTCCATTCCTCCTCCCTCCTCCCTCCACCCTCCTCCTTTTCTCTTTTTATCTATTGCTTAATGATTAAGAACGCCTCTTTCTAATTTTAGCAAGTTGGTGGGCGTGTATGATATCCAATCTGGGCCGCCGCTCGCTTAAGTTAGGCTCACTTAGGATTATACTGGGCCTGGCCGACTTTTTCTAGAGATTGAATCTTGTATTGCAATTCGTTCCAATACTTTCTAATCATGAAAATAGAATTCCCTCAAAAAAAAAAAAATCATGAAAATAGAATTATACACAAGCCATTTTGATGTCGGCGTCATACATTTTGTAAATTCACTCATAGGGTGTCATCTTATTCTTCTAGAGGATATATCTGGAAGCTGTATTACGAGTTAATTTGTAATTTTCCCTTAAAAAAATAGGTTATAGCAAAGTTGCGAATACCGTACCAATCTTGATATTAGATTAAATTATAATATAGTATTACATTGGTAGCAGTCAATATCGAGTACTGTTTCGGGTAATTTTTTAAATTTATGAAATAGTCCTTAAATTTTAAAAAATTACAAAATAGTTCATTGTGATATCGTACGGTTGTACTGTATACTTTATAAGTTTACGTCAACTCTGCCTTTAAAAATTGTAATAATAAATAATAGTTATAATTAATATGAAATAACAATAATTTTCAGATATTTCACGTATAAATAATAACCACAATTAATATAAAAAATTGTTTAATCATAATTAAAATGTGTTTCTTAATGCATATATATAATGTTTACTTTTTTGTAAACTTATAATTTTATTAGGCAACAAACCAGGTGGATGCTAATCATGTTTTACTAAAATTTGTTTAGATTCTAACTTTTTTATTAAGTTTTAAGTCTATTAACTATCAAAAAAAAGTTTTAAGTCTATTATTTTAAATGGCTTAAACTTTATAACTTAATTGTAAAAGTTTTAAAGTAATTATATTAAATATTTTAATCTCGTATAAATAAATATGTAATTATCTTATTAACATAAGATAAGATATAAATTTCAATATGTCACATTATTTAGCATGCCAATTTAGATAAGATAATTTGAATATGTCACATTATTTAGTATGCTAATTTTATATCAACTGACTCAACTCTAAATTAATAACTTTGTGTCTGTCCCGCAGTAGCATATTGTATGATGAACAATTGTCAAAAAAGCTTAGTTATGATTGTATTCATCCGGTGTTTCCATGGATGAAAGCAAACGATTTCAATGAATTCATTTTCATTTTTCAGTTTCATTCCGTAGTCCACACAAAAACTTGGTTGTAGCGTCTTAAAATCTTTTTACTTCTTGACTTTCCCTTACCATGACTGTAGTTCTTACTTCGGCCATTTTTCGCTGATCTCCTCCCATCTTCGCCAATGCCTCCACTTATTGTGAATTTGATTTCCTATCTTCCTTATTCTTGCGTTGGTTGTCTTCTTCAAGAATAATGGCTGTAAAATCATCAAATACTAGGTGGTCTGCTGGAACATTATTTGTGAAATTGATAATGAGTTGGTCATATGAATCTGATAGATTTTGAAGTAGAAATTCAACACGTTCTTAAGGCTCTATTTTATGACCCAGTGATGTGAGTTAAGAAATTAGAGTATTCAAGGTGTTAATATGCTCTGTCACTGAAGTAGATTTTAACATCCAAAGAGTGTACAATTTTCTCTTAAGGAAAATCTTATCATGGAGTGACTTGGCCTCATATAGCTTAGTGAGATGATCATAGATCTCCTTTGTTGTCTTCTTCTCCTCTATGCTTAACAACACCCGATTTGCTAATGTCAAATGAAGATTTACGATAACATTGTCGTCCATCTCATTCCACTTATTATCATCTATTAATTTTGTCAGCCTTTTGTTGATGCTCGCTAAATAATTATCTTTTCTTAAGATATCCTTTATTTTCAACTTCCACGATAAGAAATTACTTCCATTGAACTTTTTAAATTTTACTGCCACTGTTTCTATCACGAACAGAACTTAGCTCCCATTATTTCATGTGAATACAATTTGTGCAAAAAAAAAATAGTCGTAATTTTCTCACCATGGCTCTGGTACCACTTATTATGAAAAATTGATCGAATTAGAGTAGGTTCGTAGCTAAGTAGGATTGAATGAATAGTAATGAAGAAATTGACGCATAGATTTTACATGAAAAACTCTCAAATAAATTAGAGTAAAAATTATGAACAAGAAGAACAAATTTCACTATGAAAGTTTAGGAGTTACAACCTTTCTCTAAACTTACAAGGAAAAACACTAACTCTCTCAAGAAACAGAAGAGTCACTCTCTAAATTATAAATTATGGAGAATAAAGAGGATAAAAAATTTTGGAATGTGTATAAGATTTTCTAGAAAGGCCTATTTATAAGCCACCCAGACGTTCCACAGTTGGGCCAATCTGTTGTCCACAGCTGGGCCAGTCTGTTAGAAAGTGCCTAACTCACCCCAAAAAGCTAACTCAAGAGAGAGAGGTCTGCACACTATTATAAATTCTTGAATGCCCTCATAATTGTTCGATGTGGGATTCCTGATATACTCCCCTCAATCCAGAGCAGGACTGGACATCTGATAGATATATTGGGCAAAGAGACATAATCGGGCACTGCCCAAACTATCGAGACAAACTGGCTCTGATACCAAATATTTTGTTGGAATTTAATTTGGAGAGGAATGAATTGAGGAAATCATAATACAGAGGTGCGAAGAAATAACTTAGATTTCGATTTTTATAGTTCAAGACAAAACAATACAATTACTTATATAATTCTAAAACAGAAAAGTAGGAAGTAATGACCCACTAGCTGACCCCACTACTTACACTAACTGACCCACACCTTAATTTGGGCTAGTTATGGATGTTTGCATGGTTTATGTATCATTCC
>JANZXV010000210.1:5653607-5685338 GCA_027576455.1 Erythroxylum roigii
AAGACTTACCTTTGATCTTCACCTAGACAAGTTGATATCTAGTTCAAAATGAAGCTCTTGCCTTCCTCTATGCTTTTATCTCTTGGACTTTCTCCCAAATCTTCTTCAAACTCTTGAGAATCAAAACCCTAACTTTTTCTTCTTCTTCTTCTTTTCTCCTTCTCCCACGCAACTCTCTCTCTCTCTCTCTCTCTCTTTCAAATCCGGCACACACTCACTAAATCCTTCTACTTCATTTCTTTTTATTTCCTTTTTATACTTCTTATTATTTCTTAAGTCCATTGGGCCCTAAAGCCCATCCCCTTCATTCCATCTTCTACAACTTAAGCCCATAACTTATTCTATACATTTAATTACACCTAACACATTTAATTCATTCAACATATTAAATTCATTAATTCATATTGTCTTATTCATTTTATTCATTTATTCATGGCATCAAATCTTCATTTAATATTAACCTAATTTACTTAATTAGGCTAATCATGATTAATCATATATATAAAATATTCTGGGGCTAACAATTTCTCTATTTTAATAGGAACCAAAATAAACTCATTCAGAAATCTACAACTCAAATTATAATCAGAATACCGAAACATGTTCATGAAAATTTCCAGTTCATAACAATCTAGCAGACTTCCACACTTTCATCCTATCAATCACTTTCAAATCAATTCAGATAAATGTAAATTTTTATGGAGAGAAAGGAAAATGTCTTAGGAATCCATTGGTCCTAGTTTCATGTTATATGGAGTTCGGATGGAAAAGTTATAGGCAAAAGACTTAGGGCTATTCAATGAAAGACTCTAGTTTTTAACCCACAAAGATAAACCATCACTTTTTCTCTCTCTAGCATGCCAACTTCATCTTCTTCACCAAACCCAGATCACCCAACTGCACTTCTCCTTTTCTTCTTTCTTTCTTTCTTTCTTTGTTGCTTCCTTCCTACACATCATAGCTAACACATCTACTACATAAACCACTTTGTTTTCTACTTCCATTACAATTAACCCCAACATAAATAAATCTAAAAATCCAAAATTCTACACATACATAACAAACATTATACTGCTCACGTTAGCATATTCCATTTTATGCATTTTTCTTCTTCTTTTTTCCCATCATAACAACCCACATTTTCTATCATTTTCCTCCTTAAAATACCACACCTCGTTATACTCTATGTTTTCTTAAACTTTAACTTCACATAAATCCGTCCCTAACATTTCCTAAACATTAACGCATATATCACAGAAACAGAGCATGTTCATCAACTGCGCTTTGCATTTTATTTTCCTTCCATTTTCTCCAGACTAAACACAACCCTTCTAACTTTTTAATCATGCATTTCTAACTTCAAATCACTCTCTAAATAAGGCAGAATGGCATTTACACTTCAACAATCATAAATATGAAATCCCATATATTCCCTCTCTCTCTACTGCATTTTTATGCTTACTACACTTTTTTTTTTTTTGACTTTCTACACTCTTCATAAACACAATTTAAAGATTTTACTAGCTCGAAATTCACCTCAACACTACCTTATGGCATATTGTTCCACAAACATGCAAAAACAACATATTCATATTTTTACAAATCTTTCATTTAGTTCAATCAGTATCGAAACTACACTTAACCTCTCATACACATATTCACTTACACAGTGGAAACAACATTAAAATCACTTACTTGAGTCAACAATTACTCCAGAACTGAAAGGGAAATCAAAAACACAAAAGTATAATAAGTTTCTATTCAATGATGAACAATACAAAGCTCTCTGCTATATGATTTCGATGAATACCAGAAACTACAGTGATCTTTTCTTAATCCCAGCATAAACCACGCGTAGACATACGCTACGTGTAGTCTTGCATGCCTAACACTTATCTCCATTGCTTGTCTCCACTTGTCCACTAGATAAGCTACCATTTGTCTCATAGCTATAGGTCTACATGTCACACATGATTTTATTCATTTGTTACTCTATAATTTGTCCATTTGTCCATTTGTCCATTTGTCAACTAATTTTTAATACAATTGTAACATTTCTATTTGTCCTTATTTCAATATTTTTCCTAGTTTAAAAAACCTCAAATTTTTTTGATAAATTTCTAAAATATCCGAAATATCTCCAAAAATGCGGAATAATCAATACACACCAAATTTAATTTTCAAGATAATTAATCCATAATTTACCAAAAATTATGAAATAATAACCATTATCACCAAATAAATTTTCAGCTCAAATAATTCACCAAAATTTCAAAATATTCAAAATATACCAAAATTGCCAAATCACAATTAATACACTCCAATTTAATCCACAATTTTCACTTATAAATCAAATTTACCCAGAAATGCAAATGAATGCATGTACAATCATATGAATGTGTAAAATAAAAGTGTATGTCACAATTAACTTATGCATGACGTGCATTTTCCTAATTTCACAATACTGTCTCATAAATTACTATTCTATTCTTAACATGGGTAACGGGATGTTACAGTCAATTTTGCAGTTACCTTTTTTGTAAACAACAAAAGTGTCACAATTGAAACCCTGACTGGTTTCAATTTTAAGAAGTGGAAGTAGGATTTGGAATTTTCTTAAATGGCATATGTCAATATGGTCATGGTAAAGGTAAGACCACCTACATCCACATTATACAGCACAGATGATGCTAAAGTAGCATTTGTGGCCTGGAGAGGTCAAATAGGATGTGTTATTTGACCATCAAGAGATCGATCCTAGATCATCTACTTCCAAAGACAAACGTAACAAAGGAATTCCTAGACAATGTCTACATGATCTCTTCCAATGCTGAGATAAGTACCATGTGTAAGAAGTTGTTCTCCATGAGATACACTGAAGAAGGGGGAGTGCGGGAATACATAATTAGGGTGGTCCAGCTCTAGAGCAGGTTGACAACACTGGATATTTTATTACCTGATGCCTTAGTATCGCACCAAGCCCTAAACACACTCCCCCCAAAGTTTGGCATCCTGATCACTACATATAATTCACAGGATGAAGCCCGGTATATCAACGCCTTGATAGCGTGTTGTGTTGAAGAGGAGGAAAAGCTAAAGAATGCTACTCATACATCCTTGTTTGCAGCAAACAATGGAAAGGAAAAGTTCAAGTCTTAAAAGTTCAAAGGTAAGAAATCCAAATTTTCTCCATATATGCATACTAGTCAGTCTAGTATTGCTAAAGGTTTTCAGAAAATGAAAAGTATGAGGTCCTTCTTCTGTAAGAAGAAGGGACGTAGAAAGTCTGACTGTCAGACATACAATGCCTGAAAAGAAAAGTAGGAACTATCAGGTGACTCCTTGACTTGTATGATCCATTAATGTAATCTTGCTATAGCCACATTATACTCTTCGTGACTAGATAGTAGAGCTTTTAATCATGTTGCCTCCATAATATAAGGGTTCATATGCAAGAGAAAGCCAAATAAAGAAGAGGAAAAACTAATAGGGGGCAATAATGAAGAATTTCCTGTAACGTTTGTAAAGGATGTATGTTTGAACCTTGATACATGGTTCATTTTGGTTTTACATGACACATTTTATATAGCTTCTTTCATCTAAATCTGATCTTTGTATCAATTTTAGACAAAGAAGGTTATCATTTTGTCATTAATACTTCTGTCATATAGTTATTCTTTAATGCAAAAAATGTTGGTACAACCTTCTTGTTATATGGTTTATATAGAATGTATCTTACATCGAATGAGATGTATGCTTCTTCATATCTTGCCGAACGATCACAAAAAAGACAACTCTAATAAAGGATAAGTCATACTTGTTGTAACACAAAAGGTTAGGCCATATTTCCAAAGATAAGGTCGAAAGATTAATTAAGGAAAATATTCTCCCAGCTTTAGATTTTGATGAACTAGAAACATGGTTAGGCCACAATTCCAAAGATAGGGTTGAGAGATTGATTAAGGAAAATATTCTCGCAAGTTTATATTTTAATGAACTGGAAATATGGTCAACTCGTGCTTCTATCTTACTAGACCTCATCCATATAGACATATGCGGACCTTATACAGTTATCTTATGCAATTCTAGATATTTTCTGACATTTATTAATGATTATTTCCATCATGAATATGTGTTCTTACTTAAGGAAAAGTCTGAAATTCTTGACAAATTCAAGATCATTAAGACTAAAGTTGAGAACCAATTGGGAAGGTCTATCAAGATTGTCAGATCAAACCTTGAAGGTGAATATTACGACAAACATGTGGTTTCAGGACAAGAAAATGTTTCGTTTACCAGATACTTGGAGTCATGTGGAGTAGTGACTCAATTTATTATACCAGGTATTCTTGAGAAAAATGATATGGTCAAAAGGTGAAACTGCATCCTAATGGATATGATGAGGTCAATGTAAAGCAAGACTAACCTACCTGAGTATCTTGAGATGAAGCCATCAAGACAGCATTGTATATATTTAATAGAGTCTAGAGCAAGTTAGTGTTGAAGATATGTTTTGAAATCTAGAAAAGGTAAAAGCCTAGCATTGCACACTTTGTTGTATGGAACTACCCTGCTAAGGTACACTTGTATAATTCTTATGAAAGTAAATTGACTGCTCATTCTACTCATTACTCTTTAGTTAGATATCCTGGCCACTCTAAAGGCTATAAAATTATGACGGGATGTAATGAATGATGAGATGCAGTCCATGAAGTATAATAAGGTATAGAGCTTGTTGATTTGCCTCATAATTGCTAATCTATCAGTTGTAAATGGCTTTTCAAGACCATAAAGGACTCTTGGGTAAAGTTGAGTGGTTTAAGGCTTGGTTGGTTACCAGAGAGTTCACTCAGAAGAAGGAATTAACCTATGTCACCTTCTCTCCATTATCCTCTAAGGTGCATTTAGAGTGATCATGATAATAATAGCTCATTATAATATAGAGCTACATCAAATGGATGTTAAAACCACTTTCCTAAATAGAGACCTTTATGAAGAGGTCTATAACTTGAAGGATTTTGGGACCATGAAAAGCCAAATAAGGTTTATAGACTGAGAAAATTGATTGAAATAAGCTTCCAGACAATGGTACATTAAGTTTGATGAGGTTGTTACCTCTTTCGACTTCATGGAAAATAAAGTTGAAAGATGCTTGTACTAAAAGGTAAGGGGGAGAAAAGTTATCTTCCTACTGTTGTATGTGGACGATATCTTGCTCGCATCGATTGACTTGACTATGTTGCATAAGTTTAAACAACTTTTAGCTAAGCATTTTGACATGAAGGACCTTGGAGAAGCATCTTTTGTCCTAGGTATTCAAATTCACCAGGACAAATCTCGACATTCCTTAGGGCTCTTGTAGAGTGTATACATTGAGCGAGTGTTGCAAAGGTTTAATATGGCTGATTGTAAACCTGTTACAACACCTATCTCTTATGGTAAGAGATTATCTTTAGAACAATGTCCAAAGAATGATGTCGAGAGAAAGGCTATGAAGAATGTGCCTTATTATAGCGTAGTTGGTAGCTTGATGTATGTCTAGGTGTGCACTCGATCAGACATTGCATTTGTTATTGGACTACTGGGTAGATATATAGCCAACCCAGGAATCGACCAATGGCATGCAGTTAAACGAGTGTTGAGATATTTAAAGGTAACAAAGGATTATAGAAAGTTGACAATCTCAACCTCATAAGGTATACATATTTAGATTTTGCTATCTATTCGGATGATAGAAAGTCCATTTCAGGTTACATCTTTATGTTAGCAGATGATGCAGTATCATGGAAGAGTGTTAAGCAAACACTAGTGACTTCCTCAACCGTGCATTCAAAGTTTGCGGCATGTTATAGAGATGCTACACTAGCAGTTTGGCTCAGAAACTTGATTTTTGAGTTCTCTTTCTACTATATTGTTCAATCACAGCAATGAGAATATCACTGGGTCTAAGCATTTAGAGGTCAAGTATTTGACCATCAAGAAGGTGATACATAAAAAGGTCACATTGAGGTAGAGCATTTGAGGACTGAGGATGTACTTGCTGATCCTTTGTCTAAAGGACTTTGCCCACATGTTTTTGAGCGACATGTATACAATTTGTGTGTATTGAGGTCCTTAGATACTATTAGTTAGGGATCATTATATTAGCTCTTCGTACATTTATATGTTTTTCATGTATTATGACAATATGTTTCTATGAATAAAAATCATTTTGTTCATAGTCATATATGTTGTCAATGTTATATATATATTATTGTAATATAAGTGAAAGTCTTAAGATTTGTGTTGACCTTGAGCATATTAAAAGGTTGTTGGGCATATCTATGCATATTGGCCTTGAGTCTATATTATTAGAACACATATAAACATATATATATATACACACACACATGGATTTTGACATGACATAGGGGATATAAGTGTTTAATCTCATGAGGGTTTTCTCTAACACAGTTAGCATTCAGTGAGAGAAAATGAATGTCTCCAATGCTATTTAGCACAAAGTTTAGAGAAATTGAGACTTACAAATGAAAAAGATGATACATTTCAGATCATACAGGTATAATCTTAGTTTGTCACACTTTATTTTCTCATTCATGTTAGTAAGAAAGAAATTATATATACATGATTGTATTGGATCTATGTTACAAATGACACACACATTTGATATTTTTTATATCAAAAGCCTTACGAGACATAATGATAGACTTTCATTTTATTTGGATCAAACGTTTTTAAAACTTGGTCAACCTATACAGTGATTTGTTTAACCATTTTGAATTAATTTTATAAACTTTACAACTTTTATAATTAATTATTGTCCAAGGGGGAAGATGTTGGAAATTTTTGAAAAAAATATTAGACAACAATTAATTACTTTTTTTTTATTTTAATAAATTTAAGGTTAAGCGAATCGAATTTGATCCAATTAAAAGGTAATAAAGTAATATGATAAATTATCTGAATTAATGGGCTAAAGTTCGATGAAGAAAATGGATCATAATCAATATAGGTTAGACCTATATTGGGCCTGTAATGAGAAAGCCCGATATAGAATCTATATATATATAAGATTAAGGTCTTATGTAGCTGCCTAAGCAATTCGTGAACGTTCGGATTCTCTGACCCTTCAAGAGGTGCATATGTTAAGAAAGTTGCAGAAAAACGTTAACGACGCTTTAGTGATCAACTTTCGTAAAGGTCGTCACGAAAATGGATTTGTTTCGACTTCAAAAAGTTTGTTGGAAGTTATGGAACTGAAATAAGGTATTTTTCGCATTTTCGTTGTTCATTCTCTTTTACGCTCAATCCCGGATGCATAATTAAGGCTCATGTTACGCATTACATAATGCTTGAGTGTAATTGTCTACATCTTATAGTTACACAACATCGTAATACAAAGATTAATTTAGTCATTAAGATTATTCAAAAGATATTACTTAAGGCTAGTGTTATGCATTACATAATGTTGGAGTGTAATTGTCTACATCTTACAGTCACACAACATCATAATACAAAGATTAAATGTCATTAAGATTATTCAAAAGATATTACATAATTTTGTTGGAATTAAAAAATGTTTTAACATGTAAGCAAATGAATTTATAGCATCCACAAAAGTTAGTTATCAACTTAATCACCATTTTGATTATTGTTATACAATTTGTTTATGAAATTTTGATTGAAACTTTTAAATTTTAAATTTCAAAACATTAAATTTTTAGTAAAATTTAATGTTTTGAAATTTAAGATTTAAAAGTTTCAATCATAAAATAATTTAAAATATAATTAAAAGAGATTATTTTTAAAATAATTTATTTATTTTAATTTATAATAATGGATTAATTTATAAAAATTAATAAATTAATTTATAAATTAGTAAAATTTTAATAACAAAAGTCAAAAAAAAAGCTAGCTGGTCGGAAATTGATAGTTAAAAGAGCAAGATCGGGGTTCACTTTGGTGTTGTTGACGCAGACGACGCAGACGTTCGTTTGCGTTAACAACGCAGAGAACATCTGCGTTGTTAACGAAAATTTTAAGAGAAAAAAAAATAAAGATGAATCAACCTGAACTTGAAGAGGAGAGGATACGTGAGGAGGAGCAAAATCTCAAACATTTCCTGAACTTGAAGAGGAGAGGATACGTGAGGAGGAGCAAAATCTCAAACGGCCAGAAATAGAAGAGACGCCGCTTTCTTTACGTAAAAATTGACGCAAATTTTAAAAGATAAAAACAGCTTTCCGAAAAAGCTGTTTTGGGGACTTTTCTGAAAAGCTTCAAATTTTGGCTTTTCAAAAAGCTGTATTCTAGCTTTTAAAAAGGTTGTTTCTATTTTAAAAGTACTTTTTAGTTTTTCAGCCAAACAACTATTTTTTCCTTAAAATGACTTATGCGGTGTGAAAAAGTACTTTTGGGACTTCCAAAAGTCGAACCAAACAGGCACTTAACTGCTCTGTTACGCAGCAATATGAGTAAACCGCTGCTCTGAGCAGTTCCAGTCAGAGAGACATGGAAATAGAAACAGAGCAACAAGTTACTTTGCCACCTGTTCAACAGCCTCCAAAGATTCATCGTCTGCAGGAATCTGTGGTCAACAGAATCGCTGCCGGCGAGGTGATACAGCGACCAGTGTCAGCCGTGAAGGAGCTGGTCGAGAACAGCCTGGATGCCCACTCTACCTCCATCAATGTCGTCGTCAAGGATGGTGGCCTCAAGCTCGTCCAAGTCTCCGACGATGGCCACGGCATTCGGGTACATCAGAGAACCTTTAAGTTTCCTTCTTTTAAGAAATAAAAAGATGCCCACATTGTTATACTATTCTGGGTGCACTTATGATTAGCCTGAGGACTTGCCTATACTATGCGAGAGGCACACCACGTCGAAGCTTTCGACCTATGAGGATTTGCAGTCCATAAAGACGATGGGGTTCAGAGGAGAGGCGTTGGCCAGTATGACGTATGTGGCTCATGTTACTGTCACCACCATCACGGAAGGTCAGCTTCACGGTTATAGGTGGGTAATAGTATTTGTTTATTTCAGTAGATACTTTCTTCTTTTGGGGGTTTGTTGACACTTGTTAATTTGAGTTTGGGAATTGTGGACGCTTTGTCGTTCAGGGTATCGTATAGGGATGGTGCTATGGAGAATCAGCCAAAGGCTTGTGCTGCTGTGAAAGGGACTCAAATCATGGTCTGTTTTGGAAAATTTTCAATTAAATCCTTAGCATTTATTTTCATCTGTGACGGTTGATGTTTAAATTGTGCATGTATGTTCTTGTAAATGTGGTTATCTATTCGAACAATTTTGGTTTTCGTCTTACAGGTTGAGAACTTGTTCTATAACATGATTGCTCGGAGGAAGACGCTCCAAAATTCTACTGATGATTACTCAAAAATTGTAGACTTGCTTAGTCGGTTTGCAATTCATTACACAAATGTGGGCTTTTCTTGCAGAAAGGTCCATCTCATGATTATTTCTATTTCTTTGCTTGTATCAAATGTCAAAATTTTCATCACTCTGAATAATGCTTTTTCCATACATTTCTAATCAGCATGGAGCAACCAGACCAGACGTACACTCAGTAGCTACTTCATCAAGGCTTGATTCCATCAAATCTGTTTATGGTGTTTCAGTTGCTCGTAATCTAATTTCGATAGAAGTTTCTGATGGTGATCCCTCTAGTTCAATTTTCAAAATGGATGGATTCATGTCCAATTCAAATTATATGGCGAAGAAAACAACAATGGTGCTTTTTATAAATGGTATGTATATCTTTATACGGATTATTGGAAGTGTCTTGCTGCAAGGATTTTATGTTTTTCCGTTTTCATGTTTACTGCCTAAACCTACTGCAATAGTACTAGTGATGTTTTACATGAGAATTTGATGATATATTCTTGTTTTCTGATAGAGTAAGCATCACTATCAGTTTAATTTTAAAAAGTAAACGCTATCAAGTAACTAGTAGGCTGCAATTGGAAATGGGTAGGTCCCAATTCTTGAGGAGTGAGCTGAGAAAAATCTTGGTTCATTAATCAAATGAAAATATATTATGGAATCTTTGGGTAGCTTGGCCTAAATCATGTCATCACTGCAATCCTTGAATTGGACATGGATTTTTTAAATTAATATAATTCCCATTTTCCAGATGAAGTTTCTTATATTTTGTTTGTACTGTTAAAGACAGTGGTAGAAAGGAAGCAAGAGGAATGAAAGAGGCATACATGAAATCTCTGTTGGAAATTGTTGACCCTTTTCCCTCTCACTTGTTTTCTGTAGAGCCCCCTACCTTGCTTATCATCCACGGCCTGAGTGTTGTTTGATGTCTTGCATTCTTAGCTTTTTATTTTTCCTTATCAATGTATCAAGTCTTATTTTCTCTTTGTTCCTTTAATTTTTGAAGTTTTGTGCATGTTCTCTAGATTTTGAATTTTCTTCTTTGCTTTTATATTTTCACTTTTCTTCATCATTTTACAGATGTTTTGCTGACATAAAACATATAGCCTTCCAGTTGATGCTGACAAAATGAAAATTCTTGTTGTGCTTAATGCTACGGATTTAGTCATTAAATGTTTATGGTCATTCACCAAAATATGTAACAAGATTTACTATTTTCTTTGGGGGATATTCTTGAGATGCATTTTTCTTTAGAGAACTCTTATACATGTATATATAATCAATTTGTATTAAAATCTGTACATAGAACTATTTATTGGGCTTTGTACAGTTATTTGTTGACCGGTTATGATATCTTGCCTCTTTCTTCAACTTCATTGATATTTCTTATGTTTTGGTCTACTTCAGTTGGGCTCTTCGGAGGTTCAATGATGTAGATTGCATTGAACTTCATGAACTCTGTCAGTTACTGTATACTTTTTGTTCATGACTATATGAAGCTATCGCTTGAGACTTTTTCTTTCTGGTATTCTGATCCATACCATCTATCTTCGGATTCTGATATGCACATATTTGATGTTTTACCTACTTGTTTATGATGTGGACTGATGCAATTCATTATTATTGCACTTTGGAAAATTAGTCTTTATTGCAAAGCTTATGAGAAATCAAACATGAGGCCTTGCTGTCAAGAATTCCTTCTTTTTTACTGCATGGCCTTTCTATTTGTCGAAACGATATAATTGCTTTGCTCTATTCATTTTTAATCCTTTTTTATATAACTATTAGCATGGCTAGCATGCGTATTACATTTATCCTTCCATAATTTCTAGGAAATTAGTACTCCAAGTGTAATATACTTTTGTATTTTACTATAATTTATTTCCAGATAGGCTTGTGGATTGTTCTGCTTTGAAGAGAGCTCTTGAGATTGTTTATGCTGCTACCTTACCTAAAGCTTCAAAGCCATTCTTGTATATGTCAATAGTATTACCACCTGAGCATGTTGATGTAAATGTGCATCCAACAAAAAGAGAGGTATGGATTCAGGAATGATCTCTCTGTCACCCACACTTTTACATTAATATTTGCTTTCAAGAATCTCAATGTTGAGGCAAATTGGATAGATAGAACAACATATACTGTAACAAACATACATGTGCCTACATGTATATGCATGTTGGGTTCTTATTCTCTGTATTGCTGCATCCAATAAAAAATTCCAATGGCTTGTTGTTGGTCTCAGATTGTGAGAAACTGTATTTTTGTGATTGCAGATGCTATCTGTAATTTTTGCAATTAATGGTGCCTTTAAACTAACTCTAGTTGCCTATTTTATATGCTTAGGATTAGATTTCCAGTGTGCATTGTCATATTTTCTATGATTTCTGCACAATTTGCATCACATCTTGCGTGTGTAGATCCTATTAATGATACACACTTATGTGTTGCTTGTTTAATCACCAAGTAATCTGTATATTTCATATCTGTTGTTGAGATGCATGCCACCTTGGATAGTCAAGGCAATCTACAGACACATAGCTAATCATTTCCAATGATGATTGTGAGTCTTGCTATTTTATCAATCAATTAGTATTACAAATGGTTATGAATCACTTAGGAGTATTGTTCCTGATACTTTACTTTTCCTCAACATTTCTAAAAGTCCAGTATGAATCTTTTATTATTACCATACAGGTAAGCCTTCTGAATCAGGAAATTATTATTGAGAAGATACAGTCAACTGTTGAATTGATGTTGAGGAACTCAAATGAGGCAAGAATGTTTGAAGAGCAGGTATGCTATTAAATTGTTTGTGAGTTCCGAACTTGACGGCCTTTTGCAACTACTGAGATTTCATCTTCTTCTTGCTAAGCATGAAAAGCATTCGATACCCTCTCATATCTTCCCTCAGAGCATCAATGAGAAATAGAATAAGGACCTGAGTGACATTATTTCCAGTCCCTTTTTTTCTGTTGAAATTCTTCAACGTATGTATATCTGGCATTCTGGCGTGTTTGGACGGCCTTCATGGAGACTCGTAGCTTTCTTTAATGAAAATAAACATGCTATCTCTTAGGTGTAATTGAGCTTGGAGCACAAACACTTGCTGCATTGTTGGCAGCTGTGAACCTAATTGTAGTCTCAATTTATGCATTTCATTGACATAATACTTTTATCATCTATACTCGTCTTTTGCTCCTTATTATTAGGAGTTGAGGTAAGGATGTATTTTTTTATATTCTGTATTAACAAGTTTCTCTATGGAAAAATTATTGGATCTTATTTGTTTATTATTTACTGATAATAATGGAAACAGGGATGTATTGGGCTGCATTTAGGCTAATATCATAATTGATCATAATCTTCTGGAGAATTAGTTACCAATCATATCATCTTTCCAGTTTTTCCATTTTAATTCTAATTTTAATCTTTGATTAATGTGAAGTTTGGGATCAAAGCTTATATTTTCCATAGGGGTTCCTATGTCCATTGTTTTGCCCTATGTCCATTGTTTTGAGATTATACAAGATGTAAGTTTTATTTCGTTTGAGAAACCCGACTGGCATTTTTACTCCTTTTAACATTTCCCATTCTTGGTCAGCTTTATTGGAGCCCGTGTAAAGTTTTTGACAAGAGAATCACTTATGATTGCTAGGATCTGATTTTAGAGTATATATATTGGCCTTAAATTATCATAATCTTTTGAAAGATAAGTGAACATGGATGACCTATTTTGGGTCCATAAACATCAAGCTCTGTTTGTATCTTTTATGTTCTTTG
This sequence comes from Erythroxylum roigii, assembly GCA_027576455.1. Classification (NCBI taxonomy): domain Eukaryota; kingdom Viridiplantae; phylum Streptophyta; class Magnoliopsida; order Malpighiales; family Erythroxylaceae; genus Erythroxylum; species Erythroxylum roigii. The sequence continues at coordinate 5,666,790 of JANZXV010000210.1, forward strand.
CCTGCTTCTTGCATTATTCTATCTGATTACGAATTATCTATAAGTTTTATCTGACAATTGGATTGGATAGATTTTGTAATTGAAGATCAAGTTTACTTAGCACTTAGTGAAGTTCTTTGAAATGCATGCACATTTACACACACATATAATAGGGAAGGGTAACTCTCCACTTGAAATGCCAGCTCCCTGTTTTTGATGGTAGGTTGACCTACTTTTCAAGTTAAAATTTCTCAAAATCAATTCATCAAAAACCTTCAATATTTGATCCGTTTCTCCGACATAAGATGTACTTCAATCACTAATACTGTTCAGTTGTTACCAAGTGTATAAGATCATTTTATAGGTCTTATCTGGAAAGATAAGTGGTCTTACATGTAGCAGGAGGAACTAATATAATTGAGATACTCTTCATGAGAGTTTCCTTTAATTGAAGCATTGACAATTGCTAGAAGAGTAAATGGGTCACTATTGAGTCATTTTTCTTGTCTAGAATTCTTGTTTAATTCTAAATTTTGATGTTCAAATTAGATAATTTGTTATTGGAATTTTGCTAAACAGTGAATGAAGTCCATGTTTGCATTCCCTGAAAGTTTTGTAACTTACAATGGTATAACGTACCAGATTTCTTTCCCCTGTCATTGCTATACTGTGGTGTTACAAAAGTTCTGCTAGTTCTGCGGTTCTGTGAACATTACCTTTAACTTCTGCATTTTCTTTCTTCTTATGATCAAGTAGGTAGTAGACCCCTCTCCTAGTCTTCCTTTGACTGAAAGCAAGGATTTGAGTGCTAATCCTTTGCCCAATGGTATGTAACGTATATGCATGTTTCTTTCTGTTGCTCAAATACTTGTCACTTTCACTAGTTTCTCAAGGCTCCGTCATTATTGGTCATGCTATATTGCTATTTATTAATTAGGGTCAAAGATGTACAAAGTCCCGGAGCATAAAATGGTAAGAACTGATGTATCAGACCCAGCTGGAAGATTGCATGCCTATTTGCGGAGCAAGCCTCTTAACAACAGTGTTGAGAATTCAAAGTTGACTGCTGTGAGGTAGGATTTTGTTAGTTTGCATAATCATTTTTTTTTCAATGATTTAGGCAGGGGCACTTAATGCATTAGGTTTTCGGATGCTTGTTCCTAGTCTGGATCCTTCATTGAGCATTAAATGCTTACAACTTCATTGAAGAACATGATGCCTTTAACTTTATTGTTGTTTTGAATCAACAAAGAAACTGACGGTTGTTATCTTAATGGTTGAAGTAAGTCCATTTATTCTACAAGGAACGTAAATATGCTTCATAAACACTTACACCAACTGTTTTTCATCATCAAAATTTCTATCCTTTAGCAACCACTATTTGAATGTAATATTTATTAAAATCACTCTATAAGTGGGATTTCTCAAAACCAAATTTGTCTCTTAGTTTTTAAATCCGTCACATTCTATCTATTTCAATATAATAAGTGCCAAAGATCATTCGGACTATGTTGGGTAACAATACTGAGCAATATATTCTGTGAACATTCAGGATTTTGATCAAATGCCTCAATTTAGCTACTCTCTATGAAATGTGCTCTAAAGACTTTGCACTCCCTTGTTTAGAAAGACTGATGAGATATGTCTGGGCTGTCGACTAACTGAATATGATATTTTGTAATATTGAATGTTCAATGTTCTTTTCCTTTAGTCTAATATGCTCTTTCAGCAAAAAATAGATTCAAGAACAGAACATGATTATGTGTTTTTTGGATTTAATATGAACAATCTATTATAGTTTTATGAAGACAAAATTTAGCTAACTCTCAATCTTAGTAATTGTATCCTTCTTCAGATTCTGTGGATCAGTTGCAAACAAACAGCTTATAGAAAGAGTCTACTAGAATGAAGTCTTGAGATGGAAAGCTAGAATATTTTCTTGATCCTGCAGTTGTTTACTTTGAACTTTATGCAGGCCTATGACCATTAAAGAACTGAAGACTTAACAATTGAAGTACTTACATTTGTTTACACATCTTGTAGGAGTTCAATCAGTTCATGAAATAAATATAGTCCTTCATACATACATGGAGGAGTTTGCTTGTGCAGTTAAGTCCAAATTTGGGAATGATTTTTGATGCAAAAGAACTTAAAGTTTATAAGAGAAATAAAAGAGGAAAGATAAATTTATCACAAGCCTTAATTTGGTGGGATGAAGATTGGGAATTGGGCTGAATTCATATAGTATTAGGATTCCTTATTAGATGGGAAGTAGTAGTATTATGTAATTATGTTGTCTAGTATCCTGGATGGTACTATGTCAAATGCAAGAAATGACATAAAGTTTGAAAAAATATGGCTAACTTGTATTTGATCAAAGATAACTTGACACTGATTTGATATTAGTTCTGTATAGAAGGATGGGAAAAGCAGATTTCACTATCCCCTTCTATATTACCATTCTCATCCTTCTCAAATTTGTGCACATTTGCATGTCCTGTACATGGCAGATTTGAAACAGTTTGAGATGCTGACTTTAATTGAAACCTCATGTTGCATGCCAAAACCAATTAGTAGCACTTCAGTTCCTTTTTAGCAAGTTCCGGCCTTTTCCCAAAAGTCCCAGATAAAAGTGACTTTCCTACATCAGTCTGTTTAAAAGGATGGCTTATATAACGTGGGCAGGGTTCATTTCATATTATGCTATTTTCCTTGGTTTCTGTGATCACTAGTCTTGAAATTCTTTTTTTTAATGCTAATATCGTTATCATTTAGATCTTAAGGTTTAGCGTTGGGGCACTAGCATCATGCATCGTTGTTCTCTTGTCTAAACTCTTTCTATCAGTACTCTATATTTCTTGTTTTCTTTGTTATGTTTTAGGTCGTCAGTTAGACAAAGAAGGAACCCAAAGGAAACTGCAGATCTCACTAGCATTCAAGAGCTTATTAATGATATCGATTGCAGCTGTCATTCTGGTAACTTAGCAGACTTTTTATGTTATGTTGTTCTTGGTGTAAACTTTGTCATTGTCAAGTAACCATGCACTTTCTCTTGTTGTATGGTTATGTAGGTTTACTGGACATTATAAGACACTGTACGTATGTTGGAATGGCAGATGATGTTTTTGCATTACTTCAGCATGATACCCATCTCTATCTTGCAAATGTAGTCAATTTGAGGTAGGAATGGACATCTATAGTACTGAAATCTTGCAGAAACCAAAATTATGAGTAGTGATGCATGCTCATGATATTTATAAGACTTTTGTATTATCTTAATAATTGTTCTACATCCACAAATCCCCTTTAGGAAATACAATTCTAAGATGCATCGTAATATTGTTTCCAAGGTCTTTGAGATGATTTGCTTTTGTCCATACTAAGCTTTATAAGGATCTGATAAATGCATTTACATTTCATGTTGTCAAGAAATCAGTGGACCAAAGACTTAGGCTATTGGGTGAAGTTCAGGAATCATCATATAGTTTAATATGACTCTAACATGAAGTGTGGGCATAAAGATCACAAGTCTACCAAACAACCAAGGGAGACATGGCTTGTAATCAACATCTCCAGGTCATAAAAACTGTGATACCATGTCAAAAAATTGTTCAACTCAAAAGTTTAAGTTGTTGGTCAGATTCATGAATGGTTCATATACTTTAAGACTTACGTCCATGGATATGCATGCGCATTTATTTATTTGCTGTTACATCTCTTCCATACAGAAAAGGTCATTTTCTACTTTTTCTGTAACTTCTGCTTTTCATGTTTTCACAGCAAAGAGATCATGTATCAACAAGTTCTGCGCCGGTTTGCTCATTTTAATGCTATCCAATTGAGTGATCCAGCCCCTCTCTCAGACCTCATTATTTTGGCATTGAAGGAGGAAGACCTAGATCCAGAATTTGATGAGAACGAAGATTTGAAGGAGAAGATTGCAGAAGTAAAATTTATTATCTAGATCACTTGTCTCCTCTTTCTCTAGATCATTTGTTTTCTTTCTACTTTCTTGTTCCTCCTTGGCTTGTTTCTCACCTTGTGTGATTTATTTTTGGTGATTGGATGACTGCTACAGTAATTTTTTTAATGATGGATTTTAATATGCGCCAGGGATTAGTTTTACTTTCTTTTGGTTTAGCCAAAGTTTTTTATATGATCGAATAGTTAATTGGAAGAATGACTTCACATGTGGGTATTATCCCAAAGAAGATGTCTTTATACTATTGTTTTAACCTTTGAATTTTACTAACTATCAAGCATCTATGTCTGCAAGCTCTGGTCTCTGTTTAAAAGTTACCATTTAGAAAACATATGGGAAGAGTTGATTCCCTGGATAAATATTCATGTTAATGGAAACATTAGTCTCTGAATCCAAAGGATAAGGGCTAATAAAAAGTAAACATCATGTAATTAGGCATCAAGTCAACAAACTTTTGGTAGATGTATAGTCATCCAACTATTAAATATATTAAACTATTGGAATGAATTTAATCTTCCTACACAATTCATCATGAGCTTATATTTGTGTCTCTTTATCATATGGGGCCTTTTTTTCTCCATTAATTATGGTATGCTGGTTCTCTTGCTTCTTTGATTTTCAGTAGAATAAAAGATAGTAGTTAGTCAGTTTTCAAAAGTTTGTTTGTATGATCAATGTGCTTGATATTTTCGATGATTTTCGGTTCTTTCTTTTACAGATTAATACTCAATTACTCAAGGAAAAGGCTGAAATGCTAGAGGAATACTTCTGCATCTATATTGACTCACAAGGGAATTTATCTAGGCTTCCTGTCATACTGGACCAATACATGCCTGATATGGATCGAGTTCCTGAATTTGTACTTAGTCTGGGAAATGATGTATGTTCAAGGTGTTTCCAACACTTGTTCATTGGTGTCATATTCTAAATTGCATTGTGTAGTCTGGGAAATGATGTATTTTCAAGGTGTTTCCAATACTTGTTCTGTGTCATATTCTAAATTGCACTGTGACTTATGTTGCTATTTTGGACTAAAAGATTTACTAGTGATCTCTTATTTGAAGATATTTTTCTCGTCATATGAAGAAAATGTACGCATGTGAGATGAATTTACATTCATTTGGTTATTGCACTTCTTTGGGATAAATTGAACATGTTTAGTGGACCTATGTGTTTAGTCATATCAGCTATACTGCAGAATACAGTCTTACCTCAGTAGACTGGATCACCACAGATCATGTTGAAGCTGTAAAGTTTCATAAATATCAGCATGATGCATAGATATGCTTTGGTGCTGAAGTCTATTTACACTCTTGCAGGTTGATTGGGAGGATGAAAAGAACTGCTTTCAGACAATTGCAGCTGCTCTTGGAAATTTTTATGCCATGCATCCCCCTTTGTTGCCCAACCCATCTGGAAATGGCTTGCAATTTTATAGAACTAAACATGTAAATAATCCTCCAGATCCAGAAGATTCCAATGTTATCGGTATGTTTCCCTGAATCCTGAACATGAGAATGCAATTGGTGTGCTATATCTACTTTTATAACTCCCATGCACAAATCTAGCATTTCTTATTTCTTGTTAACTTGACCAGTAACTTTTCATTTACTTTTCTCTGTGTGTTTTTTTTTTTGGTCTTGTCCTTCTTGTCCTTCTATGGGTGGCATAATACAAATAATTTTAGTTCTTAAACCATTGATGATTCAAGCTTTTCCAAACTCATAGCAGGGAAGCAGAGTAGTTCCTTAACATGTGGATAGGTTCATGATGACTTACTTTCTGTAGTACTAGATGGGTTACATATACTAACTAGCGAAATGGAAGGCAATGCATAAAATTATTCAATTGGCCAATTTTATAATATGGAATATAGTGAAAACTGTAGTACGAGTAATGTCGTGTAGTAATCTATTTTCTTTTGTTTTGTTCAGCAACTGTTAAGTAATCATTTTCACATAGGAATAAAATGGAATAATGCAGTAAAAATGATCATGTAAATGTTGATGTAATCTGTTAATTCTTTTTATCTTTGAGATATTACATTACAACTAGTATGTATACCTTAATTAATTGTTATGATTCATGTTATCTATTTTGTTTCATATACTTCTTTATAATTTTTAAAATGTAACTAGTAAACTCGCAACAACTATTGCAACTAGTACGTACCGTAATTAATTGTTATGATTCATCTTTATCTTTTTTATTTCATATAGTTTTTAAAATGTAGCAAACTCGCAACGGCTCGCAACGGCTCGCAACGGCTACTTTCTACTTGGATATAGATGTAAACTTTTAACTATGACTAGGAGTTAAAAAACTAAATATTTAATAGATTTACTACAAGTTCCCTGTGACTGTTCAAGTTGTGGATCTTATCTAGCAAATGAAACTGGATAAGTTTCAAGCTTTTGGAAAAGGGTAACAAGCTTGTAAAGAAATGGGTCTGGTTTTGAATAGAAGCTGGCAGACATATGGGTGGTTGGTGTTGAGCTTTTGGGAAAAATGAAGAGAATGTTTAAGAGAAAGAACTTGCTTTATTCACTCTACTTAGAGAAGTATATCTTATTCTTATACAATTTTGATAAGTTCAAAAGTTTATCAAATTAAGGGGTTGTTTAGTTCTGGAAAACGCATTTCTAATTCCAGTTATCATTTTCTTTTTCTTTTTCTATTTCTACCTCTTCCTTTGTCTATTGAAAAGTCTGAATGAAAACTCTGCTGAATGAAAAATATATGTTCGTTTCAGAAATGTAATTAACAGTAGATATTATATACTACCCAAAGAATAATATATTTGACATCATTAGGATATATATTATGATACATAAATAAATGCATGATTTGAAGTTATTAGTATTTATATTAATACATAGAGTAAAATATTTTCTTACCTATGGATAATATTGTTAATATTAGGTGAGTAAAGATTATGCAGAAGTTCAAAATGATAATGGGATTAACCAGAAACCATGAAACCTGTTCAGAGCTCAATCCTTGATATATGCTTAGCATATTCTGGTTTAGGTAGTAAAAGAACGTGGAGGATAAGAAAGTCTCATGGTTTCAAGTGATTGAAGGCTTACCACTGCACAAAAAGATTTTGAGTCTATTTTGTTTAATGACTCGACTGTTTGCTTAGTGGCAAAATGCACTTAGGAAGTATACAACGCTGCCATTTTAGGCGTGTGTGTGCTGGACCATGTCTACTACTATTACTTCAATAAACTTGCAAATTACAACCGTTCCCTGTCCTCAATTTTATGCAGTTTCTTGTAATCATGGTGAGACGTCCTGAAATATTCTTACTGAAATTCCAAATTTTGAGTCTTCCTTTTACAGGAGACACTGTAACTGACAATGAGATTGAGCACGAACTACTTTCTGAAGCAGAGTCTGCATGGGCCCAGCGTGAATGGTCAATCCAGCATGTTCTGTTTCCTGCCATGAGACTCTTTCTAAAGCCTTCCACTTCAATGGCTACGAATGGAACATTTGTTAAGGTAAGATATTCTATCAATTGCAGTTTATGGATCTTAGTTTCTCATGATATACTTGTGAGTAGCTTCTTTCACTTGTACTTTATCATGTTTAGCAAGTTGACACGCATGTAGTTACGTACTATTCCATTCAAGTTTTATGATTTTGCCGTCAGCTTTTTGGCTTATTTAGAGCCACAGGTTTGGTGATATCTAATGAATGAAAAGGTTAGCGTGCGCATGTTTGGCTGACAACTGAATATGTCTTCTAAAGCAACAAACGCTTAGTGGCCTTTGACATTTGGATGCATGATTAAAACGCCTTGTAGTTTGAAACTGAAACTAAGTTTCTTGGTTCCTGCAGATCGCTTCATTGGAGAAGCTTTACAAGATTTTTGAGAGATGCTAATTGTAAATAGTTCTGAGAAGATAACCATCAAAGCGTGGACGGTGATTGGTTCTCTAGCATTGTGGTTTGCCTTCTCCTTTTTTGACCCACAGATAGGGAAGAAGTTTCCTTGTAAATGTTTTAAGTCGTGGTCACACCCTGAAGGGACGACGCAAACCAGCTTTCTAGCTTTGTTTGTTTTGGTGAGAATGCTAGCTTTGTAGTTTCTCTTTTCTGATCCAGTATGGAATTTCCTTGTTTTGATGTAACGCTCTGCAAGTGTGAACCTAGTGATTTTTAAAAAATTGAAATATCTTAGGTAGGTTCAGTGTAATATAACAAAAGATGTTATCTATATCAAATGTTGCAGCATTCTTGTTAAATCCTGGAATGGAGATCTTCATCTCCAAAGCTTAGTTAGAAACAGAAACTGCATAACTATATAAAAGGTCATCACAGCTCAAAGATGGGAATAGAATATAAAATATTTCACAATTTTATTTTAGAGAAGAGGAACTCCAATAAGATGGTCTCCTTGAGGGGAAACAGTTCACACCTTACAAGGTGCTCTTAAGTAGTTAGCTTTCAGATAGTTCCAAAAAAAACACTAGATAAGGTTCTGTTAAGTGGAGCAGGTATTCACTTGGTTAAACTTTTGATGAATACGTTAAACACTAGATAATGCTGGGCTATGAGTTGAACTTTTCCAATGTAAGTGAGAATTTTTGCTGTCTAATGCTTGATCCTAGACAGCATCTTGGCAGGTATGGGCTAATAATTTGTATTCAACAATCTTTTGGAGGTCGATGGGACACCAAGGTACCTTATTTGTAATTTTCCATCTTTGTAGCCCAGCATCTCCAAAGATACTTCTTGACAGGATCCGAAACACCCCCAGTAAAAATTGCACTTTTGTTTATGCTCACTGTCAGACCTAAGGCAAATGAGATCTCTTCCAAGTGCTCTCCAGGTGACTTTTACTGAGCCCTTATACCCTCTGCAAAATACAAGTAAATCGTCAGCAAAACTAAGACGAGTGAGCTTGAGTTTCTTACACTTAGGGTGCAATTTGAACTCAACAATCTATTACAACATTTTGCTCTTATGGGCAGAACTTTAAGTCGAAGATAAACAAGAATTCTATTCACTGTACAAAACCTTGCTATGATACCATGTAATTTGGAAGAACAAGTATTGTATTTCTTGATACAAGATGCACATAATTAGGGTCATATACATACAAACCTATCGATACTTATCTCTGTAAGCAAGGGATCATAATCCCTATAATTAATCCATAATCTATATGATCTGTAATAGAAGACAAGCCTCAAACTCAGCTTATATGACTTCATTATATTTGAGTTTTGTTTTTCTTTCTCGAGTAACATCATTAGAGACTCCCTGATCCATGCTAGAGTTCTCTGATAGAAAGATTGACAGCTTTTTTAGTGTCTGAAAATTATATGATTTCCTTTAATCCAAATTGCATAAACAACAGAACTGAAAGCTATCATGAAGCTAATAATATCCAATCCAAGAAAACCAAAGAGTGACAGCGGAAATGATCAATATTTTTCTCTAGTAATGGACCATAATTTTCAAGATCAATATTGTTCGGCATCCATTCAAGCTTTCTACTCTACTGGACATAGGATAACATTTTGTTTCCATTTCCCGAGTTTTAGGGAAACCTATGACTATCTACCGACGTTGCAATCAAAGCACTCTCTCTACAAACCCCACAAGTTGGGAATGCCAACTAATTGCTTCCCTTAACTTTAGTTGTCAAAAGGAGGTCATTCTCTAATTATTGATCTACTTAAATATAGCAAACTTCTCCAAATAACTTCACGTTATTTAGTAATGCAAATATATATACTATATGATGCATGGGAGATGAAAACGACCCTGGTTCAGAAATCATATAGCAACACAAGAAAAAAGCTTTGAAACCGTAGTTTTCATGGAAAACAAGATAAACGTTTCTGTAATCTTCGTCTTGGCTATCATGGTGCTTAGTTTTGAAGGTGGGAAAGCAAGAAATGTAGCTATGACATTGCATGGACTTGGGGCCGAGGGTGTAAATAACCACGCATCATCAGGAAGTTGGTGCTGCAATAGCTGGATGCATTTCTGTTGCAATTCAGCTGGTGGGTCATCTCTAGGCAATGCCTTGACTCCTGCCATTGCTCCAGCTCCCAATGGCGCCGTACAGTACCACTTCCCATGAGCACATACACATCCTGGTGCGGTGGTGCCATAAGTTGCTACCTCCTCCATAGCATTTATGTTCGAAATGAGGAGGTTCTCAATGTCACGTCTGAGTTTTGAGTAGTCTTTATTATCTTTTCTAATCAATCTTGTTTGGGAAATTGTTGATGAATAGATATATCTTTAATTTCGTGATTGCTCCTTTTCTAAATTAAATAAATAACTCTACCTAAATCCTTAATAAATTCAAAATGTTAAAGTAATATTATTAACTATGTCTTAAAAATTATATATGAATTAGTTAAAAACAAAAGGTAATTATAACAATTTGAAGTCGCCAAATTATCAATGATATTTTATTTAAAATTAGTGTTTTATATTAATTTATAGCGTTTTTATGATTGTAAATTTTTATGTATTTAACGTAGAAGTTTTTTTTTGTTTGTATTATAATCTATATGTATAAAGGATAAAACATATTAACTTTTCGTGTGGTTTCATTAATTCTTTTAGAACTTCACATATTTTAAATTTTTAATGAAAAGTCCTTACATTTTCTGAAAATTTTAGAATTAGTCCCTCTATTTAGTTTTGTCCTCGTTGTCTACTTTCCAATAACTACCTAAGGGGTTTGTATCTAAGAATGACAGTGGATTTGCGACCCAACTTGAATTCATTTTTGTTTGCAACATAATCCCAATTAAGCTTTGGATTGGTAATTAAAATGATGTTATTGTAGTCCTAACTTAATCAGGCTTTGGACTGTTTAAGCCCAGTCTAACTTAGTTTGGGCAATATATAATCTAATCGGGTTGGGGCTAAAACAATGCCATTTTGATTAAGTATGCCAAAATAATGTTGTTTTCTTGAACATATTTGGGCTATATTGGCTCTCTCAAGTCCAAGCCTGGCCCGATGCTTAATTAGCCTGATTCCAGTTTGTTGACTTTGGGTTAGATCTTTTTTGCCATCTTTATTTGTATCACACTTCAATAGTAACAAACATAGGTAGGCTTAGCAATTAAACTTGAGCATGACCCGAGTTGACCCAAAGTTGTTCGTCCTTTAAGCCAAGCTTAAACTTTTTAAAAAAAATTTAGGTTTTAGATTAGGTTCAAACTCCTGCTACTTGACCCAAATCCTGAAAGTTTTGAAGAAAATGATGTCATTTTGAGTAAAATAAAATCATTTTCTAAATTTTAAATTAAAAATAAATAATAGATCAGGCTTCAAGCTACCCACGAGCTTAGGCTTTGGGCCACGTGCCTGGATGAACCTAGCCTAGTCTTATTTTATCTCCAAACACAAGCCTTAAGACTTGCATACTTAATATCAATAACCTAAATGGTGAAGGAAAAACTTAAGGAATTGTCTCTAATGCTTCAATTTTGAACCCTTTGAAACCTCCAGTCTTGATGTAGGATGGTAATAGTAGCATTTATAAATGGGCTCAGGCCTTGCAAAACCTTTATGGAACTTAATGCAGAAAAGGAGATCTTGAAGCTTTGAGGATGAAAATTAAGGGCACATAAATACATATTTATAGAAAATGTGGAGCATAACATAAAAAGCCCCCACAAGCATAATGAAAATTGAAAGAGGGATTGGTTATCAATTAATAAAGTTGAGTAAAAGAATCCAATGATAGATTGATCAAAAAGGAAAAAGCAAAGGGAAAAATGAGGAAGAGATATCGAGATTCAATATGCCACTTAATATTGTTATAGATACATTTTTTACAATGACCTAGTTAGAAAAACAAAAATGAATAGCCTCCAATCTTATTAAGAGAAATAAAAATCTATATTGATTCTTTTTTAGGGATATCAAACACAATTTGGAAGATTAGAGGATAGCCTATGACTTGGTAAGTAAGGTAGGATGAGCCACTTCTTAAAGGGAGATGATTGAGATATACGAGTTAAGGACGAAAAAGAAAGATTCCTCTATATAGATTGAGAACTAGAGAACTTGATAAAGAAGCACACCTTACTCAAATGGTTATCTACATAATCATTGGAGGTAATCAAAGAGAATCTAAATAGCAAACAAAGAAAGTTCCATAAGTGGAGAACCACAACAAACAACCTAATCATACTAAACTTAATAAAATGATGAAGGACTCCAAGATCACCTTCAAGCAAGTTAGGCAATGGGTTCATAATCAACCGTTTTGAAGACATAATGATTATAACCTTGTTGATTATTAACAACTTTGTTTAAAAAATATTTATAGGAAATGTATTCGACTTCTAAGATGATTTTAAAGAGATGGGAATCCAAATTGATAGATTGAAGCCTATCACTTCACCCATGCTTGTTTTGGGGTTGACTAAATATATATGGAGGGAAAGATATCTTCACCCATGATATTAGAAATTGGGTCAGGGCACTAATATGACAAAGTTTTATATAACAAAGAGTTTATAGTTAGTAGGTAATCTTTATAGGTTTCATAAGCAATACTACCAACTTATAAAAAATTTTGAAACCCCAAATGAAGTGAGCATACAATAATCAAAGGATGAAAACATAATGTTATTTTGTAGGTCAAAAACAAAGAAGTATATGTTAAACCATAAATGAAGATGAATTGAATGTTCGGGACCTATCCAAGTAAATTAGGGATAGGCTAAAATAAATCATAATAGGAGGATCTGAATGATTCTACAACTCTTAATAATAGGGCAAGAATAGAAAAAAAAATTGCTAGGAACACTTGAAGAACTTCTTGCTCCAATACTTAGACATTTTCACTTAGAATCCATTTGACATGCTTGAGGAAAATAGTTAGATAATCTCCCATAAGTTAAATATCAACTCCTAAGGGTAACTTCATAATAGAGAGACAACCTGTCATTAAAAGGACCAAACTACATTAGAGAAGTTAACTACCTTCAGTTGCTCACCAATGTCATCATGGTCAAAAGGACCAGTAGGAAGCAGATGATGTGTGTCGACTTCGTATATTTGAATAATGCATACCCCGAAAACAATTATCCTTTACCTAAAATAGATTATTAGTGGATGCCACTTTAGACATTAGACTATAAGCTTTATAGACGCTTACTAGGGGTATAATCAAATTAATATGAATAAGTATAAAGAAAAAGACATCCTTCATCACATGTAAGCATATCTATTGATATAAATTCATGTCTTTTAATATGAAAAATGTAGTAGCAACCTATTAAAGGTTAGTAAACTTACTATTTTGCAAATAACATGGGAGAAACATTGTAACATACATGGATAACATGATTTTGAAGACAAAACTTTAGGAAGACCATGTAGCAAACTTGGAAGAATGGTTTACAAATTTACTTAAATACAACATAAATTTAAACATTAAAATGCATATTCAGTTTGGAGACTGATCAGTTTCTTGGATTCATGGTCTCCCATGGAAAGTATATACGTTAACCCTCAAAAGATTGAAGCTATTCTATTCATGGAAGCGATAAGGAACTTAAGAGAGATATAAAGGTTGACAAGCAGGGTGGCAAGCTTATGAAGGTTTCTTTTAGAATTTTTCAATCAACCCCACATTTTGTCAAAATACTTTGAAAGTTTAAAGAGTTCGAGTGGACCCAAAAATATTAATAAGCATTTGAAAAATTAAAGAAATATTTTAATAATTTGTTTCTATTATCAACTCCAAACCTTGGAGACATTTTATATAGTCATTTACAAAGCAAACCTTAGTTATATCCTCATTAGCGAAAAAGATAACATCCAAAGTCTAACATGTTATATGAGTAAGATATTACAAAACCAATAGCTAAACTAACTAATGCTAAAAAAGACAATATAGGTGTTACTTATTAGTGCAAGGAAGTTAAGTGCAACAAAGTTAAGTCTATACTTCCAAGCTTATACAATGAATGTATGTACAAACCTTCCATTAATATAAGTACTTTACAAATCAGATGTAATAAGAAGACTTGTGAAATGGTCAACCGAGTTGGGAGGTTGGATACATTACTATAAATTCTTTGAAATCATAAGTAATAATAGATATTGTACTCTAAATATCTACAACTTTGAAAAGGTAACGAGATATTGATATATTTGGAACAGCCTATATGAATAAGTATACAATGCTTAGTACAACATCAATTCAAAATGTCCAACAATGAGGCATATTACAAAGCTCTGCTACTTAAGCTAAAGATGGTTAGCACACATCAAATCAGGCTCGTAACCATTATTTTAGACTCCTAATTTGTAGTAAACCACCTTAATGACACCAATGTGATAAAAAATATATAAGTTAGCTAAATACAAAGAAAAATTTAGAAAACTGAAAAAAGAACATACTAATAAACATTGAGGTGATATCTAGGCAGTAAAATTATAAGGTAGATCATTTACCCATAGATCGGGAATAACAATGATATTGTCCCTCAAGATATATTTTATAAAGAGAAGGTAGAGCCAACAATATAAGTCAACTAGGTAGATACCATATAGGAGGATGAGGTTGATTGGATATATCCAATCCATAAGTACTAATAAGAGGAAAAGCTACTATATAATATGGAAGAGGGAAAAAAATCTCATAGCTAAGGCCATACGATATTCAATTATATATAGGTAATTATATCAAAGATCATTCACTATATTATGACTAAAATGTATTCCTAAATTTCAAACACAATTAGTCCCTGTAAAGATTCAATAGTGGGCTCAATAAGGAGGATCATCCTTGGCCCAAAAAATCTTAAAGTAAATATACTTTTGTTCAATAATTCATAGGGATGTTAACCAGTTTACAAGAAAACATGAGAAGTTCCAACAATATTTAAACCTACAACATTTACTTATTGTTGACCATACTTTAATATTAAATGGCAGAGCATTTCATCTTGCGTAAGATAACTTAAATTCCTCCTTATTATAGTTAATTATTTCACAAGATGGGTTGAAGCAAAGCTTTTAGCTAATGTGATAGAGATAGTAGTTAAAGGTTTCTTAAGGAAAAATATTATAAGTAGGTGTGGAGTCCAATTAGTAATAATCACATTTATAAGAACCGACTTAATAAGTCCTTCAAAGACTTTTATGAAAAATGAGAAATTAAGCATCACCTTCAAATCTGTTGTACACTTATAGGTTGATCGGTTAGCTAAAGACATAAATAGAATAATACTCAAAGGCCTGAAAGCTGAAGTTGAGGATGTCAAAGAACTTGGGCTGAGAGGATATATAACATATTAAGAACATACTAAATAACTTTAAGAACACTTATTTGAGGAATATCTTTTAGTCTTGCATTCAAAGTTAAAGCTTTGATTCCTATAGAGCTAAAATTATCTAATATAAGGGTATAGGCTTACACCCATAAGTTAATGATGATTAAATTTGCTCTAAACTCAAAATAATTAAGGAACGTATAGATGTCACAAGTATAAAAATGAATCTTACCAATAAAGTGCTAATAAAAATGAATCTTACCAATAAAGTGTTATGAAACTAAATGCCCACAAGACCAAATTCAAAATTCTCATAGAGGAAAAATGTTTAAGGAAACCTATCCTTAAATTGGTTATGGCCATATTATATTAAAGAGTTTAAACGGTTTATAACTTATAAACTAGAAAGACTTGATGGATTAGAAGTATCTCATATTTAAAGCATAACTCATATAAGAAAGTATTAGCATTATAATAAGTTCCAAAAACTCATATGTAAAAACATATAATTACCAATAAAATATCTTTTATTTTTAAATTTAAGTCAAAGTCACCATATCTAGTACACAAGGTTCCCCGCTTTGCGGGATTCTAGAAAGGGACATAATATATGTAGCCTTCCTTTTATTTTTTTACAAAAAAGTTATTTTTATGACTTGAACCTGTGACTTTATTATTACAAAAGAGTAATTTTACCAGTTGCTCCAAGGCTCACCCTCTTTTAATTTAAATGAAAATAAAAAACAAAAAAGAGAACTTAGAGGTTTGGAAGCTTGGAAGCTTAAGAGCTAATAGAAGTCATCTCAGCTTCCTGACTTAAAAAGAAAAATATATAAGTGTAAAAGCCTTAGGTCCAAAAGAAGTCATTTTGATTTCATGGCTAAAGAAATAAAATCTTATAGGTATAAAAACTTAAGGTTTAAGAGAATCATCTTAACTCCTCGATTCAAAAAGAACAATCTACAATCCTGAGAACTTAGGTCTAAGAGAAGTCATCTAAACTCCTTGTCTCAAAAAGAAAATTTTGTTTGGCTCCAAATTTTTGTTCCTTTCTCCAAAAAGTTGAAATGACTTATTATGGACTTAAGACTTTTAGACATGCATGCTTTTCTTTTTGAGATAAAGAGTTATTAGCTCCCAAATAAAAATTAAAAAATGTATAGGTTTGATTGCCTCAAGTATAGGAGAAGCGTTTTAATCTTTGTATCTAAAGAAATAATCAATAAGTCAATAGGCCTCATGTTGGAAATTAGAAATGAATAGTTGATCAAAACTTTAAAACCAAGGTACAATATTGAGAAGATCATCAGACTTGCCATCTTTAGGTTACAATTGTCAAAATTTTATGTTAGAGCTAGGCTCTAGTTCTTATCATTATCAGATTAAAAATTACTAAAATTTTGTTAAGATTGAAGTTGGACGCCTTATGCCTACCATCGTTAGGTTAAAAGTATTAACAATTTATAAAGAAAGGACATAGACTCAACATTCCTACTATTGTCAATTTGAAATTATTACAATTTTATTAAGGCATTAGAGCTAAATTCCACATCCCTGCCATAGTTAGGTTAGAATTGTTAAAATTTTATAAAGGTATTAGAGTTAGACTCCACATGCCTACTGTTGTCAAGCTCAAAATTCTAAAAAATTAACACATTAGAGTTATAATGCACTTTCCTATCACATCCATTTTATTTACAAAGTTGATTAAGGCATTAGAGTTTTCTCATATCTATTTTTTCTAAAAAAGTGATTAAAGCATTAGAGCTAGAATCAACATACCTCTCATGTCCATTTTTTTAAAAATGTTGATTATACATCCCTATGATATTTTTCATTCACTCACATTTGATCTAGTAATTAGAGATATATTCCATATGACTGATAATAAATTTGGTGTATTTATAAGTTAATCATGAAAGCAAGTTGTATCATATTTATAATATTTTTTAATAAAAGGGTGAAGAGAGAGCTGAAGACCACACTAAAGACATCATATTAAAACCTCATTTTTCTTGCCTTAGAGTGACATACTTTATTGCCATTGTCAAGAAACTAGGGCCAGATAACGTTAAGAATATATAACTTCTCTTGTCATCTTCTTGAATTTAACCTTGCACATCTTATTAAGGTGTAGGCACACTTTGAAATTCTTGTCAAAATTATCAAGCATGGAATCTAATTACGAGTTTAAAATATAAAGTATTTTTATCATACCTCAGTGAGCCATGCTCATGCAACACTTAAAAAGGAGGAGTGGTTGCAATAGGTGAGATAGATAGAGTTTCTATAAACCTTAAAGATTTAGGGCCATAATTCCAGTGGTTGAAGGTTATTAACCTTGCATCTCTATATCTACCTAAGCTACAACTAATGGAGATATTTCACCCCTAAAGTAGTCCTATTATCTAATTGTTACTCTCTATAGCTTGAAAACTTTAGAGATATGTGTAAAGTTACATGATCATAAATAAATATGTATATTGATCACCTTAATATAGAGATCCTCTCAAGACGACAACATATTGTTGAGAATACTACAGTTTTATCTCTTTAAAAACTCTCTAAAGATGGAAAAAACGAATCATCTTGCACGATTGTCCCTTATATAGAAGCATGGATGGTTGGGATTGACTTAGGTTAACAACTGAATTTGAATGATGCTTCACCTTCTTGTAGGCAGTAGGAATGTCTCTGTAACAATTGTATTTCATAAAGAATATTCATTAAGAATATTCCTAATGAAGCTTCAAAGGGACAATTCTTAGTAATTCTTCAAATTGCCGATGACAAACTTGTCAATTAAAAGTTAGTGATGCGTTGTTAAAGATTGTTTACCACTTTTTCATGAGTAGTTCTACTAAAGAAAAGCCTAAGATGAGTTTGTTGAAGATGATTGTCCAATATGTCATGTCATTAGTCTATATTATGTAAGTTTATGTGTGAAAAGACATAGGTGTGTTATGGAATTTAGTTGCTAATATGACAACATAGAGGTCTTCTTAGGTGACTTAAGGGGCTGTTTGTTTATGTTTTTTTCTTCCGTTTTTTGTTGTCGTTTTTGTAAAAAGAAAAACAGGAAAGTAAAACGTGTTTGGTTTACTCTGTTTTGATTTTTTGTTTCTGAAAATAAAAAAAACCACAACAGTTTTACAAAAACCAGAAAATATTGTTTCTCTGAATTTTGACAACAAGTTTTCTTTGACAGAAAAACAACATATCCCTATTTTATATCTCGAATAATAATAATAATAATAGTACAAAATTTATAATAATAATTAATAATTAATAATCAATAATTAATAATAA
>JANZXV010000210.1:5691964-5703774 GCA_027576455.1 Erythroxylum roigii
AATTCCCAAAAAGGGAAATTGGAAATGGTTTCGTATAACGAGGAAGGAATGAATAAGAGTGAAAAAAATGATCGTTTTGTTATGGTAATTTTGTAAAGAGTTGGGCTCCGAAATCGGGTCCCAACATAAAAGCCAAATCAGCCTCTAAAGGGATCAAATTTCCATTCAAAGTCACTGCCCCATTTAATGCCTCCCTAAACAATCACATTATTTCTAAAATTTCTATCTTTCAACTCTAATGTCCAAACATGCCATATTTTATATCAATGCAAAGATCAGAAAGCAACCCATAACTTTCATGAAAGACAGAAAAATCAATTTGGCCTCTAAAGGAGTCAAAAACCACTTCAAAGTTTCTGTCCCCTAATAACCATGCCAAAACAGTAACAACAACTTGTAAAAATCATAACTCCACATTCTATGGTCCAAAAATTCTATACTTTACATCAATGGAAAGATCAAAACATAATCTTCAACTTTCATAAAGCACTTAAAGGCAATTTAAACCTCTAACTAGGTCAATTTTTCAATCAAAGTTTCTGCCCTGCTAAACATCACCTGAACAAAATCCAAACTTTCAAATTTCACATCTTCCAATTCCCACATCCAAAAATTGCATACTTTACAGCATTGGAAAGATTGAAAGACAAGCTACAACTTTCCTGTAGACCACATACTCTAATTCGTCCACATCAGTACAACGATTGACCTCAAAGCAGTACACACAAACTTACCCTTACTAGCATTTTTCAAAAACAAAGTAAAATAACCTTATCTTCGGAAGATCATAACTTTTAATCCCGATATCAAAAAAATATCATACTTTATGGCGACAAAAATCTTTCAACAGAAGCTACAAGTTTCATGAAGATCATTATCTCGAATTCTGCCTAAATCAAAAAGTCAACTATTTATCCCCAAAAAAGTCAAAACTTTCTTAATTCTTAAAAATCTCACACTTTTTGCTTTATTTCTTGATTTTCAACTTCCATTTCAATCAACTCATTCACTTTAACATTCATAACCCATGCAAATCTACTCAAATATCAAAGTCATCAAAACCAATCAATTCTTTTTTTCATCAATTTTTCTTAAAGCACAAAACATCTATCACACAATACATATACAAAAACACTCATTGAATTTCATTTAATATCTCTAAATTTTCACTGAAAGATCGGGGTCCAACACAAAGTTTGGATGGAAGTTGAGCATATATTTTTTTTTCAGCATAAGTTACAATTCAAATTGTTAAAGTATGACTTTTCGATTTCTACACCAAATTGAATGGAATTTTGGTTATTGTTTAAGGAAATCAAGTGAGGCAAGAGGGGGTAAGAGGAACAAGAGGAAATACTTCCGTAAGCAAGTTTATAAACAAGGAACTCAAGGTGGGTAAACATTTATAATAGAGTAAATAAGCCACTCATTGTTTTATTCAAATCAAGGAAGTTTAATGATTTAAATTGCATCATCAATGTTCCCTTCATTTCTTTTTGAATGAATTGTGAAATTGTTATATGCTTGCTATATAAGTTGTGTTGATGATTGATGAAAAGACTTGAAAAAGGATTTCTCTTTAAAGGATACATGCTTATGAAACCATATTTTCAGAAAAGATTTTTACAAGGATATCGAGTCTATGAGAAGCAAGTATTCAAGAAAATGTGTCATTTTGGGCAACAAGATTACAAGATTTTGAACTATATGTGTTATGTGAGTTTGTGGTAGTCCCTCAAGAACCGTCAAGTGCACGTTGACCCAAGTATAGGCTTCTCCCGTTTGCCCGCTAGTGGCATGGAGCTCCCTCCAAGACTCCCTCAAGAATTTATGGCTACACAGGACCATTACATGGGAATGTGTAGTGCGTCATGAATTTAGACTTACCCAAACCATTCTGATGTGCTTATATGCTTATGATATGTTTACAAGTTTAATGCATACACGTTTTTTAATTGCTCATGAATTATTTGAAAATCAAGCATTTTGAGATGATGATATTTACATGTGAAATTACTATGGTTTCGAAAATGTATAATGGCAATGAGCTTTTGAAAATGTTTTTGCTTATTCCTTTATTATAAATCTGTTACCCACGAGCTTTAAGCTCACCCCCTCCCATTACCGTCCCATCTTTAGGTGAGGAGCAAGAGATTGAGTAGACTTGAGTTGCGACATCACTCCAAAGATGCATACTTTTGTATTTTGAAGTTAGATTTTTGCGAATCCAATGTTTTAACCACATTTCAAGCTTTACTGGTTCGAATGTATTTTGTATTTTTGGATTATGAAGCAAATGATGTATTTGTGGCTTGAAATTCCATTAAAGCTTTGTAAAACTCTTCTTTTGGTTATCAATGAGATATGATTGATATTGTTTTAGCTTCAAACTTTTGCATTAAATCGTTTACCATAAGAATAAGATTTTGAAAGATTGCTTAAGTGTATGTTTAAGTTTGTTTTGTTTGTAAGTTATGGGTTCTGTTGAAGAGGCTTTCACTGCGACAAGGCCATTTGATCGCCGCAGCGAAGCTAAAATCGCGGGTTTGCCACGGCGAAAGATCATTCGCTAGCCGCGGCGTGAACTTCCTGAAATGTTTCGCCACGGCGAAACAACATACGCCATGGCGATGCCCCCTTTGTTTCCGAGGGATCTTTTATTCTAAATTTTCAACTTCTAAGTCTTCCCTCCACGCTGAAGTTTCATGTTTCCGTGTCCGATGTTAGGTTCCGAAAACGAGGTTCCAGCATATTGTGGTATTAGAGCGACTAGGTTTAGGTCCAGGTTTGCATTGCATTGTTTTAAATGAACAACTTGCATTGTTTTGAATTGTTTTACACAATTTGAATTGTTTTATATGATTTGAACTGTTTTACATGGCTTGAAAATTGTTTTGCTTGAACTAAAAGTTTTCAATGGTTTTATATTGAAGGAGTGAAAATGCCGCCTCGAAAGAGGGCTCGATGAGCTATGGCTCGATTTAGCTCTCGCCAAGGGAGCACAGATGAATCCTATGTCCCACAAGATGTTGGGACGCATTCTGCTCCAAATTCTGAGGCACCCAATGTGCAGCATGAGGTGCCTCCACCACCTCCTCCTATGCCTCAAACAAATCCCATAGATCCGAGTTTCTTTCAAGCCTTTGCTTAGGCTTTCACGTACGCCATGGGTCAAGGGTCTCAAGTGCTGATGCAACCTCAGTAGACAAGAGTGGACAGTATGAAAAGCTCCGTAAGTTTAGGGTTGTGGATTTAAACGGAACGACAAATTCGGAAGAGGCTAAAGCTTGGTTGAAGAGGACCGAGAGGGTCCTATTTCAGATGAAGTGCTCAGATGAGGAGAAGCTAGACTATATAGTTAGCTTATTACAGGGAGACGCACTGCATTGGTGGGAATTAGTGCCTCATAGTCAGGTCATGCCACCGGTACTAATATGGAAAGATTTTGTGGATCTATAGGGTTTATGTACAAGAGAAAACCAGGGAGTTTCTGAACCTCACACAGAGGGATATGAGTGTGAGCGAGTATGAGTTGAAGTTTACCTAACTTTTCCGATATGCAGCCAATATTATGGCAACTGAGGAAGATAAATGTCGTAAGTTTAAGGGAGGTCTTTATCTGGGGATCGAGGAGAAAATCTTGATCCACATCTTCTTTGACTACCAGTAATTAGTGGATGCTACACTCCAGGTTGAAAAACTGGAGAATATAAGAAATGAAGTAAGTAGGAAGAGGAAGAATAGGGAGCAGTCTTCTAAGAAAGGAATGAGTGCTCCAATGCCTGAGAGGAATACAAGGAGTTATCACACACAGAGTGAAGTGGGAAGCAGTGGCTCTACCAGGAACAAGCAAGCTAAGGCGGTTTCAGGGCAAGCCTCCAATGTGGGAGGCATTGGAAGGACAGGAAGGAGTCGATACACAAACCCCCAATGTGAGCATTGTGAGAAACTTCACCAAGGAGAGTGCTTCAAGTTATTTGGAGCCTGTTTTCGATGCAGGGAGAAGGGACATATGATTAGGGATTGTCCACAGGTACCGAGACAAGAGGGGCCGCAGTTTCAAGCCCCAAGGCTAGTAGAAACAGTGGGAACCAGGCCAGTCACTGAGGTAGGCAGCTCTGGAACTACAAAGAAGGCTATTCCTCCAGGAAGGCCGAGGGGTCAGGCGCAGGCAAGGGTGTTTGCCATGACTAGAGAGGAAGCAGCAGCCGCACCTGAGGTTGTCACGGGTATAGCTCAGTTATTTGATTCAGCAGTATATGTTTTAATTGATTCTGGTTCCACGCATTCTTTTGTTTCTGCAAGCATAGCATTACATGGTGTGAATTCAGAGTCTTTGGATAACTCTTTGATTGTTAGTACTCCTCTAGGGAGGAATGTGGTGATCAATCAAGTATATAAGGGTTGTGAACTCTTCATTGATGGATCTAGATTGGTAGTGGACTTACTACCTCTAGACCTAAAGGGGTTAGATGTCATACTGGGAATGGATGCTATGGAGAAGTATCTTGCGAAGTTGGATTGTGGCCTGAAACAGGTGGAATTTGATCTAGGCAACGGTGAGAAGGTAATTTTCAGGAGGGACAGGAAAACACCATCACCAAGAATTATTTCGACCTTGCTAGCTGGCAGAATGATGGGCAAGGGGTGTGAAGCCTTCAAGGCGCATGTTGTGGATACCGATGTGAATGAAGGAAAGTTGGAGGATTTTCTGATTGTGAGGGAGTTTCCAGATGTGTTCCCAGAGGACTTACCTGGTTTACCACCGGTGAGGGAAATCGAGTTTGCCATCAACTTGATTCTGTTAAGTCAGAATGACTTCACTAAATGATTTTGATGAAAAACAAATAGTGAAGCTAAAATGAAAAGTAGACGGAAGCCAAAGGAAGAAAAGCAGACGGAAGGCAAACAAGAAAGCAGACGATACAAGAAAGCAGACGATACAAAAAGCAGCCGGAAGCCAAAAATAGAAAAGCAGACGGAAGCCAAAGATAGAAAAGCAAACGGATGCCAAGGAAAGAAAAGCAGATGCACGAAAAGCAAACAGAAGAATAAAAAGACGTATCAGTTTGAGTGAGTTACAAAACTTGACTGAATAACCGTTTCTTTAAAGAATCAAGAAGCAGTTGGAGACGAAGATTATAAATACAAGTCGGAGTTAAAGATTGCAAGAGTTAAACAAGTTACTAGAGTTCACAAGCTTAGCAATTCTCGAGAGAAACTTTTGTACGAATAATCTAGAGCTAATTTTTTTTGTAACAAAGCTCGAAAAACCTTTCAGTTGAAAGTAGTGCAGATAGCCTGAAGAGGTTAAGTGTGAAAGAATACTGACTGTAAGAAACCTGAAGAGGCTCGGAAACAAAATACACTTGTAAAGTGTTTGACAGATAGTGAAATCTCAGAAAGACATATGAGGACTGGACGTAGCCCACAGTTTGGGGTGAACCAATATAAAAATTGTTGTGTCGAAATCTCTCAACCGTCAATCTCCCTTATCTTTCAATTTTAGAGTTTACTGTTTTAGACAAGTTTTCTAAAAAACTCTATAACTTTGATATTTAGTAGTTCTTGTGAAAAGAACAAGATTCTTTTATCGAATGATAATTTTTTTAAAGGGGATTAACGAAAAGGATACACAATTCAACCCCCTTTCTTGTGCATCTCTATATCATTATTAAGTATTGTTTAACGTGTGATTCATTTCAGTATTGAGGAAGCATTTATGTGTGGCCAAAGTTTGTAAAATGATGAAGATATTGAGGGTAAACTCTACTCTTCATGCTATATCAATTTTGTCTTATATTCTTTATTATCTTATCTTATATTGTCTTGTTTAAGTATATATACTAAGGACGAAGGGGATGGACGACCACGCAATCCATCCCCTCCGTCCATTTAATCTAACGGCCCTCCCTCTCTGAAAGTTCTAGAGAAATTCATTCTTGATAATCAGCCCTCTCTCAAACCTAGCCTCTATTGCAACACCACCTTCAGTTCTTTCTCCCTCTCTCAAACCTAGTTCGTTACCTCTAGCATCATATGTCATGCGGCGACAAATACATCGTGAATAAAGAGAAATCGCTCGATGATGAAGAGGAGGATTTGTTGAATTACTGGCGACTCACTACTCAAGCTCATTGCTCTTAAGCTATTTTGGTGATTCTTATCTCGGTTTCTTGGTTTTTTGATTTTTTCTCATTTCATCTTCTCTTCTATGCTTTTTCTTCCATCTTCTTCCATATTGTGTCCTTTTTCATGTTCTCCTTTATGGGTCTCTTTGAGGTCTCAATCTCCATTCTGAAAGTTCAAGAACGTGAAATACCCAAATCCCAGAAAACCACCCCATTAGCGAATCCATGAAACTTATTAGAAACCCCAACTTACATTTCTTGTTCTTTTGCTATTATTTCTTAGTAACCCATCACAGAAACCCTAGAAGAAACAAAAATTATTGTAATTGCAAAAGCAAATCGATTGATTGATGTGTAAAATTATGATTTTTGTTAATCGTGTATACTGGCATTTCATGGGTTTTGTGGGTGCTTGCTCCATTTTTTTAGTTCATTTATTTCTTTGTCTATTGTTCTTGGTGTGGAATTTGAAGGTTTATGGTTTTTAATCCTCTACCTCGATCATCGTTTAGTGATATGTGTATATATATATATTTGGGAGTGTGTGTGTGTGTCTTCTGTTGCTGCTTCTCACAAAACTGTTCACTAGATCATCGTCTGGTAAGTTTTATTTGATATGTGACAATCGGAAAAATCTATAATAAGCTACTACTACTTTTTTTTAATGTGATTTGATCTTGAAGTCTGAAAGAAACTTTGGGGTGACTTGAAGAAACAGGTTTTTGGTAAGAATCATTCGCCGGAGTTCAGGAACGTGAAGTGACTTTGTCTGAAGAAACCAACCTAACCTCTACTGCAACACAACCTTCGGTTCTTTCTCCCTCTCTCAAACCCAGATCATTACCTCTAGCATCATATGTCATGCAGTGACAAATACGTCGCGAATAAAGAGAAATCGCTCGACGATGAAGAGGAGGATTTGTTGAACTACCAGTGACTCACTGCTCAAGCTCGTTGCTCTTAAGCTATTTCGGTGATTCTTATCTTGGTTTCTTGGTTTTTTTATTTTCTCTCATTGCATCTTCTCTTCTATGCTTTTTCTTCCATCTTCTTCCATATTGCGCCCTTTTTCATGTTCTCCTTTATGGGTCTCTTTGAGGTCTCAATCTCCATTCTGATAGTTCAAGAACGTGAAATACCTAAATCCTAGAAAACTACCCCATTAGCGAATCCATGAAACTTATTAGAAACCCCAACTTACATTTCCTATTCTTTTGATATTATTTCTCAGTAACCCAACAAAGAAACCCTAAAAGAAACAAAAATTATTGTAATTACAGAAGCAAATCGATTGATTGATGTGCAAAGTTACGATTTTTGTTAATCGTGTATACTGGGGTTTCATGGGTTTTGTGGGTGCTTGCTCCGTTTTTTTTTAGTTCATTTATTTCTTTGTCAGTTGTTCTTAGTGTGGAAGTCGAAGGTTTATGGTTTTTAATCCTCTGCCTCGATCATCGTCTAGTGATATGTGTATATATATATATTTGGGAGTGTGTGTGTGTGTTCTGTTGCTGCTTCTCACAAAAATGTTCACTAGATCATCGTCTGGTAATTTTTATTTGGTATATGACAGCCGGAAAAATCTGTAATAAGCTACTACTAATTTTTTTTAATGTGATTTGATCTTGAAGTTTGAAAGGAACTTTGGGGTCACCTGAAGAAATAGGTTTTTGGTAGGAATCATTCACCGGAGTTCAGGAACGTGAAGTGACTTTGTCTGAAGAAACCTGAAGTTGGAAAGATGGAAGAACCCTGTTCTTTAGTTTTCTTAAGGAATAACTCAAATTTATATTTCTTATCTAGTAGTATTATTCTTTGTGGAAAGATATGTTGTCTGTCTTTGGTTTTATTGGTGTAAGCAGGTAAGGAGTCCAGAAGAGAATCCATTCCTGAACAGCCAAAAGCAGAAGATAAACAAAACAAGTCTGATAGACGAAACAACAATGTGGGTAACCATTTTTTATTTTACAGTCATTTGTAGTACCTCTTATCTATGTAATCTTAGTTTTGTATGTTACTCATTGAATATGCCCTATTTATTCAGCGAGATAAACTTTTGTGGCTACTCCCTATTCAGGTCTTATCTGCTTCCAGTATTGCTAAAAAGATGAAATTAAAATTTATAAAAGCTTGGATTATGTTTCGAAGGTTGCCACTTCCCCTTGATGTGTATAAGGAGGTAAGCTTCTAAATTCATGAACATGTAGTTATGAGAGTGCTTATATTCCTTTGATCTTCAATAACATGGCAAGGGATAAATTGTGGGTTGTAGGATATGTTCATGCAGCAATAGTTTGTTTGGGCATTTTTATCTGCTTAATCTTTCTTTCTTTCACTCGCTTTGTGTGAGATTTGTTTCTTTCTAAGCTTATCATTCTTTGAGCTTTTTGCCTTTGATTCTTAGGTTCTTAGCACTCTTCATGAGGCAGTGATTCCACACCTGTCAAATCCAATAATGTTATGGTAAACTATCTTTCTTGTTTTCATCTACATAGATGTGATTTCCTTTTTACTTTAGGACTAAGTCCAACTGGTTCTTGGAGAATTTGCAGTGACTTCTTAACAAGATCATACGATATTGGTGGTGTTGTCAGTGTCATGGCCCTTAATAGTCTCTTCATTCTCATGACTCAGCATGGCTTGGAGTATCCAAATTTCTACGAGAAATTGTATGCTCTATTGCTACCATCAATCTTCATGGCAAAACATAGAGCAAAGTTTTTTCAGGTAAAGCTAGCTACGAACCTGTTCTATATCTTGTCTCTTTACTATTACTCAAGTTTTTGTTTCATGAAGCTTGTCAAATGAATGTATATTGTCAAGAAGAAAATCAGTGTTCAGACAAAACTGCTAGTCAGTTTTGGCGTCTATGTGCTTGTAAACCCAACTGATCTTGATATGATTTGTTTCATTTTTGCATCTTGTGATTAAAAAACTTATCATCTGGTTTGGTTT
This sequence comes from Erythroxylum roigii, assembly GCA_027576455.1. Classification (NCBI taxonomy): domain Eukaryota; kingdom Viridiplantae; phylum Streptophyta; class Magnoliopsida; order Malpighiales; family Erythroxylaceae; genus Erythroxylum; species Erythroxylum roigii. The sequence continues at coordinate 5,701,051 of JANZXV010000210.1, forward strand.
TCTCAATTTTTATGGTTGAGTAAAATCATTTATCTATAAACCTTTTCTTAGACGGTTGCTTTTTCTGCCTCGCCTTTGGGTTCAGAGAGACTGTTAGAGAATTGGCTTGCTTGTGCTTTACTTTGTGTATAGTTTAGGAGTGGAGAGAATTTGCTTTCTTATGCTTTACTTTGTATATATGTTGTCTGAGCTTGTTTTTCATGCTTCTATTATGACAAATTTTGTGAACTCAGAACAAGTTCCAGATTAAAGAAAAATTAGGGTGGAATCATGTGATACAACTTTACATTTTTCTGACAACACACACTTTTCTCATTGCAGCTGCTTGATTCTTGCTTGAAGTCATCACTTCTTCCAGCATATTTGGCTGCTTCTTTTGCTAAGAAATTGAGTAGACTGTCACTTTCAGTTCCTCCATCTGGAGCATTGGTGATTATTGCATTGATCCATAACCTCCTGCGAAGACATCCTTCAATCAACTGTTTGGTGCATCGGGTAGAAATTGGCTCTTACTAACACATCCTTCAATCTCATAAGCTCTACATCGGTGTAATCTGTCTGGTTTAGATCAATCTTGATTACTTTCTTTGTGGTTAGACTGATTGTTTGGGTTGTTTAGAATGCTTGTGTTCCTTGCTTGAGTAATGACAACACCAATTCTTTCCTTTATCTTGAGCTAAGAAGTGACAAGCTTATCTTGGATCTCCTGGTTAACATGCCTTGATCCTCTCTATAAAATGGACCTTTAAGACTGTTCATCATTAATCAAATTGGTTCTTCCTTCAGGAAAATGAAAATGATATTGTAAATGGTGATTTGGAAAAGACAAGGAATGATGATGCCAACACAGATGAATGCAGACCTGGCAGGAAAGCTTCATCAACAAAACCTGGAACTGATCTTTTTGACAATGAGGAAAGAAATCCTATGAGGTCTAATGCCTTGAGTAAGTTCTTGGATATGTTTATTCTTATGTGCATTTGATGAAATTGAACAAATGCAATAAAGGCCTAATTGTTTCATTGCATTCGTATTGGCTTGAAGCCTCTTTTCACGTCGATTGTAGTGTCATTAAAATTCCTGAGTTGCAGTTTGAATCTGAGAATCCTGTCTAAAGCTCTGTGTATGTCGCTGAGTTTGGAATTCTCTAGCTTTCATTATTGTGGCATTTTCCAGTTTTCATTGTTTTAATACTGCCAGCCTAATGTTGTTGCTCAACCCTTTACCTAATATGATTCTTTCCTCAAATTTGGGAGCTGAACAACTTGCCCTAACTACCTTTATAAATCTGAGATTCCATATCATCAATTTTACGTGATATATGCTAGCACAGAAAGCGTGTGCCCTTCTTCATTTTTTGAGAATTGTACTGACTGATGTATCAGATTTGATAATACCCATTTATCAAAAAGGCAGTGAGATATGTGACTTCTGACATATAATCTTCATCTCATTTAATTCTCATGGTTCAGTTTTCCATCAGAATGAGAGGTTTAAGTATTTCCATTTTCTTATGCGCATCTAGAAGTTGAAAATATTTTGTGCATAACAGGAAGTTCTCTTTGGGAGATCGATACTCTTCGTCACCATTACTGTCCACCTGTTTCAAGGTGTGTATTGCATCACCTAAAATTGATCATTAAAAGTCCATTCTTTTATTGTCTCTTGACGTTCTATTTCCTGCACCCCTAGGTTTGTTTTGTCACTTGAGAATGACTTAACAGTCAGATCCAAAACCACAGAAGTTGCTATTACGGATTTTAGCGGTGGTTCGTATGCAACAATCTTTGGAGAGGAGGTAAACATGACGAGACCTCTTGAGCATTTGTTGAAAATTTACCGTCTTGATTAACCTATAAATATGATATGAGGAGTGTCATGATGTCTCTTATCAATTAAAATTGCTGTTTGTTTTTGCTAACAAACTTTTAAAGAACAATAGTTGTCTTCTGGTTGATGATGTTGCAGATAAGAAGAAGGGTGAAACAGGTCCCACTGGCATTTTACAAGACAACTCCCACATCTCTGTTCTCTGAATCAGATTTTGTTGGCTGGACATTCAAGGAAGAAGAAGAAAGCAAGGCAAAAAGTAGTGAAAATGGTACATTAAGCATTTCCGAAGGAGACGATAACAGCTCTCCAAAACGACGGCGACTAGAGTGCTCATGAGCCAAGGTGATTTTAGCACAATGGAGATCTATTAAGAGGTGTTCTTGGTTTGAACGGGTCATCTTAAAATCATAGTGTTAACATGCCAAGTTGGTGGAATCGGCCGACAATTTTGACATGAATTAAACATTTCTTACATGCTCCGTCCTCCCTCTCCCTCTCTGCACACATGTCATGATTGTTAATTAATAACTGTTGTAGAAATTGTTTAAGTCCCAATCCCAAAGTTAATGGGGGCAAAGATCATCGAACACCACACAAAGGAGGAAGGCGTAACATGGCCGTACTCTTAATACTTGTATATGAAGATACGGTAAATTAATTAAAATTATATGCTTAAATGTTCGACGCAATTGTTATCCAAATACCGGACATAGGCCATGGTCATTGGTTCGTTGAAGTTGAACTAGTCGAATCGGTGTGATGTTATAATTATGTAATAATTATATTTAATTATATATAATATTAAAAATATTAAAAAAATACAAAAATATATCAAAAAATTAAAAAAAAATTATTGTATTGATCGGTTGAATTAGACCGGTTTGACCGGTT
>JANZXV010000210.1:5772334-5785959 GCA_027576455.1 Erythroxylum roigii
TAGGGCGTTGACCTCAGATCGACCGGCCTCGCCGCAGGTCGTCACACAGATAGGCCACACAATCTTTATATACTCCTCTGACCCTTCTCTTCGGTCAGACTCGAGGAGTAGGGGGTTTATGGTTGGGTCAGCTGTGCTAGGCCCAGGCCCATTTCCACAGGTCTACGGCCCGTTCGGCCCATCAGGCGTTAGACTCCCATGCAAACACGAAGATCTACGTAAACCTAGCATCCACGGCATATATAAGGTACTATTCTACCGTGATTCAGGTATGAGAATACAACCCTGCTTTTCTCTGTTTACAGCGGCCAGAACCTACACAAAAACTGACTTGAGCGTCGGAGGAGCCTCCCGGGAATCAACTCTCGGCCCGCCGTTATCTGTTTTGCAGGTATTCCATAGCCAGAATCGCATAGATCATGGATCAGAACAACGACATCCAACCTCAGCAGAATCCAGCTGAACCAAATACCAAATGTATTATAATGTTAAATTAATAATTAAAAATAAAATGAAATAAAAATTTTAAATAATCAGGCAATTATTTGACATATAATTATTTACAGAGAATGTTTGATAATTTAAAAAATTAAAGGGAAAATGAAAAATAGAGTATTTAATTAAAAAAAAGAAATCGGATGAGAGTGACAAGACGCGCTTTGGGTGGTGTGTTGTATAAAATCTTTGGAAAGGTCCTACAAGGGCATGGATGAGTGTGGCAGTAACTTTCAAAGAGATGGGAACATACGGAAGAGGTTAAAGTGTCAGGTTTACCCGACACGACCACGTGCAAAACCCTCTCGCGTGCGATGATTGACCAGAGTTGAACCGTCAGTGTTACGACAAAGCCACTGATTAAACCCCAAACAGCATGCTGGGCATGGATAATGTCTTCATCATTTTCGATTATTACTCTTGTCTCTGTGGAGAAAGAAATCAAGTTTTGGTAAATGGATCATAATGAATCTTTATTCAGTTAAGCAAACTTGGAAGCATATCTGAGATAGGATTTCAGTAGCCGAAAGTTGAATCGTTTCCCGGTTTATGTATGTTGCCGATAAGTTGATGATAAAAGCACTCGTGCCGTGTTTTCTGCAAAATGCCTCGGCCGCATCCAACAGCTGATATATGTAACTTGAAGATATGAAATCCGTTATCATAACTATAAACGGTCGAATCGACTTAGGGTTGATGTCGTTGATAATTAATTTATTAATCATCTTTTTTGTATTGGGCCGGTTGGGCTTAGACCTAGCCCAAAACTCCATTGGACTCGAGGCTGACGGTGCAGTATAACAATAATAAAAGTTTTTGTTGTTATTTTACAACAAAAAATAAAGAGTGTTTACATTAGTTTAATAGCATTGATAGTGATATAAGTTTTACATGACCAGGAAATCTGAGATGTCAAACTTGCATTGTTTCTGGGACTTACGGTGAAACAAGGTTTGAATCAAAATTTCAAACAAGTCTTATTGTAAGCTAGTGCTGTTACGACTAAGAATGATAGCCTTTGCCTTCTATCAAGGAAAACATGCAATTGATCTTGTGAAGGCCATGTTCAGGTCGCTACTGTTCGCTTGTTGTTCCGGTCAACGTTAGCAGGGCCAGGTCGATTCCGTCGACTCCTATGTAGCCTACACTGGATGCCGGTGATAAGATTTTGACAGAAAAGGAAAACAATTGTCATACATGTTATGAATATGGGTCGTGTGTGTCAAAAGGACGAAACTTGGAATTGGGTCATTGTGCTAGCCTTACAGGGAGATGACACGCTCATGACATTCATTTTTATCTTACTTTTTCCTGTTACCAGTACTTGTTTAGACAGCCTCAGGTTTCCGATACAGTCATATAAAAAGCTCCTCCTACCTTGCTGGTGGGTAGAATGAAGGTTATATGGCAGAGCTTGCCACACGCTCATGACGTTCATTTTTATTTTACTTTATGTTACCAGGTTTCGTACTTCTTTAGACAGCCTCAGGTTTCTGATACAGATGTAAAAAGCTCCTCCTACCTTGCTGGTGGGTAAATGAAGGTTATATTTATTTTTTAGAGATTGTAGACTTTATAAATAACTTTTATTATAAAAAATTTATCAATTTATTAATTAATCAGTAAGGTTTTGTAAATTAATAAATTTTTATAGAGTCAAATAAATCAATTAATTTTTATTTAATAATCTTTTTTAATTAAATATCAAAATTTTCAATAAGTAAAATAACATCTTTCAATCATATTTTAAAGTTTTTAATTTTATTTAATCTTTAGTCAGTTTTATCATGGTCTAATACTTGTTGGACTTTTTAAATTTTAAACCTCTTATCTTATCAATTTAATTTCTGGTCTGATTTTTAAAACATTATGCTAGGTTAAGAGAGACTGACAATCAACAACAAAATTCAATAATTCTAATCTCATCATTGGTTAAAGTTCAAAAAATTATATTTCATGATTTATTAGTAAATCGATTATTTAAAATTAATATGAACAAATCCTCGTAATAGTTAACAACCTTACAAAATGACTATAATAAATAATTATATTTTTAAACATTTCAGGGTTCAATTTTATGAAGAAGGCGCTTACATCTTGTTTTTGTTGGAAGCTTGATAGACTCCAAATAAAATCTTAAAAATATTCACTCAAAAAAATTTTCTTCTTTTCTCAATGGCTACAACTCTATTTTTTCTTCCTTACAAGTTGCATATACCTTTTTTCACACAATGTGCTACTGTACCTTTTTTTTTATTTCACTTCACTCATAAAGTACAATAGATGAGAGCTAGCCTTTATACAGGCATCCTAAACTGACATTTGACAATTACTAAACAGAGGGAATGACAAGTGTTCCTCGTATGTGTCCTAAATATAACAAATTAACACTAAAACTTTGACACCTCCTAATACATGTGTATTGACATAAACAAAACAACACTCAAACTTTGACACCTACAATTCTAAACTATTAAGCAAATATTCAAAGCCTCACACGTTAATCTCCAAATGTCCAAAAGAGGGTTTGCTTTCTAACACTCCCTCTCAAACTCAACTTCGCATACCAAGCTTTTCTCTCAATCTACGGAACACTTCATTGTTCAGTGGTTTTGTAAAAATGTCTGCCAGTTAATCTTCTGTTATGCAGAACACCAATTTCATAATTTTGTTTTTCACCTGCTCCCGAATAAAATGACATTTTATGTGTTTGCTTCGACTGTATGCTACTGGATTCTTTTCAAGTGATATGGCAGATTTATTGTCAACATATATTCTTGTCAGGCCTTCTTGTGCATGATCCAACTCACTTAAAATATATTTCAACCACATTGCTTGACATGAACTTGTTGTTGTAGCTAAATACTCAACCTCATATGTTGAAAGGGCAACCGTTTGTTGCTTCTTCGATGACCATGAAAATACTGCTGACCCAATATGAAAGACATAACCAAAAGTACTTTTTCTATCATCCACATCTCCACCAAAATCACTATTTGAATAACCAATTAATTTCAAATTTTGAGAATGTGTATGGAATAAACCTTGGTCAATTATACCTTTAATATATCTCAAAATTCTTTTTGCTGCATCAAAGTGATCTTGTTTAAGCTTCTCCATATATCTGCTGACTAGCCCAACTACATACGTAATATCTAGTCTTGTATAGGTAAGATACCTCAAACTCCCAACTAAACTCTTGAATAATATTGGATCTATAGATTTTCTGTCTGAATTAATTCTTAACTCTATGCTTACTTCGACAGGTGTGGCTATTGGCTTGCAATCTTTCATTTTGAACATTTTTAAGACTTCATCTGCATACTTCACTTGAGAAATGAAAATTTCTTCTCCTGTTCATTTTACTTCGACTCAAAGGAAGTAGGACATTTCACCAATATCAGTCATCTCAAAGTCTTTAGTCATGGCTTTCTTGAAATCATCAAACATACTTGGATTATTTCCTGTGAAAATAATGCCATCCACATATAATCACACGATCATGATATCTCCTTGTTTATTTTTCTTCGTGTGCAACACATGCTCATATGGTCTTTTCACAAATCCATTCTTTTGAAAATACTCATCTATTCTTGTATTTCAAGCCCTCGGAGCTTGCTTCAATCCATAAAGAGCTTTCTTCAGTTGGTAGACTTTGTCTTCCTGACCTTTCTTGACATATCCAGGTGGTTGTTCAATACAAACTTCTTCTTCTAAGTAGCCATTAAGAAAAGTTGACTTCACATCCATCTGGTAAATCTTCCATTTGTTTTGTGCTGCAAGTGCTATGTGAAGTCTGATTGTATCAATTCTTGCAACTGGACCAAATACTTTCTTGATAATCAATTCCATATTTCTATTTATAGCCTTTCACGAATAATCTTGCCTTATATTTTTCCGCCTTTCTTTCTTGATTAGTTTTTGTCTTATATACCCACTTGACTCCAATTGGTTTATGTACTTTTGAAAGACTGGTCAATTCCCATGTATCATTTCTTTGGATGACACCAATTTCTTCATCCATTGCTTTTTCCCACTTTTTGTCTGCAGTGGCTTCTTTGTATGTCACTGGATCACATGCAACCATTAGACCAAACAATGAATAGTCAAATGATTCTATTTGTTCAGTAGCATCATAGAGATCACTAAGATTTCTTGTTTTAATTGGTGCTCCCCCTAAATTGATGCTACTACTTGGCGTTGATGATGTCGATGCAAGTGTTGTAGGTGGACTTTGTGGAGGAGATTGATCATCTTGTTATTCTTATAAATCCAGGTCATCGTCATCTTTATCATCAAAAAACATTCCTTGAATGTTCTTTTCTTCTTTGCTCCATCTCCTATAGTTTGCTTCATTGAACTTAACATCTCTTGAGATGATCACCTTCTTGGTTAAGGGGTTGTACAATTTATATGCTTTACTCCAGTTGTCGTAGCCAATGAAAATGCATATCTCCCCTTTGTCATCCAACTTCTTTCTTTTTTGGTCAGGAATATGGGCATATGCAACACACCCAAAAATCTTGAGATGTCCAACACCTGGTTTGCTTCCACTCCACACTTCATTAGGTGTCGTAAATCTGACGCTTTTTGTTGGACAATCAAATAAACTGCACATGCAACTACTTCAGTCCACAAACTCTTTGATAAATGTCTTTCCTTCAACATGCTCCTTGTCATATCAAGAATTGTACGATTCTTTCTTTCAGCTACACCATTTTGATGTGGTGTATATCTTGATGTCAGCTAATGAATGACTCCATGCTCCTTATAAAAATTCTCGAACAATTTTGAGGTGTACTCGCCTCCTCTATCAGATCTGAGTATCTTCAGTTATTGTTCACTTTGTTTTTTGACCATCGCTTTGAACTTATCAAGAGCCTCTGATTTTTCTTTCAAAATATACACCCAACATATTCTACTAAAATCATCAATGAAAGTTAGATAGTACATGTTTCCTCCAACTGATGGCACGTCAAATGGACTAGTAATATCTGTGTGGACAATCTCTAGCGGTCTTCTGGCTCTCCATGGTCTTCCATATTCAAACTGTTGTCTGTGTTGTTTTCCTTTGATGCAGGCTTCACACAACTGCTTTAGTTGATCAACTTTTGGTAATTCGTTCATCATCTTTGACTTTGATAATAATTTTAGTCCGGTAAAACTGAGATGACCAAACCTCAAATGCCATAACCAGGATTCATCGATGACTGAATTTATACAATTTATCAAATCATTTTGTATGTCAAGTGTAAAAAGACGATTCTTCTTCATCCTTACTCTTACTATCAATTCTCCCTTCTTATTCCAGATGGTGAGATATCCATTTTTCAATAATATGACATATTCCTTTTCTAAGAGTTGACCGAGGCTGATGATGTTGCTATTCAAAGCGGGCACATAATAGACATTAGGAATATATTTCTTTTCTCTATTTTTAAAGTAATTGTGATTTTACCTTTGTCTCAGACCGAAATCTTTGTTGAATCACCGAATGTAACTTTACCCCAAACGGTCTCATCCATGTTTATGAACAACTCTTTATGGTCACACACGTGGTTGTTGGCACCAGTGTTTAGATACCAAACATCATTATTGCTTTGCTTATTTACTGGTAACGAGAGAAGCATAATGGTGTTATCTTTCTTATCTTCTGCTACTACAAAATGACTTCTTTCTTGTGCCTCAGGATTTGATCTACACTCGTAACTAAAATGACCATATTTATTGAAATTATAACACTGCATTCGAGATTTATCTCTTATTTGTTGAAATTTGCCTCGACCTCTGTCTCCATAACCTCTTCCATGACCATATGTCAAATTTCGTTCATTTGTATTTTCTCTTTCAAAAAATTATTGGCCACGTCCACGTCCACCTCGGTTGTTCCATCGACTACGTGCCACTTGGTAGCCACCTCTGTAGCCACCTTGACTTCCTTTGTCTTGTCTTTGGCTACTACTTGCTTGATTTTCGCCGACTGATATTTTGCTTTGCAAGACTTTCTCCAAGTTGCCAATATTATCATTTCGGTTCATTCTTTGCTCATGTTCTTGGAGAGAACCAACGAGTTCATCGATCAAAGGTTCCGATAAATCTTTAGATTTTTCGATTGTGACAACGACGTAATCAAATCTGCATGTAAGCAATTGCAAAAGTTTTTCCATTACTCGAACATCATCTAGAGTCTCACCGTTTCTTTTCATTCATTAGTCACCGTTTTCAAACGAGTGACAAATCCACGTTCTTTGTAATTTATGAATCAAATTTGAGTGATCGAACGTGGATTTGTCAACACCTTGAAAGATAAAGAACAACACCTTCTTGTCTTTCTTTCGATTTTCTCTCAATGTCTTTTTCTCGACATCCGATAAGGCCGCTTCGGTAGCTGCATCTACGGGTTCAGTATATTCATCTTCAACAATGTCCCATAAATCATGAGAACCAAGCATCACCCTCATCTGGATGCTCCAATTCCTATAATTTGTCTTTGTAATTTTGGAACTTGAGGCTGGATCAAGTTGACCATTGCTTCATCAATTTACGAACAAACAAACCTTTACTCTGATACCACTTCTTGGAAGCTTGATGGGCTCCAAATAAAATATGAAAATATTCACTCAAAAAAAATCTTTTCTCAAGAGCTACGACTTTTTTTTCCTCACATGTTGCACATACTTTTTTTCACACAATGTGCTACTGCACCTTTTTTTATTTCACTTGATTCATAAATTACAATAGATAAGAGCTAGCCTTTATATAGGCAGCCTAAAGTAACATTAACAAACATAGAAGACAATTAGTAAATAGAGGGAATGGAAAGTGTCCCTATATGTGTCCTAAATATAACAAATTAACACTAAAACTTTGACACCTCCTAATAAATATGTATTAACATAAACAAAACAACACTCAAACTTTGACACCTACAATTCTAAATTATTAAGCAAATATTCAGATCCTCACACGTTAATCTCCAAATGTCCAAAAGAGAGTTTGCTTTCTTACACTCCCCCTCAAACTCGACTTCGCATACCAAGCTTTTCTCTCAATTTGCGGAACACTTTATTGTTCAGTGGTTTTGTAAAAATATCTGTCAGTTAATCTTCTGTTCTGCAGAACACCAATTCCACAATTTTGTTTTTCACCTGCTCCAGAATAAAATGACATTTTATGTGTTTGCTTCGATTGTGTGGCACTGGATTCGTTCTAAGTGATATGCCAGATTTGTTGTCACCATATATTCTTGTTGGGCCTTCTTGTGCGTGATCGAACTCACTTAAAATATATCTTAACTGTATTTCTTGACATGAACTTAAAATATATCTCAACTGTATTGCTTGACATGAACTTGTTGTTGTAGCTAAATACTCAACCTCACATGTTGAAGGGGGTCTATGTCTTTTACCCAACAATTTCATAAATTTGTACAAAATGTGTTTCAGTCAAATATTTAGACCCTTAGAACTAATAATGGAGGGGAGTGTTTCCTAAATAAGTTTAACCAGTACATAAGAGAAGTTAGGATATATCAATAAAGTTTTTTTTATGGATACACCCAAACAAAATGAGGTAATTGAGAAAAAAAAACCTGCCATTTAATGAAAGTAGCTAGATCAATAATGTTTGCAAGTTTTGTTTCTACTTCGTATCTAGGGGAAGCTATTCTTACAGTAACTTAATAAATTGTTCACTCTAAAAAGACTTTATTCAAATCTCCTTTCAGTACCCTTCATAGTTCCTTTTTAAACAATAAATTATCTAATTCTTTGTCCCTAAACGTGTTTGGTTTTTACTACATTTGTTCACAATAAGAAACCTTCCCAAAGTAAATTTGTTGTTAAGGATTTTAAATATATCTTTGTGGGTTATTGTCCAAGAAAAAATACAAGTGCTACTCTCCAATCTAAAAAAATTCTTTTTGACATATGATGTAACCTTTTTTTAATAATCAACCTTACTACCCTAATAACATTTTTCCAAGGGGGTTAGATTTATTAGAGAAAAGTCATTGGGATCTAACAGTTTCTCTTCTAATAAGCAAGAAATCTTTCTATTTCAAAATATATATCCCATAATTTTGTTATTCCAACCCTTAAACAATCAACACTAATACTAGAATCTAACCCAACTCTTAGTCTAGGTCGTCAAAGGGAAGAGCTTATCATTGAAAGCCCTTTAAAGGTTTATGCATGCATGCTAAAAGCTCCTCATCAAGTTAATTATTTAACTTGGAATTTGGTCATGATAGGATCATGAACCTGGATTTGCCATGACATAATCATAAAGGAGTAAGAAATTATACCAAAGATCCAATTTCTAATTTCCTACCTAGTAAACAATTATCTTCTAGTTTTAAGGCTTTTATAGTGAAAATTGATGATGTTGAGATTCCAAAAAAACATTTATGAAGCATTGACTGATCTAACATGAAAAGGAGTTGTATTGGAGGAGATGAGAGCCTTAAAGAAAACAAAATTTGGGAAATGGTTGACTTACTAGGAGGAAAGAAGATAGTTAGCAATAAATTGGTCTTAACTATTAAGTATAAAGCTAATAGGGAAGTGGAAAGATATAAAGCTCTGTTAGTAGCACAAGGATACACACAAACATATGGAATTGAAATAATGAGATTTTTACTCCAATGGTGAAGCTTAATTCCATACTTGCCCTTTTTCTTATTGCAACTAACTTTGAATGGAAAGTACACCAACTCGATATTAAGAATGCATTTTTTACATGGTAATCATGAGGATTAAGTGTATATGAAGGTTCCACTTGGATTTAAAACAAATGAAGAGAAAAATAAAGTTTGAAAATTGAAGAAGTATATATATGGATTAGAGAAATCACCTCAAGCGTATTTCACTCTATTTAGCTCAACTTTGATTTGATTGGGATATCATCAAGTAAAAGTTGATCATACCATATTCATTAAACTGGAGAATTAGGTAAGAGAAGTGTCCTCATGGCATATGTAAACAATATAATACTCAAAGGAGATGATGGAAGTGGAAATTATGAAGCTCAAATGCAAATTAAAGGGAGAGTTTAAAGTTAGATTTAGGACCACTGAATTTCTTTCTTGAAATAGAAGTTACTAGGAGTAAAGAAGTTATTTTCGTTTCTAAAAGAAAATACACTCTTGACTTGATAAAGGAAACATGGAACTTAGGTTGCAACTTATAAGACCCCACTTGAGTAGGTGTGGAAAGGAAAATAATCAAGTAAAGATTCTCTAGTAGATGTAGGTAGATACCAATACTTGGTTGGGAAGTTAATTTACTTGTCCCTTCCATAGGAAGATGTTGCTTATACTGTGAGTGTAGTAAGTCAATACATGCACTCACCTACTCAAAAATACATGGAATTTATGAATCATATCTTAAGATATCTCAAGGGAACAATTAGGAAGGGACTAATTTTTCTAAAAATAGAAAATAGAGGAATTAAACGGTATATTGATATTGACTGGGCTGGAAGTGAAGATTAAAAGTGAATCTCTGGATATTGTACTAAGTTATAGGGAATTTAGTTAAAAAGAGGAGTAAAAAGTAGACAATTATGGCCAGTAGCAATGCTAAGGCAATATCTAGCATTATTGTACAAGGAATTTGTGTGAAGTAATTTGGCTGGAAAGATGGAAAGATTAATGCACTACCTATAACTCACAACAAGTTTTCCCAAATTATATAGTGATAGCAAGTTACATATTAGTATAGTGAATTATCTAGTCCAATATGATCATATGAAACATGCCAGAATTGATCCAAATTTATAAAAGAGGAGCGTAAAAGATTTTTATTATCTGAGTGTAAAAATTTTGAAATTAAACTTTCTTTTACTAGTTCTATTACCTGTCATTCTTTATTATATAGATTATGAAGGATTTGATTAAGATATTTCCATTTTATAATTAGTACATTATTGTATATATAAGAGTGCATAAATTCAATGAAAGAATTATTCAATATTTAAAAACAAAATATCCTTGTTTCAAAGACACCTCCTATTCCAACTTTACTTGCGTCACAATGTACCTTGAATAGCTTATCAAAATATGGTAATGCACAAATAAAAGAAATACATAATTTCTCGTTAAGAATTGCAAAACTATTGGCTGCTTCTTTATCCCACTAGAACTTGTCCTTCTTTAACCATTTTTTCATTGGAGGAACAATATTACAAAAAATTTTAATGAACCTTCAATAAAAGGTTGCTAGGCTTATGAAAGCTATGTAATTTTGACACATTTTTTAGAGTAAGCCAATCTCTTATTACCTTAATCTTAGATATATTAACCTATATTCCATTAGCAGATGCAATATATCTTAAGAGTAACATCTTATTGGTTAGAACAGTACACTTCTTAAGATTGATATATAAATGGTTCTTTTATAGGGTTGTTAGTATTTGTCTTAATTGTAACAAATATTCTTCCTTAGAGGGGCTATATATCAAGATATCATCAAATTATGTCATTAGAAATTTGTCAATAAATGGTATCAACCTCATGCTTTTTTTTGGGTGCATTTGAAAGTTCGAATGACATCACTAACCACTTATACAATCCTTCTTTTGTTTTGAAGCTATCTTTCATTCATCTCCAGACCTGATCCAATTTTGATTGTAGTTTTCCTTCAAATTAATCATTGAGAATCACTGGGCACCATACAATCTATCCATCATGTTATCTAGCCCTATAATTGGGAATTTATAACCCAAAATAGTATTGTTAATGGTTCTACTGTTTACACACATCCTCTAGCTCCCCTTTTTTAGTGTTAATAAGGTAGAAAAAACATAATGGCTCATGCTTTCTTGAATAAATCTCTTTCATAACAACTCTTCCACCTTTGCTTTTATAATCTCACTTTCCTTTGGGTTCATTTCGTAAAGTGGCATACTAGACAAGTTCATGCCTAAGATGAGATCTATATGTTGTTAGGTATCTATCATAAAGTCCAGCCTTTTAGGTATGTTATCAGGCATCAATTTTTTTAAATTCCTCCATCAAAGCGTTAATTGTTAAATAGGTGTTAATGATCAAAGAAAAATTATGGCTTTAATGTAGATTCTCACAAGACCTCTATGAGAAATAACTTGATTTCTTTGAGTTTGTGGAGATTAAACAAGTGCAAACTTCTCAAACCATAACAATTGTGCATTTCTATAGTATTTGTTAGAGGGCATCCTTTAACAAAATTCTGAAATAAGTTATCATCTGCCTTGATTTTGCCAAGCGATACGTTTTTCATATCGAGTAATGTAACATGTTTAGATTGCAACTTAAATCCCTCTAGATTTAAAGTTGTGGATTTAAGTTGTTATTGAACTTAAGACAAAAAGATTAGAAGGAACATGTAATTTTGGTCCTTTAGTATAATCATTGCTATAGAAATTTGCAACTCTTGAACATAGGTGTTGATTGCATAGTCTGTAACATCCCGATACCCATGTTAAGGCTAGAATAGTAAATTATGATAAATTTATGTGAAATTAGGAAAATGCACGTCATGCATAAGGTAATTATGACATACACATTTATTTTGGATATTCATATGATTGTACATGCATTCATTGACATTTCCGGATAAATTGGTTTATAAATGAAAATTGTGGATTTAATTGGAGTGTATTAAATGTGATTTGGTAATTTTTGTATATTTCGGGTATTTTGAAATTTTTAGTGAATTATTTTAAGCTGAAAATTTATTTAGAGAATGTTATTATTATTTTGAAATTTTTGGAAAAATTTGAGAAAAATATTGATTTATGGACCAATGATAGAGTGACACGTGGCAATGATATATATAAGACATGTGGCTGTGTGTTTGGGTGATACATGTGAGACATGCAAGAATACACCTGCTATTGTGTTTTGGTTAGGAAGAGTTGACTGTAACTTCTGTTTTGCATCGAGACGCTCAACTTCGCAACTCTCTTCCTTGCTCTTCATCACCGAATAGGTAATTGTAATTCTCTTTGTGTTATTGATTTCATTATCATTGCTGGAAGAGTTAAATCAACTAAGTGATTTAATTATACTGTGTAAAGAAATATATGCATGTGTGGTTAAGAAATGTACTTTCGATGGTGATGAAAGAATTAAATGAAAGAATATGGATATGTTGTTTTTGCATGTTTGCGGAACAATGGGTTTTAAGATAGTGATGAAGTGAGTTTTGGAACTAGAAGAAAAAAATGCAAAAGTTAGAAAAACGCAGTAGAGAGAGAGGGAGAAAATTTATGAAACTTCGGATGTTAAATGTTTGAAGTGTAATTTGAGTCTAACTTGTTGCCAAGATTTTTCTAGATATGGAAATGTAGAATGGATGGTTTAGAAGTAAGAAACTTAAACAAGAAAAAAAAGAAAAAGAGAAGAAGTGCAGTTTGGTGAAGAAGATGATGAATAGTATTGAAAAATTTCTGGTTTTGGCATTTGTAACTAATGCTGCATTTTAAGTTGTTTTAGCATAAGATAAGTTGCATGGTTGTAAAAGTGAATAAGAGGGATAAATATAAGGGTATAAGTTTGTGATGATGAATTAAGTAGAAGAGAGGAAGAAGATGGAGGAGTGTTGCTGCAAAAATGTGGAGAATTACGTTCAAAAATGTGATTCTACAGTAAAAGGGTGGTAGTTGCTTGTATAAGTTTATGAACAGAGTATTTTATTGAACAACCCTAAGTCTTTTGCCTATAACTTTTTATCCGAACTCCAAATAACTTGAAACTTCGATCAATGGATTCCTAAAACATTTTCCTTTCTCTCCATAAAATTTAGAGTTATCTAAATTGATTTGAAAGTGATTGATAGGATGAAAGTGTGGAAGTTTGTTGGAATGTTATGAACCAGAAATTTTCACGATCATGCTTCGGTTTTCTAATTATAACTTGAGCTTTAGATTTCTGAATGAGTTTATTTTTGAATCATATTAAAATAGAGACATATGTTTACAACTTTTGTGAAGAAGTCAAATTTTAATTCTGTCTATAAGATTTTCAAAATTGGCATG
Organism: Erythroxylum roigii; assembly: GCA_027576455.1. Lineage (NCBI taxonomy): Eukaryota > Viridiplantae > Streptophyta > Magnoliopsida > Malpighiales > Erythroxylaceae > Erythroxylum > Erythroxylum roigii. The sequence continues at coordinate 5,785,847 of JANZXV010000210.1, forward strand.
AAACTGAGTTTTAGCTTAGGCTGTAGCATTACCAGGGACGTAAATCATGTCCTGAGGTTATTGAATAAACTATATTTATGTGAGCCGAATTAGGCTAAGTTGTCTACACCAAA
>JANZXV010000210.1:5819385-5829974 GCA_027576455.1 Erythroxylum roigii
TCTGGTTTTACTACTACTGTTGTGTGTGTTCTGTGTTTGTTCTGTGGTTGTGCTGGTTGATTTATAGTGCAGGTTCTGTGTTGTTTGGGTAGCTCTACGGTTAGAGAAATTGGTCTCTAACATAATTCTTTCAACTAAGAGACAGTTATGGACACGGCATTAAAAACAACATTGGTTCTTGACCAAGGAGGAGAAATTATTTCATTTATTTGAAAAGCAGAAATTACTTCATTTATGTGAAAAGCACTTTGATTATTATGACCAAAGAAATAAAAGAACGCCAAAATAATGGATTAAATTCAAATTCGATTTCTAAGGCAATCCTAAAACTCTTCAACAATTCAGGACAAGATGAGACCATTTTATGGCATTATTTAGTGGAAAAAATAGTCACATTGTGTTCATTTCACCACTGAGAAAAATGTTAAAATCACTTTATAGAAATCTAGTGTTTCATTTAAGAGGGAAGTTACTTCATCGGGGAAATGATAGGATGCTTTTAAGACAAAAATGCTCAACAAGATAACTGTGCAGAAAAGCAAGGCCACTGTGTTTGTTTATGCACCACAGTTACAAAATAATGCTAGATTTTAGCAAATAATCATTGGTACTTGATCCAAAAGTGAGTATTTCTACCTCATGCTCACCTTAAACATAGAAAGGTTAGCTGCAATTTGACTAAAAGCTTGTGCATTCTGTTCCAGGAGATGCTTAGCTGTACGATTTATTCCTGAGACACGGGAGTAAGTAAATACATCAACAAACACAACCTATTTTCAACCAAATATTCAGAAATCAAATGAATTTATGATAGATGCTTTCCAGAAAAGTGAGTATATAAAACAGAAAGGGTGTGATACAGAACAAAATTAAGAAAATAAAAAATGGGTTATTGAACTATATACAGCAATCAAGACATTCAAATACAGCCAATCGATGAACACTTTTTCACTCTCCTTTTCTGCATCCAACACAAGTCACTTAAATATCGATTTCTTTTTGAACATATTGAGCACCAAACTAACTTTCAGTCTTGAAGTCTAACTAGTTATCAGCCAAAAAGTTGGTGTAGCCAGTGAGGGTAAAGTATGAAATCGTAACATGGCAGTCCATTGATAGCTGGAAAAGGTAAAAAGGTATTATATTTTGGAACCAGAACCAAGTAAAGGTAGGTTAGCTACCTAGAAAATCCAAATCAAATTGTAAAATCAGCCAAACAAGATCTCTTAGCATTGAAACTCACAATCAAATAATTTCCTCTTCAGTTTAAACTTTCCCCTCTTAAATTGCTCTGCTATCCACGTCAAACTGCCTCCTAGCAAAAGGGTCATAATAATAATACAAGAGTATCCTCGCCACAAAAGAGAACCAAGGACATTCAGATCAAGACCAGTTGTCCTCAGCTTCAACAGAAGCACTGAGACAATAATACTGCAGTTCAGATATTGAAGCATAGATTTTTAGTCCTTACCTTACTGATACTTGTAAAAGGAATAACTAAATGAGTCCGATATAGGACAAAAAAGAATAAGCAAACTATTAGATTTCCATATTAGAACTTGAACTAATTTCCATCAGCATCCCGGGAGTTCACCACTCCAAGGTTATGCTACTCAGAGAAAAAATGACAAAAACAACGGCAAAGAGTTATATCTTAGGACACATAATGCTCTGAATCTGTGTGCCAGTTGTCTCTGTTATGCAAAGTTATATTCTTTATGGCACTGGTTCAGTAGTATAGAAGGTATAACTAGATAACTTAAAAAATAAAGAGCCTGAGAAAGAGATAGAGAGGTGAAAATTGACAGCAGAGTCTGAGCTACCTAATGCAAAAGCACACACTCAACAGTACATTTAATGAAATGTTCCAGCTGTTAATTCTTACCTTCAAAAAAGTTAGGCTCTCTCTGGTCCATATGCAGACGATAACCAGTCATGCTCTGTGGCACAGTAGAACTCAAATTCATCTTTGAAGATGATTCCACCATCTTATCCTGAAGAAGCACGATCTTGAGGATACTGGTTTTTAAATCAATATGACATCCTAAGCACGATAATTGGTTCAATGAACTAAAGCATAAATCAGATATTCACTGCTTATATTAGAAAATTATCATTCTAAGAACCCAGTTGAGTTAATCTTAGCACAAACACTCATGCCAACAATTACCAGAACTCTGTTGCAATAACAATGTTGCAATAACAAACAAAAGCACTACACAATACCAGCAAATCTCATGGATCCTTGCAATTGCTGCACAAATTGAGTACAGAATGATAAACATCAAGATGCTTAATAACTGATACTTGACATCCTACATACTGAAATCCCCAGAAGATTGTGAAATCAAAGTTGACTGAAAAACAAAGTATATGTTGAATTACGTCTTAACATGGCATGGCACCTTAAGCTTGGTCAAAAAGCAAACACCAGCCTATGTTGATAACTTGGAGATAACAGAAAATGAAAACTAAGAGGTAAGGATATTAAAAAAGTGTCTTATACAATATGTAGTTCAAAACGGACATCAATGGCTATTTTGCACTTATAACCAGATAACCATACCTATCTATAGAGACAATTAAGTGTTAGTTGAATCCTAGAGATTTGGCCTCTTGAGGTAAATTGATGTCATAGACCAAGTATTTGATCTCTATTATACAAGTTAGAAAAGTTTTGTGATGCATGCACCATACATAGAAAAGATTGCTAATTCTGTCCCTCCTTCCTTTTACCCTACATTGCTCATGTTTTCTGTTTGTAATAACACATAATCTGGCATTTTGTAACTTCCAATAATTGTATAATTCCAGTGATGAAAATGTGGAGCAGGGGAGGTTGCACACTCTCAGAAATCTAACATAAAGTAATAAACATTATCAGTCAATTAAAATTTTATATCATATTTGAAGAATTTAAATTGTTCACAAAGGAAAAAATCAAATATGTACAAATTCTCAGATATTGTGTTCAACTAAAAATTTTTCGATTATGAAAATGGGTGTTTCCTGAACCAGCTCACTATCTGGGTCCCTTCTGTTTCAGTTCAACCAACCATTTCACTCTAAGATCTTCAACCAGATTGCTCTGTCTTGTTTGAACCAGTGGACCCCTATACCAGTGGTGAGTGAATTGCTTAAACAATATATTTGCAACTTTATTATTTCAATGCATTCAACTATGGAACAAAGCACATACAGAACACAACAAAAAGAGAAAAGAGTAAGTTTATTCGTCAAAGAATCATACATACCTTACGATTACTGATTTTTTTTCCAGAATGGCATTCTTCTGCTTTCCTTCTCTTTCTCTGCAGAAGTGATGTAGGGAAAAGGTTAAAACAACATATTTAACAAACAAATAGATTAAACTGGGTGATTAGAACTGGAACGGATGTAGGACTATAGATGTCCAAGGAAAACTTTGTCCATTCCAAATTAAAAATAACAAGATATCAGATTGCCATCTAATTTCTAGGTACTTAGGTTTTCATGTGTACTAGGAAACTAACCATGAAAAGGAAACTTTATCTAACTAATAAGATATAAGAAACAGAGTCTAATAAAAACACAAGAAAACTGAATCTATTGGGCGACCAATTAAATCTGTCCAAAATTTGTTCCATATTCCAATCTAGAATTAATTCAGCCTGGCATCAACCTCGGGTTTGAGAAGAATTTCGCTTTGACGAGTAGAACTTGACATATTCCTGTCAAATGTCTGAATCAGTTTGTTTCAGCTCGTCTTTAGCAATCCAAGTGCTTTCAGCCACTTTAACAAAGATCTTCGAAATGAATTGCCACGCCTTGATTGTGCCTCCTTGACATCTAATACATCTTTAAGTACCTTTTGCAAGGGGCAGCTGCTGAGCTTGAGTTTCAATCGTAGGTTCAGTATATAAACACTTGCTCACCTTCAAATTAATGTTAATTTGCAGCAAAAGAATAGGCTGAATTACCGTCTTTTAGGGAGGCCTTCATGAATCTTTTGAATATGGTCAGAAAAAACTTCCCCTTCATAACTCACCCTCGCTTCTCGTGGTAATGACACCAAATCAAATACATGTTCATGTTTCAATCCTCAAATATCCTACTTTTGCAACTAAGTGCCTTTCTTGTTTCCTCACATTTCTCCATTGACTTTAACTCTTCTTGACGTTGAAAGATGCTATGTAAAACAGCAGCAAAATTCATTATAGCATCTCTTGCAACTAATCACGAACCAAGAGAAGTGCCAGAACTAAGGGGTGTGGAACGCTAAGAGGATAAGAAACCTTTTCCTTCAATTTGCCCCTGCGAATAAAATTCGGCTTTAACAGATTGCCAGAACTAAGGGGTGTGGAACTCTAAGAGGATAAGAAACCTTTTCCTTCAATTTGCCCCTGCGAATAAAATTCAGCTTTAACAGATTGTTTAAGGCCTATCTTGTCTAAAAGCCGACAGAAGCTAATACACAAATCTTCTATGATAGAACATAGCTGATAAGTAGGCCCATGGAAGTACTCGGTAATTTCATTAGCGGAAGACCAGATGACAAGAGATTTCAAAGCATATGCAACCTTATACTGGGCTTCCTGATGAGCTCACAGCATTTCCTCCACTGGTCCATGATTAGTACCTTGTTTCTTCTGTCCATTCAGCAAAGCAACCTCTTATGATACTCATATTTCATGATTTCAGCAGCCTCGGTCATAAATTGCATGAATGTATTTGGAGAGATATTTGTTGCCGAAACTAACTGAATCTGATCATTATTTTGAGTAGCATGCATACCATCACCAAGAATCTTATTAACACCATACTGCAGTATTAGTAAATTGTCATTCATGTTTCCATCACATCCACAAGTTTATTTTGTAATCACTGGAATCATTGTAGCCTTCATTATACAAAAATAATCAGAAGTTAGATCAGTTCCAATTCTTCCATGTTCCTTCTCCTTACATTCTTCACATAGTCACCTACTTTCTTACTTTTGACATTACCTGGTCAGTGCATACCCTTTTATTTAAGAGGATACAAAGTTGGCCTCTTATTAATCCAATAAAAGGAAAACGTGTCATTTTGTGAATCATGTTATGGTCAAATAACCATGACCTACCAACAAGAACAAGCCCATCATTCATTGGTGCCACATCACATAAAGCTTCACCCTTCAACTTGTCTCCCATAGGAAAATTTCACCAAACATTGAGATGCAACGGGTAGTCAATGCCCTTCCTTTAGTCAACCAATTTTATATGGATGTGGATGTTAAGTTATTGAAAACCCCAACTTGTCTATGTCCTCCTTTGAAATAATATTTTCCATACTACCACTACCAATAACAAAATCATAAACCTTCCCTCACAATCAACTTGTCTTCAAAAAGAACATCTTCAATCCTTGTCATCCTCAATAATCATCTTAATCATCACTTGTTAAACCACTATAGACTCCCCTTTCATTGGCTGAACTTCAACATCCTCCATCTCTCCATCATCTTCATCATAATTTGATTCTATTTCTTCCTCAAGTTCAGCCAATTTACCCTACGTTGTGAGTAAGTGAAAGAAACGTGACCCTTCTCTCCACGAGTGAAACACTGAACTTGGGCATTGCTGCCACTTTTAGTTCCTGTGAACCAGCACTCTTTTGCCATATATGACACTGTATTCTTGCCATTTTCCCCTTTCACCAGTAGTTGCACTACCACCGACCTTGCTGGTTGTGGTAGCTCCCAATTTTTTTCATTCATTTGAGAAGCATGTCCAACTCCCAAATTGCCATGACAATTGCTTCCATGAGTGGGCTTCATAGCATCATGACATAACACATTTTTCAGCAGCCAAAAGCATACTGTCGAGCATCCTCAATATTGTGTAAATTAGTTACTTCCACCTTATCTCGAATAGATTAATTTAGACCAACAACATAATGCAAAGCTAGTTGTTCACTGTTCTTCCTCCATCCAACTCTAATGGATAATTTGTTGAACTCAGATGTGTAATCCTCAACTGACATGGTTTCTTGCCGCAGAAAATCAAACTTCTCGTACAACTCCTTTGTATAATTAGCTGACAAAAATTGTTTTCGCAACTTCATTTTCATTTGTTTCCAAGTGTTGAAAAGGCTTGCCTTTTCATGCATGTTGCTCTTCAACTCCCTTCTACCGTTGAAGTGCAGTACCCTTCAGTTTAATCTTCGAACAGCCCCTTTCAACATTCTTCCGTGGTTTCCCATTCAAAAAGAGTTTCTAAGCTAGCCTCCCAATCTAAATAATATTTCACATGCAATTTACCATGAAAATCAGTAACTTCAATCTTGATTCCTCCGCCATTCAATTCAAGTGCATGGAGCAACCGTTCTACCAATCCACCTTGTGCCGCTCAGTATGTGAATCCAATTCGGTTATCTTCTTCCATTGCCTCCCCAGTCTCAGAAGCTTCCAATTTTTCAAGTGATTCGTAGTTGCCTTCCAAATTCTTCCCAGGCTTTCATAGATTCCTGACATCTTAAGGCTTGTACAACCCGAGTTAAGCCTAAAATCATGCGTCGAAGCTTACCATATCTGTTTGTTGTGACTGGTTATCTCTACAATAACGTCTACCACGATCCATTATAGTTGCTAAGCTAAAATCCTTGAAAGTGAATAAGAACTATTGCTCTAACACCACTTGATGTAAGGAAAAGGGTTAAAACAACAAATTTAACAAACAAATAGCTCAAACTGGGTTATTAGAACTGGAATAGATGTTTGGACTATAGCTGTCCAAGGAAAACTATGTTTAATTCAAACAAAAAATAATAAGATATATAGCTGTCCAAGGAAAACTATGTTCATCTGTCCTATTGGAATTCACCTCAAAAAATGAGTAAACTTATGTTCATCTGTCCTATTAGGAACTAACTATGAAAAGGATATGTAACTAGTAAATATTAGAAACCAAGTCTAATAAAAACACGAGAAAACTGAACCTATTGGATGAGGAATCAAATCTCTGATATTTATTCCCTATTAAAAAAACTGATTAGAATTAATCCAGCTCCTGCATCAAAAAGGTTTTCAGCGTTACATCATAATCGAATAGACTGATCTTAGTTCCTTTGCAGTGATGCAAATGCTAAAATATTTGGTGACTCTAAACTTTCTGTTGGAGACACACAAAAAATAAATAAAAAAACATAATATCCACTGTTAATCATTTCTTTTTTTACTTTCGATTTCTACAACACTAAATGGCTACTATTTGAACCTCCCCATTAAAGGTATCATTTAGAAGAATTTTTTTAAGGCAGCAAACAATAGCAGCAGTTTACATGTAAACCATCTGGAAGTAAATGTGTGGGACAGAGATAGAGAAGAGGAGGGAAGAAAGAGAAAGAAAAAGATAATAATAATTAGCTAATGAACTATTGAGTTTGGTAGAACCTGACGTTTGCAGATATTGCAACATAACTTCTATAGGAAATTGAGGTTATGAATTTTAAAAAAAAATATGAGAAATATAAAAGAACCACATTATCAAAGATTTAAAATATCAAAAGCAGCCAAATCATTAAAGATTTAAAATATCAAAAGCAGAAACATTTTGGCAGTCGAATGGAATTAATAAAGCATCAAAAATACAGTATCTCTGAGGAGAAAACAAGATAATCTACCGTCATCCATCTACACCTCAATGCAACATCACGTACAGTTTTGTCACGCAATGTGGCTGCGATCTTTATGTACTTCATAATAGTTGGTTCATCAGCATATCTGAGTATTGAAGTATAAAGAGATCCAGAAAAAGTAAATTAAACTACAAACTCAGAAAAGTAATTCTACTTAAGATCCTGTAAGACAAACATGCTATAAAAACTTGTCTAGAATATTGTATCAACCAAATCACAAAAATCTTGATCAAATGGCCAGTATGGATACAGATGTTATGATTCAGTTTACCAAATTATGATCATAACTGGAAGCTACAAGCAAAAAGCTCTATATGTGTGATCTGAAAAAGCAAATACAACATACTTTTGAATCAATAGAGCTAGAACTTTGATACCCAGATACCAACTACTTCACCACAGACAGTAACCGGGGAGTATGAAATCCAAGATCCGCTAAAAATGAGGCACCTCCAGATTTACAAAACCATTGCGCAAGAAGAACTTCCCCAACAATCCATAGGCATCATATACTTCAAAAAGCCAGTATAAATACCCATCTTAACGTATCCTGTCCACTATGTGACAGTGAAGCAAAACAGTAACACTCGCACACACTAACGTATAATCTAAAGCCGTGTTGAATTCAACTTTTAAATTTTCGCTTGTTTTCCCTTCCTGAAGGGTAGGTTTTGAGTTTTGAATTAAGATCATATAGAAAGGATACCGTTCAGTGATTTTCACAGAGCTTACTAAAAAAAGTCATACATGCAAAATACAAGATGCGTTTAAGAGTATAGTATGGAAAAGATGAAAAAAGAAGACAACCCCGAAAGAAATTACGCACTTGAGAAGGCCTTGCTCTAATTTGTATTGTTCATCAACTGACCACTCAACGGCCAAGCCAGTGTCATGTTTGAACTCAGGAATAGAATCAAGAACAAGAGGAGAACCAGAACAATTGTTAGCTTGGACCTGAACCAATCCAATACTGCTGTTAATCATGCTTGAATTACCAGGAATCATCATGCTCGTCGAAGAAGAGCTAACTCTACCAATTCCAAAGTCACGCCTCGTAGAATTAAACTCAGAGTTGCTATTTATTGCGGCCGATTGAAAAGTTATAGCATGTCGGAGGAGAGCGGAATTCAAGGTTCCACCTTGAAGAAACCCTGTATTTGATTCCGCAGCCATTTTCCTATCCAAAAGGTCTGTTTCTTTTCTACAACGCCATGCTCACCCGACAAAACCCATCGACGAAATCAACCAGAAGATTCAAATTCATATGTAACCCACTTTGGATTAGTTCCCAAAAACTCTGTAAATGAAATTAAAATTCATAGAAAATAAGAATGGTCAAGAATTGAACCTTCAAAATCATAAAAATAACGACAACAAAGATAACTAATTGAAGCAACCGCCAAAAACTTAACACCCAAAACAAAGGGAAATTCAGCTAATAACACAAACATAAGAACATCTCAAAAACCCCACAAAACACACCCCTAGATTCCCTCAAAAAGAAAAACATGGGATGTACTTCTGACAGAATGAATCAGTGTCCAAAGAACAAAGCTCCAAATGACACCAAAAAAAGAAAAAGAGACGGCCTCAAACAGAACCCAAGAAACAAGAAAAAAGGAAAATAAAAAGAAGGAACGTGTGTGATTGTAGAGAAAGAAGAAAGATGGTGGGGGTGGGGGTGAGGTTACCTTTTGAGGGCTCTACTTTCCGACGAAGTTCTAATTGGGTTATTTCAGCCACCCCAAGCTTTTGGCTTTTCTCTATCACTTAACGCTTGCTACTTGCTCACTCAGCAGCACCCACTCTCCCTGTCTCTCTCTCTCCTTCCCTCCCACACAAAAACACAAACACCTACAAAACAAAACCACACTGTACATGGGGTGTCGCTACTCTTACTTTTCGTGCGATATAACTCTCTAGAGAGAGACAAGCGAGGGATAGCAGCTCAGTCTCAGAGGCAGAGCCTCTTCACCGATAGCTTATAGAACAGAAAAGAAAAAAATGGATTTTCTGTTGGTTTCTTTCTTCTCCTCCTCCTTTTAGTACCTGAAAAGTCATTTATAAATAAAATATACGTTCAGATCTTGGAATTCAGCAACAGTGCGAATCCCCACAAGCATTTGATGCCAATTATTGTGGACTCTCCTCTCCTCCCCACATTTTATTTCTTTTGCCTTTTCACTTTCTATTTTATTGTTGTTGGTTTGCTTGCGTGGATGCCATTTTTAGTTAGTCTTGTAGCAATCGGTAAAGTCATTTCTCCGTAACTCGAAAGTTATAAGATTATGTTATTGAAATAATCTCTTTGTAAAACACAAAAAATGCTACATAACGACTTTCTCTTTATCTTCGCAAAATGCAAGTATTGATTTATGACCTTCTCCTAATCTTCGCACAAAAGTTATAGGATTATGTTATTGAAATAATCTTTTTGTAACGGGGCTTCCTTTGGCTAGTTGGGAATGGGGCGGACATTTCTTTTTGGAATGATCGTTGGGTCGGTGACTGTCCTTTACATCAACAGATAACCCAGATCGATAGTCAGGACCACCACTTAATGGTCGGAGACGTTCTTAACGACCAACACAGGTGGGATATCTCTAGCTTACACACACCCTTGGGGCCAAGATTGCTTAATTCTATCATTGCTGTCCTTGTCTCTCGATCACGGGTGTCCCCAGATTCGTTAATTTGGGGGGAGACGACCTCTGGTCATTATACGGTGAAATCCAGATACGAGTTTATTACTCGTTTGCCTTTTCCTCCAGATCCGCGCATGCATTGGCCGAGGATTTGGTCTCTTACGCTGCGTTTGGTTAGCGTCTCTGGTAGCTGGAGACGAGACGGAACAGAACGGGACGGAACAGAAACTGGAGACAGAGAGCTGTTTGGTTGATGGTGGACAGAACAGAGAATCTTGTCTCCGTCTC
>JANZXV010000210.1:5833970-5845134 GCA_027576455.1 Erythroxylum roigii
CACGGTTGCACCAAACGTAAACACAGCCCTCACTGCTCGCGATGTTTGGGATACTCTTGCAGCAACTTATGCTCTGCCATCACGTGGCCACATCAAGCAGTTACGTGATCAAATTCGGCGTCCTTCACAGGTTGGTCGCTCCATCTCCGAATACATGAATTTTATCCGGAATAAAGCCGATGAACTTGCCATTCTTGGCAAACCCGTAGATCAGGAAGATCTTATTGACAGCATCCTAGATGGTCTCGATGAAGTCTACAAACTAATTGTTGATGCTATGCATGCACGAGACACTTGTCCCTTCTATACTGAATTGCTTGAAAAACTTCTCAATCATGAAGTTCTTCTTCGGCAGAACAACCTCCTGCCTTCGCCTGCTATGCCTATCAACGTCAATGCCACCAACACATCTGCTAGAGGAAAGCCGTGGCGGTCTTCTGGACATGTATCCTCTGCAACTCCAAGAGAACGTTCCACTGGTCTCCAATCTTCAGGTCCTCGCCGTCCGTATCAGGGCTATTGTCAAGCCTGTGGGATCCAAGGTCACAAGGTCCTTCAATGTCCCCAGTTTGGTCACTTGTTTGGACAGTCTACTCCTGCTGTCACTGGACCTCGACCATCTCCTCCCTCTTGGTCCTCTACTCCCAGAGCAGCTACACCGTGGCAGCCCACTGCCCATTTTGCCGCTCCTCTCTAGCCTCCGGATCACACCTGGCTACTTGACAGTGGCGCTAGCCATCATGTTACAGCTAATCTGCAAAACTTGGCTCTACATACTCCATATCAAGCCTTGGATGATGTTCGCCTTGGTGATGGTTCATCCCACTCCATAACCCACACTGGTTCCTCTACTCTTCCCTCTTCCTCTCATCGTCAGTTTACCCTTCATAATGTGTTATGTGTTCCTTCTTTAAACCGTAACTTAATTTTAGTTGCTCAATTCTGCTCTACAAATCATGTGTCCATTGAATTCACTCCTTTTGCTTTCTTTGTGAAGGATCTAACAACAGGCACAATACTCCTGAAGGGTCTTCTTAAACATGGCTTGTATGAGTGGCTCTCAATTTCCAATTATGCTGCTCCAGTGCTGCATCTCACTAGTGTGCGTGCGCCGCTCTCCTTTTGGCATAGTAGACTCGGACATCCTGCTTCTGTCATTGTTCGTCATGTTGCTCAAATTTTCAAAATTCCTTTTTCTTCTGTTTCTGATAATAAATCTTACACTGCTTGTCTAAGTAGCAAAAGTCATAAATTGCCATTTTATTGGTCTACATTGACATCTAATCATCAATTGGAACTTATTTATTAGGATGTGAGGACTTCTCCGCTTGTGTCTGTTGACCAGTTTAAGTACTATGTAGTTTTTATTGATCACCATACTCGATATATTTGGTATTTTCCGCTACAAAGAAAGTCTGATGTTTTGCCTGTTTTTAAAAAATTCAAACTTTTAGCTGAAAATTTGTTTTCTACCACAATCAAAACACTCTATAGTGATAACGGTGGGGAGTATCTCGCCATGTCCTCCTTTTTATCTGACTCGGGCATATCTCACTATACTAGCCCACCTCATACTCCGGAGCACAACGGCATTGCCGAACGTCGTCATAGACACATAGTTGAAACTAGGCTTTCATTATTACACCAAGCTCACATGCCACTTTCCTATTGGAACTATGCTTTTTCAACCGCTGTATACTTAATAAATAGATTTCCAACCCCAACTATAGACATGGACTCTCCTTATCTTCGTCTATTCAAGCGTCCACGACATTACGAAAAATTAAAAGTCTTTGGTTGCCTCTGCTTTCCTTGGTTACGTCCATACTCTCCTCACAAACTAGCTTTTCGTTCCAAAACTTGTGTTTTTCTAGGCTATTTAACATCACAAAGTGCTTACTTATGCCTTGATTTATCCACCTCTCGTATTTTTACCTCCCGACATGTTCGTTTTGTTGAAAGTGACTTTCCTATGCAATCAGTTACACCATCCCTTCCTCGTCCGGATGATGGTACTCTGGACTCCTGGCTCCGCCCATTTTATATTCTGCCTACGTCTACCACTCCTGACAATCAGGTTCCAGACTCTCGATTGCCTACTTCCACCACACACCCTCCAGTATCCAGCTCTTCTTCCAACATGGAGAATGCTCTACCTTCTGACCATTCTATCCTCCCTCCATCAGCACCTAACACCCATCGCATACAGACCCGATCAAAAAATCACATTCACAAACCAAATCCTAAGTTTGCATACTCCATCACCTCTAGCTCTCTTCATCATTCTGAACCTCACAACATCACCGAGGCTCTTCAAGATGTCAAGTGGCGCTCTGCCATGGCTGAGGAATTTGATGCCCTCATCCGCAATGGTACCTGGGAATTGGTACCACCGGAGGAGGCAACCAATCTTGTTGGCTGTAAATGGATATTCTGAACTAAATATCTTTCCAATGGCAATGTTGACAGGTACAAAGCTCGTCTGGTGGCTAAGGGGTTTCATCAATGTCCTGGGGTTGACTACCACGATACCTTCAGTCCAGTCATCAAACCTACCACTATCCGAATTGTTTTGACTATTGCGGTTAGCAAAGGGTGGAGTCTTTGACAACTAGACGTGAATAATGCCTTCCTCCAAGGTCGACTACATGAAGATGTCTACATGACTCAACCGCCTGGCTTTGTTAACAAAGATGCTCCCACATATGTCTGCAAACTGCACAAAGCCATTTACAGTCTCAAACAGGCGCCTAAGGCCTGGTACTCTGAACTATGGAAATTTCTTCTGACCTTAGGATTTCTCAATTCTAAGTCGGACATGTCATTATTCATCCTTCATCGGTCTGGCATTTAGATGTATGAGTTAGTCTATGTTGATGACATTATTGTCACTGGTCCGGATCCTACCTTGGTTCAGCAATTCATTAACAGTGTCTCTACCAGGTTCTCCATTAAAGATCTTGGTCCACTGACTTAGTTTCTTGGCATTGAAGTCTTTCCACATCGCACAGGTCTACTTCTCTCCCAGCGCAAGTACATTGTTGATCTTCTCACTCGGGTCCATATGCTTGACTCCAAACCAGCCCTTACTCCGATGGCAACTAACTCACCACTTCAGCTCATGTCAGGTTCTCCATTTCAAGATCCGTCTGAATATCGTTCGATCATAGGTGGGCTTCAGTATCTTACACTTACTCGCCCTGACATTGCCTTCGCTGTGAATAAGTTGTCTCAATTCATGCATCATCCAACATCACTTCATTGGCTTGCCGCTAAACGACTCCTTCGCTATCTTCGTGGCACATTGGACTTATCTCTTCCTATTCGGAGAACTCCCTCTCTTGCTCTGCATGCCTTTTCTGATGCGGACTGGGCTGGCAATCGTAATGATTACACCTCCACTGGAGCTTACTTAGTGTTTCTTGGCAGCAGCCTCGTCTCCTGGAGCTCCAAGAAACAACGCACTGTTGCCAGATCATCCACCGAAGCTGAATATTGGTCCGTGGCCTCCACTGTTGCCGAATTGCGCTGGGTATGCTCTCTACTGACTGAACTTGGGATTATTACTCCCACTAGGCCTGTGATTTACTGTGATAATATCGGCACTTCTCACCTTTGTTCGAATCCGGTGTTTCATTCTCGTATGAAACACGTTGCCATCGATTTTCACTTTATTCGAGAGCAAGTCCAGTCAGGTTCCCTACGAGTTACGCCTGTCTCCTCCAAAGATCAACTCGCGAATGCCCTTACCAAACCACTATCTCGACCACCGTTTCTTCTGTTCCGAGACAAGATTGGACTCTCCTCTAGGAGCTCCATCTTGAGGGGGCTATGAACTGTAGATAACGTGTGTGTATTCTCCACGATTTTCTCTACATCAGTTGTAATACGTATAATATATCTTAACCATTTTATCATGTATCTTAACCAAGGTTTAAAAAACCGGACCGGACCGGACGGTCCGACCGGAAATGATCGGAACCGGCCATTCGGTCTTTAATAATAACCTTTCAGTTTAAAAACCGGCCGGTTCATCAGAGAACCGGCCGGGTTTCTTCGAACCGGTTATTTAATAACCGGATGAAACCTCTTGCTCTCCAGTCTTCTGTTTTGCTCTCTTCTCTCTTCTCCATCGCCGATCCTGTCTTCTCTCATCTCTCTTCTCCATCGCCGCTTCTCTGCTCCGATGCCTCCATCGCACCAAAATCAGCTCTATTGTTTCCAAAATTTGCTCCGATGCCTCCATCTCTGTCGATCGCATCTTCGCCGTTTCGTACATGCTTGTGGGTCTCCTATGTTTGGTCGTTATCGTGTTCTACGTTCACAGATCTGATGCTTATGTTAGAATCAATGTTGGTCTTGCGTTGTTCGTTGTGTCTTTGCTTGTTGTTCCGATTATGGATGCGGTCTATATAAAGGGTCGGGTCGGGTTGTATGATGGGTTTTATGTGACCATCACAGCCGTGGCAACATTTGAGGTTTTGGGAAATGGGTTTGGCAACATTTGAGGAAGCCTTGACAATTTTAAGGGAAGCGATGGTCTGGCTAGTAGACAAGTGGGGTTTTAGAGGTTTGTTAAAATGTAAAAAGGAAAGTGAAGAAGATGAAGACGAAAACGAAGAATAAGAAGAAGAGTGGTTAGAGGAAGGTGTCCTGAGATGAAGGAAGGAAGCAGCTAGAGTGGAGTTCATGGTTGATTGGCTTGAAGAAGAAGAAGAAGATGGGTTGATGCTTGGTGGTTTCAAATTGGCTTGGGAAAGTGTGAGCGGGGTAGGTGTTGAATGACTGACCTTGTTGACAATTAATAATTTTGTGTAGAACTTCAGTCCAAAGGCGGCATATAATTATGAATGCCTACTTGATAAACTCGCATAATTTAATACCGATTATGCAATCTTTACATGTACATATCATGGTGGGAAGAGACACTCTGATTCTTGTTTCTCCATTCCTACTACCGGTGCCAACAATTTCTTAAACGGAACATGCGAGTCTTCTCCTTATCTTAACAGGCGACGATACGTTCCCATGGTGTACAAGTTTGTTGCAGGCAAAGGCAGTTACAGCAACACTATACAGTATGATTTTATGTATTTCTTTCCTAAAACATTGCAAAGTTAAAAAACTTAACTTGACAACAAATTAGTAATTTTTATATTACAAACTAAGTAAAATCTGAATTTAAATAATTTAACCTACTCCGTGGCGACGGGACTTTCAAAGACAATACAACATCCAACATTGTCCCAAGATAACTAACAAGTAGTGCCTCCTTCAGAAAGGACGGTGATCCAACAGTAACAACGTCCCAAGTAGAGGAAATGGTATTGGCATGCTTTGATAAGATGAATTGACCAAAGACAGGGGTATCCACAAATGGCCAATAGTGTGCATTTTTCAGCCATTGACAAACATCAATTCATATCTGTGCTGATAAAATATTCATCGGAAGTCGGAAGAAAAGAGACTACCCTTTGATGCATGTACAAAAAGGACAAAAACGGAATCCATCAGGCCTTTTTACTGATGGTGTTTTTTCAACAAATTAATATTACGTTCCTAGCCTCTTTGTACCGCACTCCGAGCAGAACTTGGAGGTCTCTCTCAAATATGGAGCACCACATTCATCACAAAACTTTGCAGGGCTTGTTGGCTGCAATCAGTTAACAATGAGTGAACAAGTAAAACATTAGAACAAGTATACCAGCACTGTCAAATCAAACATTTTTGAAATATACATAAGAAGATATTGACCTGCTTGGGCTATATCTTTGAATTAACAACAAAATTATTCTAGTCCCAATATCAAAGGACATTTGATTTTAGCCTTTCCTGTTTCTTTTTCAGAAAGTTCGTAGTTGTAATGAGATGTACCAAACCGGTGCCAATCTTACAAATACAAAAACCAACATCAAAGATGATTTCAATAACAGGACCCACCCCAACAATAATTAAAATGACGTTATCAGAGAAGCTTTTATATGTCAACTACAATTTGCCATATAACATTTCATACCAGATTTATTCATGTATCAGTTGCAAGTTCAGCAATTTAGAAGGCCTATACTGACAGGAAAATCATATCACTGAGCACTAATTTGGATCACCTGTTAGTTCACAATCAATAACAATTTCACCCGTCCCACAGGGCACATTTCCCACCCATCCAAAGTAATCTTACTACTAAAGGGAACCTCCACTCACAGGAAGAAGCATTTCTGCAGGCTATCTATTTCAATAGTAAATTGTGTACGTGCATGCAATTTATTATCTACTTTTGTGTTCTACACGCATATAAAAGGATCAAAACACTTTTAGTTCTGCACTGAAATTTTTTTTTCAGTAAAATGGATTAAATGAATTTCAGTTTTTGATAATTTTAATCAAGCAGATAAACTCAGTATTGCCTGCTGTAAAGCCAGGAATCTTATAGGTTGCAGTCACTAAGCAGTTGATTTAAGGTTTTAAGAACTCCATTTGCAATAAATTTGGAGATCATTATTTCACAGCTCCTGCCTAGCATTTCTACCAAAGGGACCATAATCAGGTAAAAGCATTTTCACAAACTTTGAGCACATCTACCTAAATGGCAATCACAAGTTTCAATATTTCAAAATAGTTGGAGAAAAGGGAATCAGGAAACTCACCATTAAGTGTAACCGCCCTCCAACATGGCCTCCTAAGTAAGCCATGTGTTGAGACATGGTAGGAGATTGACTTGCATGAGCAATGTCAGACATATGTGATGGTGATCCACATTGATGGTTTTGAGAAAAGTGCGTTACATGTTGACTTTGATGATGGTTGTGAATAGGATGAAACTGAGGCTGATGGGACATCGTCTGTACATGATGCTTTGAAGAAGGCGTCTGCTGGGTTTCTGGCTGCAATAACAAAAGGGCAAGAAACATGAAAAGTGAATTCAATTCCAACCAGTGGAATTGATGCTAAAAGTTTTCTTTTTCTGTTATAAGAAATTGCACGCAAGCCTGTTCCAGAGTTACAATACTACATGTACATATACTAGGCAAAAGTTTTTCTTTCCAGCAATAGGGGTAATGGGCTCATTATGTGGTTCAACCCAGTAGTGTTGTAAAATGATAAATTTCCTGATCCTGTCTAAGGTACCTGAAATGTGTGCAAATGTTTTGCTGTGTATTAACAAGCATGTTATGGTATTTTTCTTACCAACCACAAATATGTTCCATTCAAAACCAACTCTATAGAAAGCAACTGTCCTCAAATTTATAGAAATTCAAGGATAGAGCCAAGTAAGACTCAGTCATCCCTCCCTCCCCACAACTAACAAATTAAATGATTTAAAGTTCAAGTTTATCACCAACTTTGGAGCAAGTACTATATGCACCTCCAATCTGCTTCTTACTCTTTCCATTTCAAAATCATCTTCCAGTTTTAGACATCTGAGACTACATTTCATACAACCTGTTTGCAATCCTATATCAATTCTAATTCCAGAATGTGCTGCCTATAGTTAGTTGGAACATGAAAGCTCGATTAACCAAATCCATATAATTTGGACACAAGAATTTAGTCAAGTTGAGTTCGTGCCTACAAAAGGTAAACTATCAAAAAGTGATAAAAGTGACCAATCTCAAATGCTTTCAACCAAGTGCAATTTTTTCACACATGGCTCTTGGTAGTTGAGAACATTTGAGCCCAAAAGTTAGGCTCAAAATAATACGTACACATGATAATTTAATGTACAGCCAAAACATTTCATAAATCCACATAAAGGAAGCACATGCTAATTGCTAAATGGTGAGTTAAATCTCAAATCACTTACAGAACGAAACCCTTGAGCTGCAACCAGCGCAGAATTATCAGTACTATGGAGTGCCTGAGAACATCATTTAATGAAGACAATCACCTTTATATTCAAAACTAAGGCTGTTCTTAATATAAAAGTGTTTAAGCTCTCAATAGATATTGGTGTTCCAATATTGTAAGTGATGTCAAAAGTATTTCAAGCATGTAAATGCAACTCCTTCAAACTCGGTTTAGACCTGACTGTACACTTCAGCTTCAATCTAAAGTTTAGTTCCCCATACACATGCATTATCGAACTCAGAGAATGAGTCAAAACTCACGGGTAAACCAGGAATGTTGGACACCACGCGTCTAGCTTTGTGCCTCGGAGCATAAAATTTGTAGTCTTGAGCAGAGATAACCACTTCAGTCCTACCAGTCAATCGTTTAAACCTGTGATATAACTGAATATCAATTATCACCCAACCACATAATTTTCCTACTGTTAACATGTATCAACGTTTCCATGCAGTTGAGTCTGACTGAAATGCATGGAAGCACAATGCAAACATACAAACACCTCAAATATTCTATTTCACACGGACCCAAGAATTGTGTAACTTCAATCGCAATCTAGTTTCAATCAGAAGAAAAATGAAAACACAAGAGAAGAATCAATTTAGCATCTTAGCCATCAGACCACATAGCCAAGGTTAATGCATGTATCCGTCCTTATAGCTTGAGCAAAAGAAGGTCTTACAATAGTTTGCATCTGCAATGAAGTAACATGTTAACATTGTAGTGATTAACGATTTTGCTTCCTGCCTTCCCATTGATTTTCTATTTGTTTTGAATCTACAAACTCCAAATTAAAATTCTTTCCCCCACCCTTTTTGCTGTATCCCTAACTTCAAAAAATTGCACCTGCTCCCCAAAGGTGAATCTTTGGATTTGCAGATATATATCACATTTTTGCATAATATATAAGCAAAATCATCACCTTATCATGCATCAAATCAAATTAGTGTCCAGCCTGAATTTTTATACAGATAACAAATACTGCAAGTGAATGACATGCTTATGGGATGTTTACAATGAACTTCTTAAGACTGTAAGAATGAAAAGGGAATATTGGAATTAGTTAAGCTCAAAAAATGAAGTCAACGGAGATCTGCATAACTAACAATAATTTAAAGTTCAATAGAGATAATTACCATTCAGCATCTTCCACGGGCATATTATTTGGTTTCTCAACAATATCCAAACCATTGACAACGACAAAGCGAACTCTCTTCTCTTCTTGGATTACCAGTTCAGGGAATCTAGTTCTCGTCTCAAGAGAAGTTGCCAATTCTCTTCTTTTAAACACACAAGAACCTTGAGGACAAAACATGAAATGAACTTGTTTCAGAATAAATCACAAAAAAGGAACAACCTAGAAATAAAGTCTTTCATCTCTCAAAAGTCCTATGGCATGGAAAAAAATGTCGAGATCTAAGAGTTAATAACTAAGATAAACTGGTGCAACTTGACCCACCAACCCTTTCATAAAGGCAAAGAATGAGATCATTTCTTGTAGCGAAAAAACCTAAGCAAACATGTTTTAATATTTCAACTGCACAAGTCCATGAGGAAGAAACAGTTTCTATACCTTTCTTTGGAAACTTCTTGGTCATTCTCCTATACAAACCACCAGCTGCTTCAAGGGCTACTCCAATTGTTTTATCACGAATACCATTCAATGAAGCCAGCCTAATGTTTACATCATTGACAAGTGTTTCATACATATTTGCAACGTACATCAATGGCAAAGAAAATCCTGGGTCACCCTCATACTGCACATCCCCAGATTTCCTCTTACCCAATTTTTCTTGAGCCGGATGAGTAACATATTCACCTTCATTATCAGCCACTTCAATCACGTGTTCACAGATGAAGTAATCCACAATTATTTGCAAAAACCTTGCTCTTGCAGATTCAATAGGTGAGACATCTGGTTGACGAATGAAAATGAAGAACCTTAATTACGTGCAAGGACAAACTTGGGCAAGAATAGTTTGATACATAGATTAAAAAATGAGATCTTTTTAAGACCAATGAAGACAAGAAATATGTGTGACTCTACCATCAGCTGTTAAAATGTCATAGGCACCACCTCTAGAAGTCCCACCATTCTCTAAGCTTGAACGATCCTCTTCCACTCCAACAGCTTCAAGTTGCAAGGAGTTTCTATATGTATCGTGCATGCAGTCCTAGAAAATTACCCATTTATTAAAAAAAAGAACACTATTTTAAGTGAAATTGAGTATACCCAGAGTTAAGGTACCCGGAGCTGACCACAAACAAACAACTAAACGAAACAAAACAAAAGAAAAAACGAGAAGAGACAAAGTCTTACAACAGGAGTCGGATCATCGTTGGCTTCCAATCTATCAGCAGCGTCACCCTCACGAATAGAGTCGATGTTAGTACGCGGAGGAGCAGGAGCAGGAGCAGGAGGTCGAGAATCGGAGGAGTTGAGATCATGCAGAGAGCTTCCAATGAAGGAAGTGGCTGATCTCAAGTTGTAATGTTGAACCGGAACCCTAGTCCCCATTCTGCATCAACTTTACATCCCCCCCTGCTTGAAATTGAGATTAGGAAAGGAGAATCAGAGAAGAGATGGTTAGGGTTATGCAGAGAGAAGATTTGAATCATCGTTGAAACAAATCTCTAAAACTCTAGACTGTGTTTAGTGTGTGAGAGAAGTGAAGTTCGTGTCCTAAGAGAGTCATGAACGGCTTGTCCAAAGATAGACAGACAAGAGAAAGAGAGAAGAGAAAAGAGTAAATCCAAGCCTGAGACCGCACCTGAGCTTTAGGCATTGGGAACGACAGTCCAAACCTCACGCCTCTTTCCATACCTATGCCCATCGCCCAAGTCTTAACACAGTTACATTATATTAATGTGTTTAGGTCAACGGCTTGGAAGTTGTTTATGTTGAATGCTATGGAGATTCCTACCCATTGTGATTTTATCTTCCTCTTTAATTGAACGTGCTAACTTTTTAAATGTGTATCAGATAAATTGTAAACATAAACTATTACTTTAAATATAATCCTCAGTCTCTTTTTAGTTAGGCTTATATCAGTAAAGTTTTTGTCGGTAGAATTTTTGAGAAGAAATTTGTTGACTATTTGGCTATCATTAAAAAAATATATTTTATTTTATAATAAAAAATTATTTATGCATATAAATATTATTTAAAGTATATTAAACAATATGTAAATCATAATATATTAATTATTATATAATTTTAATCCGTATGAAATATAAATGAAAATATATCTAAAGGAATCTTTTATATGAATTATAACATAAGTAAGACTAATATTAAAAATAAACATTAAGACATATA
>JANZXV010000210.1:5845234-5856944 GCA_027576455.1 Erythroxylum roigii
ACCAAATTAATTATCTTATTATTATTATTATTAATTATTAATATAAATTTTGTACTGTTATTATTATTATTATTAATCGATATAGAAAATAGGGATATATTGTTTTTCTGTCAAAGAAAACATGTTGTCAAAATTTAGAGAAATAATGTTTTCTGGTTTCTGTAAAACTGTTGTGGTTTTTTTTATTTTCATAAATAAAAAATCACAACAGAGTAAACCAAACACGTTTTATTTACCTATTTTTCTTTTTACAAAAAAAAAAACAAAAAAACAGAAGAAAAAACGGGAACAAACAGGACCTAAGCTAATAAAACAAAAGCTTACGGTTTAAACGAGTCAACTGGTATTACATTACGATAAAATTGATTAAATTTTGAATAAAATTAAAGATTTTAAAATATGATTAAAAGAGATTGTCCTTACTCATCAAAGAATTTGAAGTTTAACTCGAAAATGAAATTGCTAAATAAGAATTAATAAATTTATTTTAATTTTTAAGATTTTATTAATTAGTAAAAATTGACTAAATAATCAATAAATTGATTAGTTTAAAATAACAAGAATTATTATAATAAATTGAATTAAAAAGTTAAAATGGAACGAAAAAATTGGATAATTTAAAATTTTTCGATTGAACATACTAAACCGATTGAAGATTTTAATCATTAATATTTTGTGCATGTTAATTTAATTTTTGCTACTAATAAAGAACAATCTATGGTATAACTTTTTTGTCTCACCGAATAAAAATTTCAGAAAACTATATTTAAATTAAAGTATCACCTGTAACTCTAATTGATTCATCTAACTTAAATTTGATAAAGATGAGTTTCAATGTTTTATGATAAGGGAAATTAAAATAACGTTGAATTTTTTTATTTTTAGTTTTCTAGTTTTGTTTTCAAATTCAATAAAAAAGAATGCATGTTAAAAATTATTGTTTATGTTTTGCTTTTAGTTTCTTCCTATTTCTAAAAATTATAGAAACTATAAAAAGTAGTTTTTTCTATTTATTTTTTTTAATAATTTGATTTCCTATCAACTAAATATACATTACTCAATTATTTAATATATTAATTTTTAATAAGAATTATGAATAATTTAATTTAATTGTATATATTTAATCAATTAAAATTAATTATTGATAAGAATTATGAATAATTATTTTACTTAATATTTTTATTTAATTTTTGTAATTAAATTAAATAGTTAAATTGAATAATTGTTAATAAATAAACTAAATTTAAAACATCTTCAAAATATATAAATTTTAAATAAAGTTTGATTTAATAATTAAAATATATTTAAAAATAAATATTAATTTTAAAGAAATTTTTAAAATTTTAAATTAATTTGCTAATAAATTTTATGCAAGTGATTAAAATAAATTTATTTAATTAATAATTTACTTTAAAATTTTATCTAATATATAATTATTATCGGTGATAAAAATATAGCTATATTGATATTACTAATCAAACATAGTCTTGTTTTTATTTTTAAAAATACAGAAATTAAAAATTGCAAACTAAACCAAACTAAACTAAAAATTACAAGATAAAGACATAAATGAAACCAATGTAACCCCTTATATGTTAATTCTTGCATCATTTGTAAAACAAAGCCAATATGAAACTTTGGGGTCTATATGGACGGATGTAAATGATCTAAAATTAGATTGCTTTGCTTTGGTTCGGTCTAAGTTTCGAAAGCTGACATATAATTGTTCAAAATCAACCAATTAGACCATTGAATAAAGTCGGAGGACCCTGATCACGCTTGGAGTCATCAGTCATGGCGTGTTGAAATCTTTTTGGTGGGTTTGAATGCCGTAAAAAATATATTTTGAATCACTAACATAATGTACGGCTTGAGTTAATTATTTGATTAGTCAGTAGTTCATAAAATTAATAATAAAGTTTATAACTCAAGAGGTATGGTTGAGTGGCAGGGACTCATCCATCCTTAATTAAAGGTCATAGGTTCGATCCTTGACTTTGGGTATGAAGTAGCCTCAAATCCTTGGGCCAGTTGTCCTATCCTATGAGGTGCCTACAAACCAGCGAAGGGATTAGTCACTGAGTCCGCCTGTAAATACCCTGGTCTAAGACCAAAAATAATAAAGTTTATATTTTGTGCCCAATCTAAAATTTCCAAAGCTTTTCAATTATTAATTAAAACTTGGGTTAATTATAAAAATTTAAAACTTTGTTATTTTTGTAATTATAATATGATTTTTAAAAGATGATAATTAAATACTCAAAATTTTAATTTTATTAATTTTAAACCGATGTTAATATTTTTAGTTAATGTTACCGATGTGATTTGTCACGTAAGACAAAAATCTTAAACACTAATGTATGTTATAGTTAATTTAGTTTAACTAAACTACTAAATCAAGTTCGCTTCAGAAAAAAAATTAGAGCCTAGGGTGGCAAATTAATATTTCATTTAGATTGTAAAAAACGGTCTTCTTGTCGTCTCCGTCTTGAATGACATGATAAAGTTTAATTTAGAAATTTCAATATCAATAAAATTAGTTAAGTCTAATGTGTATAAGTATTTAGAATTTTTATTTTATATGATAAGTTATGTTAGAAACGGTAATAAAAATATTAATATCGTATTAGAATTGAAAAAATTGAAAGTTTGGTTAATTAATTATAACATTTTTTAATTCATCCTATAGTTATAAAATTACGAAAATTTTGAGTTTTTTTATTTAATAATTAACTGTAAAAAAACTTAAAAGCATAGCGGAGGCTCCCTCCCTGCTAACTTGGAAACCTCACCTTTGCTTTGACACGTTCAAACAAAACATCTTTAAGGTGGAAGCTTCGGCATCGGCCCTAAGCATCGTGTCTTACAGGCACTTGACCTTGAGTCAGAACTTGACTATTGCGGCGGTCAGTCAAATTACACCCAGGTCCTTGCTGCTCCATTTGTCCACCGAGAGTATATTAGTCTTTTCACTCATGTCCAAAGCTAATATAGGAAGTTGAGAAAAAAGATAACAAATCTTTGTTTCCCACTAAATTGAAACTTCTCCGACTTCATCGCTTCTCTTTCAGGGCTAGATTAGTTTTCTTCTCTCTCCATATCCTCTGTTCTTCCTCCTTCTTTGCTTTATTTCTAAAGATTTGTCTTCTCTCTATATATAGTGTCAGCCACAATCTTATATCTCTTGAGTGTGAAGATACCAATCTGTGTCATTTCTTGTTATTATTATAATAATAACCAAAGATGGCGCTATCTATCGGCCAACAACATAAGGTGGTGGTGGTGGACAACAACTTTAACGGTAACATTGTGAAGGAGAGTAGTAGTCCAGCCACAACTACTTACGCGAATCTCTCCCACCCCTTCCATTCTTTACAAGATTACAATATCAAGGATTGCGAGGATTGCGATCAACAGAACAATCATCCGAATAATTTAAACCGTCATCAAACCCCAGAGCAGCCTGAACAAAAAGTTGTCTCCCAAGTCATCCTCAACGAAGACTCTGCCTTCTCCGATATGTGCCAGAAGGACGTTCAAAGCTTGCTACCGGAAAACGGAGAGGTAAGTCCAGTTGGGCACCAAATAAAGGGTGCTAATGATCAGGTGATCCAGCCTCATTGTCAACTTCCAAAGCCAGAGGCACCGCCCGGTCTCTCGATGTCTCCGTCGAAACACGTCCTCTCCGGAGACGTTCCGTTCCGGACGAAATCATTCTCGGAGAATCTAGTCGTGGACGTGCCTTTCTCTATAGGGAGATTCTTTAAAGAACGAAGTAACAGCTTTTCGACTTCCATTGTTAAGCGCTTGACGTCTTTCAAAGACCAAGCCAGACCCGACGAGTCGAAGGCGATGAATGGCGTGACGGAGTTCAACATATCGGGTCTCAACGTTGTCGTAAGAATTAAAAACGACTACTTGGAGCAAGAACTGAAAGGTCGCGTAAGTTTCTTCTCAAGGTCGAATTGCAGAGATTGCACCGCGGTTCGGACATTTCTGAGACAAAAAGGTTTAAGGTTCGTAGAAATCAACGTCGACGTGTACCCACAACGAGAAAAAGAGTTGATAGAAAGAACAGGGACTTGTCAGGTGCCTCAGATTTTCTTCAACGACAAGTTGTTCGGAGATTTGGTGGCTTTAAACTCGTTAAGGAATAGTGGGTGTCTTGACCAGAGGCTAAAGGAGTTGCTTGGGAACAAATGTTCCGGTGACGCTCCTTCGCCGCCGGTGTATGGTTTCGACGACCCTGATCAATTGGAATCGCCGGACGAGATTTTGGGGAGTGTGAAACTGTTGAGACAGAGGTTGCCAATCCAAGATCGTCTAATGAAGATGAAACTCGTGAAGAACTGCTCCGCCGGAACCTCCATGGTCGATGTTCTTGTGCATCACTTGGGTTGCGACAGAAAACAGGCGAGTTACGTTGATATTACTTAATGATCATTTTATGACCGTCAGATTATACTTGACTTTGACAAGAAAGTTAGTGACCAAGTGTTAGACTATTGATAGTTGTTAATGATCGACAGAAGTTGGAGTTAGTAATCACACCTCATTTCAGTTCAGCCATTAGAGAGAACCAAGATGGTTCTGAGGTTTATTCAATCTTCTGTTTGTTAGTTTCTCACCAGGTGTAGGTGTGATTGGCTAAAGTAATTTCTTTGCCTTTACTGTTCTGCAAATTTTACCTTCGTTTCATGATCCTGCTAACCCTGATGCTTGTAATATGTCTAGGCTGTTGAGATTGGTAAGAAAATAGCCAGAAAGCACTTTATCCATCACGTCTTTGGGTAAGATGCATCCACTGGACTTCGAAATTTGCTCTCACCCAAACTCTGTTTCTTAGTGATTCTGTAAATCTTACAGGGAAAATGATTTTGAAGATGGAAACCATTTCTATCGCTTTCTTGAGCACGAACCGTATATCCCCAAAATCTTCAACTTTGGAGGATCTACAGACGACAATGAGCCTAAACCTGCCAATGTAGTTGGCCAAAGAATCTACAAGATAATGTCTGCCATTCTGGAGTCCTATGCTACTGATGACAGGCTCCATGTTGATTATGCTGCCATTAGCGAAAGCGAAGAATTTCGAAGGTATTGACCTTGTTCTACTCTATGTCCACACTCTTGATTGAAGATTTTAGATTTATGTTAAACAAACCTCATTGTCATCGGGATCAACTCTCTTATATCCATGAATGCAGATACGTTAATTTGACTCAAGACCTGCAGAGGATTAATCTGACACAACTCTCAGCAGATGAGAAGCTGGCCTTCTTTTTGAACTTGTACAATGCCATGGCCATCCATGCTGTAATAAGATTTAGGGGTCGCCAAAGGGTCATAGATAGGAAAACCTTTAATAGCGAGTTCCAATACATTGTGGGAGGGTATTCATACTCTCTGGATACGATCAAGAATGGAATTCTCAGAAATAACAGAAGATTACCCTATTCTTTAGTCAAACCCTTGGGGAGTGGAGACAAACGCTTAGAGGTAAGCTCCACGTAATACTCTGAGTAACTGGACTGAATAGGTGTTTTGACCTGGTTTTTGTTATTTGTTGACATGCAATATTTCTGAAAGTCGAAATGCACCGTGAACTGACAGATTGGTGTTCCTAAAATGAACCCATTGGTCCATTTTGGGCTCTGCAACGGGACAAGGTCGAGCCCCGTGGTGCAGTTCTTCACAGCTCAAGGGATTGAAGCCGGGTTAAGAAGTGCTGCAAGAGAGTTCTTCCAAAGAGGTGGAGTGGAAGTGGACTTGGAAAAGAGGGCGGTTTCTCTTACAAGAATCTTCAAGTGGTCTGTCTGTCTGTCCGTCTGTTTGTCTCTGCATATTAATGTATTATTATGCTGGTCACTAATAGCTTGTTCTGCAGGTTTAGTGTGGATTTCGGACAAGAGAAAGAGATCCTCAAGTGGGCAATCAACTTCTTGGATGCAAATAAGGCTGGCCTTCTCACGCATCTACTGGGAGATGGAGGCCCTGTTAGCATTGTCTATCAAAATTTTGACTGGTCTATCAATTACTAAGCTACACTTGTCCATACACCATCACTAGGATAAGATTGTGTTCTGTAAATACTACCTTACCCTGCAATGCCATTGAAATTAGTCGAGGGAGAGTTTTATTAAAAATTATTAATTTAAAAAATTGATCGGTTAATTAATAAATTGATCAATTTTTAACAACAAAAGTTATTAAAATAAATCGAACCAAAAAGTTGAAAACTGAATCGAAAATTAAAACGGTTCAAAATTTTTATAATTAAATTGGCAAGTTTTTTAATCAATGAGTATAAGTCTTAACTTTTGCATTTTACAAAGAGATTATTTCCGTAACTTGAACTTGTGACCTAATTCTACCGGTTGTTTAAAGGCTTGGTTAAAAAAAATTAAATTTATTCTCTTGCTCAAAATTTAAATGAATTTATTACTAATTTTTTAAAAATAAAAAATATCACATGTAGGAATAAATAAGCCCAATGAGTTTGGAAGCCCAAATAAAAAATTTCCCACCTTTTGTTCCCGCCAAAACTGAGGCAAGACTCGAACACTTCTATCAAATGAATACGTACTTACGTGCGTGCAAGTGTTCAGTTTTGTTTGGTAAGAGAGAAAATGGAGACCACGAAATCAGCACCTACAGGATGCTACAAGTGTGGGCGTCCAGGCCACTGGTCTCGTGACTGCCCTGATTCGAACGCCAACTCCAATCCCAATCCCAATCCCAATCATACCGCCGGTTTTTCTTCAAACAAATTCAACACCGAAATTCCTAAACCCGCCGCCGCCGATAAGCCCAAGAAAGTGCCCAGAACCAGACCCAAGCTTACTCCTGAGCTCCTCCTCGGGGACGACGGCCTTGGATATGTCCTTCGCTATTTCCCTCGTCACTTCAAGTATCGCGGCCACGGACACGAGGTACTTTGAACCTCACCCATCGGCAATTTTCCACTGTTTCTCTTGATTCGACTTCTCTGTGTCGAGTGATTTAAGTCGTAAATGAGTTGGGGTTTTTGTAGGTGAAAGATTTGGGGAACTTGATTCGATTGTATAGTGAATGGCACTCCCATATATTACCTTACTACTCCTTTGATCAATTTGTACAAAAGGTCGAAGGAGTTGCCGCCACAAAACATGTAAAGGTAATAAGACCCATTGCTCGTATCCGTTCAGCTTTTCTGTTAACTGATTATTTTGGTAAAATACAATAAAGTGTGAATTATTAGTGCCTTAGTGGGGAGGATGGTTTGTACTTTGTACACACGATGTTTTGACTGGTCTTCTTAACCTGTAATTCTTATTTAAGCTTACACATGAAATCATCTGACTAAATGTGGACAATACATAATATATATTCTAATTTGATCTGTGATTAGTTATTAGCGTATTGATTGACAGAAGTTATTATATGCAGTGCACACTTTGGCCCTGAAAAATATGTTAAAAGTCATCATAGTCAAGCATGGAATGCTTTCATCATAGTCGTACTCATGACTTGACACTGGAAATCTCTGCAGATAAAACATTAATGAATTGAGAATATTTCAGTCTTGTTTTCTGTTGCTTTTCTTAGTCAGAAATGGTTATATTTTGACTGCCAGTCTCTTTCTTTTAGCTGAAGGGCTTGGATAGTTGGATGGATATTGGTCTTTCCACTTTATATGCTAGTACGAGTTCTTCCCATTCCTTATCATCATATGTCCACCCGGGTTGACTTCTTATCTGCTTTTAGTGTCGTACTAGTGTCTATGAACGGATATCTGTTATTAGATTCCTGCCTTGTTTAACACAAGAATATACCAAAAAGACATGGACTGACAATCAAAACAATATTAGATTCCTGCCTTGTTCAACACAAGAACATACCCAGAAAAAGAAAAATTATGTATGCAAAGCAGTGAATCTTTCAAGAAATTGATTTCTTTTGAACAGACATGCATCAAAGATTTAAGAGAGAGGGTTGCCAGAGGTGGGGATCCAACAAAGTTGCGTGAATCACCACCTGAGCACGTGATTCGTGATGATGAACAAGGTACAGTGGCTATCTTGCTACCAAAAGTCATTTGGGTCTTTTTTTCATGCATTTCAATTGCACGAAGGCACAAGTTTCTCTATTTTGTTCATGTTGACAATTGTGCGCGCGCAGTCAGTTAAACCATTGATAATCTTGTAAAATAAATCAATTATCTGGCATCATCGTTCACATGGTTAACGATTCCTTATTAATGGACAAAAAAATGTCACTATGTAATGTTGGAAGAATAATTAGATTACTTGATAAATAGTGCGTGAAAATTGCATGTTCCAATTCAGCATTTCAAGATCTGTGTCCATTGTATATCATAAGATAAAATCTTGAGAGTTTTGCAATTTGCGTCGGTAAAAGCTAAAATGGTGAGTATCGGAAAATTGTTGGTAAACTATGACATTGCTTGGTGAAGTTCTATTGCTCTCTTACATGTCAGGTAAATCATTCAAAATTAAGTTAATTTGAGTTTGTAGGTTTGCTTCTATCATAAAAAGTTTGTCTATGGACTTTTGCTAGGTGAGTTTGACAAGGCCTTGTCGGGCTGATCTCTCAAATTTGTGTTTAATTTTGTTCCAGTTTTTCACTGTGCTTGAATTTAATCTATATGTTATATAAACATATCCATTTTCTCAAAACAAAAGGCTTGCTACTAGAAAGGCATTTGAAGCAATTCCTAGTGCTTGAACTCCAGGACTATCCTTGAGGATTGGGAAAATAATCAGTTAATGCTTTATGTTAAATGTTAAAACTTTTGACCAAAAGACTTGTGTTTTTCTAGTCTAATTGGTTTTTATCATAAGAGATTTTCCTTTACTGTTATTACGATTTGCTGACAGTAGCTCTTCCCAGTGATTGTATCCATTTCAGCAACAATCACATGTAAATGATAAGACGTTTTTGTGCTGTAAGAGAAACCATTATTCCTTTATTTTGAAGTTACTGCTTTCATTCTTATAGTTCTTTCAAATCCTGCAGAAGTCGTGAACTGTGATGAAGTTCATGAGCAGGGTGCTCCAACACAAAACCATGATTCTGAGTTTCTACAAGAAGACCTACTTCATGAGATTTATGAGAAAGTTACTGAAGTAAGTTTCATTTCTTAGTTTAGTTGAGCATCTATTTTATGCCGTTAGAATTTGTGTTTTTTCATTTCAGTTCTTAGAAAGCAGTAATCAATATGGTTAACTAGTTTAGTACCTGTCAATGAATAATTAGAGGAATTATGTCGTTGCATTCATGGCTAATGATACTTCGGATAACTTCTGCCTCAAAAGCAAATTTGGGAGCACCTTACAAGCACTCATTCTTTGATTAGCCGAAACTGGTTTAATGATCGTGTACTGCTGAATAACAAGCATGTTGCGATTGAACTATTTGTTCAAACCATTGAATTTGAATGGACAACTCTCATCCAACAGGAACCAACTGGGACCTCACAGGGCGCCGTGAAGTTGCCAGATCAGAATGTTGGAGCAACCAGCTGCACAGAAGCTCTTATCACAGATGAACAAAGAGCTCGAATGGAAGCTAGCAGGTTGAAGGCATTAGAGAGAGCTGCAGCTCGACTACAGTGAACTTGCCCGTTTATTGTTTTGTTGCTCTCTCCCGGTTTTGTTTCCATTTAATAATTTCTTTTGGGTTGAACAAACATTTACTCTGAAAGTAGCGTCCGCTCGGTTTGTTCTGTCGAGCTTTTAAATTCGTACCAACAAAATTAACGCAATGTTTGATAAGATTTAATGTACTGAAATAGAATAGGGAATGCAATGATATGAAAGGTACGTCAATCCTTCTAGTAGTCATTGTATTAGAACTATATGGAATGCGAAATTTGATTGCATTGTAATTTTCATTATATGCCTTTTACTGGATACTGTTTACGTGTGTCATGATTCTTTTATTAATCCATATATAAATTTCAAGTATGGTGGCACGTGTTTTTTTTTTTTTTAAAATAGGAAATGTAAATGAGTATGTTGACGTATGGCACGCAAATTTGGAAGATCAGGATGGAAATTGATGTTTCCTGGAAGCTTTTTGGTAGATATCATTTGGAACGAGTGTGACCTATGGCGTCCTAATTTGGGCATTTTAAAAGAACGAGTTGAAGACATAGGCATGTTAGTTATGAACAGAGGGATAGGATAGGACATGGTTGTGTCTTTGGTCATTTATTGGTGAGCAGAGAAATAAGATGACCCAAGAATCAGCTTTCCGAAAAAGTTATGATTTGGAGCTTTTCTTGAAAAAGCTGTACTTAAATTTTTAAAAAAATTGTTTACGCTGAAAAAGTACTTTTGAAATGTACTGTCAAACACTTATTTTTTCTTCAAAACAGCTTTTACAACAGTTAAAAGTACTTTTGGACCCTCCAAAAGCTGATTATTAAAGACACGAATATTTATTTAACCCACTGTCATAAGTGTGAGCAAACATCACATATCAGAAGGGACTACTTAAACAAGAGGCCGAGTGATAAAAGGCAGTATGATGATTCATAAAGGTTTATAAATATAATGTAAAGTGGGTACTCATAATACAATGATGAAGATATGTTGTACGTTTCAACTAATAGATTTCAAAACTCGAAGGTACTAGAAACAAGGTGTTCATATCATATGACACCATATAAGGGAAGGGTTGGTTTATGTTATACACCTCAAGCAAAATTGGCGTTGTTTGGTTCAAGGATGAAAAAGCTTGCAAGATTTGTCATAATATTATCAAAATGGTTGATGATGTTGTCAAAACGCTATGTGATATGTAGCATATACCAAATTTGAATGATCTCTTTTAATACTTTATATACGAATGATTTTGGCAATAAAATTGTTGGAGATAATATTAAGGTAATGAAAGGTGAATTTATTGTGGTAAAATGGCCAAATTTGGTAGGAAATATCTATAGACTAATGGAAAGCACAATTGTAGGTGGAGACTTTGTTGCAATACTCAGAGACACATGATGATAGTATTGTGATAACATATGTAGCTGGGTCATCCTAGTGAATGAGGGACAATACAACTTCATAAGAGGAGTCTCTATTGCAATGGAAGCTATGAATATAGAATGATATTACCGTGGGCATCATTGGATATATGCATTTTTCCAATAATGAGATAGAGGTTAAAGCTTGATCCAAAATCAAAGAAGTGTATCTTTATTTATTATCCTAAAGGTGTTAAGGCATGCAATGCAAGCTTTGGAATCCAAAATCAAATCAAAGATGGTGATTAATAAGGATGTAGTGTTTGATACATATCATATGTTGAAGTAAACATATGAAGTGGATGTACCAAGATCAATGGGGAGCAATAAACGGAGGTACAAGTAGAGTTGGAATAACTTAAAACAAACTTAAAGAGGTTAAAAATTTTAGTTAAAAAATTAATATAAGGAGAAGAGCATCAACATAGTATTAGTCATAGATAGAGTGAGATGTAGGGGTGTTTATGGTAGGGTAACTTGACCCGTTCATAAATAACCTGAACCTAAATCTAAACCTAAATGTCAAGTTCGGCAATTTCACGAACCTGAACCTAAAGAACCTATAGAATCGGTTAACCTATTTTCAGGTTTGGTTCTATTTATATCAATATATATGATAAAAAATTATTTAAAAAATTGGTGAAAACAAATACAAATTATTCATAAAAGTATGCATAT